>CAUJNA010000635.1:747500-800000 GCA_963377175.1 Effrenium voratum | reverse complement strand
AAAGTCGTCCTCATGGCAAGGGATTTGCATTGATCATGACCTATACCCCTTCTCCGGCCCAAACCTTTCAGCAATTTTCAGCCGGATCGCTGGTGCTCGTCGGGGCAAAACACCAACATATGGCCCCTCAGAAGGGAAGCATTGCTTCAACAACAGTTCTTGAGGCTTATGATGTTGAAAACCAACAGCTCTTCAGTGGCATCCCCACCCCATGTTCGGAAACACAGCTGGCGGTGTGGTGCATTTGCAAAGTAGATCAAGCAGGGATTGTTCCAGTGTTATTCGACATCCGGACTCGGAAGGTTGCAGAACTTCATGGACATCCTTCCAGATCACGAGAGCCGATTGAGAAAGGATATTCTCTTTCGCAGACTGAGCATGCTCCTTGCCTGCTATTGCAGTCTTTAACCTTTAAGTGGTTGGTTGAGAATGTGTCCTTGCGCTGTGAGCAACAACAAGTGCTTGGTGTCCTTTTGGTTTACTTCTAAGCTGTTCCTGATTTTCAATGACAGACCCGAGCCACCAAAGCATTCGAAGTGATCCACTCGACATCGGTGTCGCCAAGGCTGAAGCGAGCGTGTGTGCCGAAGCCAGAGGAAGCTTCCCGAGCACGCGCGAACGTAGCTTGAAGGGCGGATGCTTGGGTGTGTTCTTGAGCCTGGCTCGGAAAGGGCTGGAATGTGGGAAATGCGTGATTGATGGGGCACAAAACAAGGATCAGGGGTTCCCTTTTGGAACAAGCGCACAATGCTGCTGTGATGTTCGGAATGTATTGATCATCGGGCCCAACTTTAGGACACTCCTATGTGCTTCGGATCGGCCATCAAGAAACTGATGGCTGCAGTTGGGCAACTTGAATATGGGTTCAACCCGCTCTGATTAGATGTCTGCAGTGCCGAAGAAATCGCATTCTTTCACGCCTCGGGCATGCTTCCATATGCTTCCTGTATATTTTTCCCCGCGACGACTTTCAGGGCACCGACGGGCTGATCATTTGCTCATTAGCTGTGCGCTGGGAATTGTTCGGGGTGTGTGCGAAGGTCTCATGGTGAGCAGGGCTTCTCAAAGGAGGCAATCAGCCATTTGAGGAAAATAAGTCTCACTAGCTGATTTGGAGGACCACCTCGTGTTGAATCATGCCATTTTGGGATGTGTCCTGCCCCGGAATTGGTCCAAAGCGAAGGCTGGCAGTCACGTCTTTTTCTGCGAGTATCGCCCAGTGTGGTGGCGCGCCAGTGTCCAGTTGAGTTGTTGTCACTGGCCAATTCGGCACAGATATGATTGATACCATTTCAACACTCGTAAGATGCTGTCATGCAGTTGTTTACATTCCGGACGAGGCACGTCGACGACTGTCAGCCCAAGCAGCAATCGCTGCTTTGCATTTGACCGGAATGCCTAAGAATTCTCCCAATGCTACCGCGCCATCATTTGCATGCCTGTTTGTGGTGGTCAGGCGTGGTGATCCAGGATTTGTGTGTTTTCCTGCCCGTCCGTCTAACCCGCTCTGATTAGACGTCTGCAGTTCCGAAGAAATCGGATTATTTCAGGCCTCGGGCATGCTTCCATATGCTTCCTGTATATTTGTCCCCGCGACGAGTTCCAGGGCAATGACAGGCTGATCATTTAGCTGTGCGCTGGGCTTTTGTTCGGTGTGTGTGCAACGGTCTCAAGGTGAGCAGGGCTTCTCAAAGGAGGCAATCAGCCATTTGAGGAAAATAGGTCTCGCTAGCTGATTTGGAGGACCACCTCGTGTTGAATCATGTCATTTTGGGATATATCCTGCCTCGGAAACCCTGCTCAGAGTTAGGTCCAAAGCGAAGGCTGGTAGTCACGTCTTTTTCTGCGAGTATCGCGCAGTGTGGTGGCGCGCCAGTGTCCAGTTGAGTTGTTGTCACTGGCCTATTCGGCACAGATATGATTGATACCATTTCAACACTCGTAAGATGCTGTCATGCAGTTGTTTACGTTCCGGACGAGGCACGTACGCAGCAATCGCTGCTTTGCATTTGACCGGAATGCCTAAGAATTCTCCCAATGCTACCGCGCCATGATTTGCACGCATGTTTGTGGTGGTCAGGCGTGGTGATCCAGGATTTATGTGTTTTCCTGCCCGTCCGTCTAACCCGCTCTGATTAGACGTCTGCAGTTCCGAAGAAATCGGATTATTTCAGGCCTCGGGCATGCTTCCATATGCTTCCTGTATATTTGTCCCCGCGACGAGTCCAGGGCAATGACAGGCTGATCATTTAGCTGTGCGCTGGGAATTGTTCGGGGTGTGTGCAACGGTCTCAAGGTGAGCAGGGCTTCTCAAAGGAGGCAATCAGCCATTTGAGGAAAATAGGTCTCGCTAGCTGATTTGGAGGACCACCTCGTGTTGAATCATGTCATTTTGGGATGTGTCCTGCCTCGGAAACCCTGCTCAGAGTTAGGTCCAAAGCGAAGGCTGGTAGTCACGTCTTTTTCTGCGAGTATCGCGCAGTGTGGTGGCGCGCCAGTGTCCAGTTGAGTTGTTGTCACTGGCCAATTCGGCACAGATATGATTGGTACCATATCAACACTCGTAAGATGCTTTCAGGAAGTTGTTTACATTCCAGACGAGGCACGTCGACGACTATCAGCCCAAGCAGCAATCGCTGCTTTGCATTTGACTGGAGTTCCTCGCAATGCTTGCTTGTCGTGCATCCGTCCACCTGATGGTTGGCACTTGTTGTTCAGTGGTCAGGCAGTATTGTCCGTGGTCTCTTCTCGTGTTTGGCAAGTTGACCAGTCTGTAAAGCCGACTCGTGTGATGGCTGTGTGCCAAAAGGGGTTTGCGCCTCAAAGCCGCCAAAAATAGGCGGGTGTGTCCTGGCATGTGACATATTATATATAGAGATCATAGATATTAATAATAAGAATAATAATAATAATAATAATAGTAAAAATAATAATAATAATAATAATAATAATAATAATAATAATAATAATAATAATAATAATAATAATAATAACATTAATACTGATAGTAATAATATCAATAACAATAATGATAATAGTAATAGTAATAGTAATAGTAATAGTAATAATAATAATATTAATAATAATAACAATAATAATAATAATAACAATAATAATAATAATAGTAAAAATACAGAAGGGGTCGTCATGGGGGCTGAGTTTTTTTCAGCCAAAAAAAGCAAAAACACAGCCCATCATCTGCATCTGCTAGTTCAGGGCCATGGGTCTGTTTTTGTGTTTGTTTTTGGTTTTTGTTGGTGCCTTTGCTCATAAACACCAAGAAAACCAGAAAAAGCCCAAAACAAAAAAAACACGGCCCAACATCTGAAGACAATACTTTGTTGATGCTTTCTTGATGCAAGCTTTCTTGATGCAAGACATCAATAATATGATGAGATGTGTATCAACAGAACATAAGCCTCTTCCAAGATATTCTGCAGGTAACTCCAGGTAACTGGAGATAATTTATCTCATCTCTCATTTCACCTTCTGCAGGTAACATCTCATCACAAGCAATTGCTTGTGGCTTGTGTCTGCTTGAATCTATTCTGAACAGCTTTACTGTTGCAAGAGCTCTTCAGCAACACGAATAGCTGCAGAGAATCTTATTCCAAAGCTCTTATTCCAAAGCTGAGCAGCTTTATGCAGAGAATGTTATTTGCATCTGCAGATATCGTTGCAGGTGCTCATCTTTGCATCTTGTGCTTCTTGAGCTCAAGCAACTAGATTGGAGCTGTGCTCCAATTTTCTCCAGCTCACTATGCGATAAATATGTTTGTGGTAGCTGTCTTTTCTCAAGAGCATGGGCAGAGCCCATTGCCCATGCGTATATTGAAATATTGAACATCCAACCTGAAAAAAAGAGCTGAGTCTTGCAGCTGAAAGCTGCATAGATCAGCGATATCTTACGTTTCCTATGATTTCATATGCATGGCAAGCTGTGCTTGCCATACTTACGTGTTTCAGAATTGCAACACAACAATAATATTTGTCCCAAACATACATCCGCTTGCAGATTGCTAAGCATACGTCTTCCAAAATATTGCATACGTATGCAAATTGTGTTGAAGATTTGTGCCAAACATACGTCTTCCAAAAGTTAGCACCCTGAGGTCTATAAGCTTGGCATGCGTAAGCATGCCAATTATCCAAAAATAAGCTACGGACACACGTTTGCTAAATATTTGTGTCCAACAATGATATTTGTGCAACATAGTTCTCAACAGGCTGTCTTCTGTGTAGCTTGAAGCTAGCTCATTTTGCAGGTCTGGATGCATCTGAGTCTTCATTGGATCGAAAATGAATCTGTGCTTGCATGTCATCAGCAAAAAAAAACCAAAAAAAAGCACCCCAACAAATTTAAGAGGTCACGGGTCTTGATCTTATATTCTTGGTATTGTTTAGTGTTTTTAATGGAACAACTCAGCCCCCAAGAATCTGAACAACTCAGCCCCCAGGAATCTGAACAACTCAGCCCCCAGGAATCTGAAAAACTCAGCCCCCATGCCGACCCGCCCTCTAAAAATAATAATAATAATAATAGTAGTACTAGTAGTAATATTAATAATAATATGTGTCTACATGTTCTTGTCTTACAATGTTAGTATGGCATCGAATCGATGAAATGGGCGGGCAGGGCGTGGGTGACGCATATTAAGACGCTGCTGTTTTACTATGAGGAGCGCAGTGTTTTTGATTGCCCTTTCAACTCTTGAGGCGCGTGGCAGCTTAGAGCCAGTTTGGAATGGTTTTGGCGGCATAGCTGTTACAAAAATTATCCCCTTGAAGCAAGCCGGGCCACGAAAACACGCAAACAACTGGGCCAAATAACTATGGCTTTTAGCGCGCGTCATGCAGCAAAAAAGACCAACTGAAGCACCTCCATGTTTGTTGCGCTTTCCCCGAACAGTGTGAGTGCACTGAGGAGTTCGAATGGTAAGAGCAAGGCACTGCATGTGTCTACATTGTGGTGCCATCGGATGTCTTGCACAAAACATTCCCTCCGGAGTCCTCAATGTTGGTTTCGATTGCGCGGGGCCGCAGGTGAATCGGTGCGCCCTCTGCGACGGACGTTGGGCGTGTTGCGTTACTCTTGCTTTTGCACTGGCGACTTTTGAACGTCGAACTCAACCCTTTGCGGATATTAAGTGTGTTGAAAGGCGGGTTGAAATGGAGCCATTTGCAGACTTTGGCAGCGGCGCAGGACCTGCCAGCCTGGGCGTATGGATGCATGCCAACTTGAGTGCTTGCGCGCTTGCATGCGTGCGTGCAGCGTTCCGTGCACGCCTGGGTGCGCGTGTGTGTGTGTGTGTGTGTGTGTGTGTGTGTGTGTGTGTGTGTGTGTGTGTGTGTGTGTGTGTGTGTGTGTGTGTGTGTGTGTGTGTGTGTGTGCGTGTGCGTGTGCGTGTGCGTGTGCGTGTGTGCGTGTGTGTGTGTGTGTGTGTGTGTGTGTGTGTGTGTGTGTGTGTGTGTGTGTGTGTGTGTGTGTGTGTGTGTGTGTGTGTGTGTGTGTGTGTGTGTGTGTGTGTGTGTGTGTGTGTGTGTGTGTGTGTGTGTGTGTGTGTGTGTGTGTGTGTGTGTGTGTGTGTGTGTGTTTGTTTGTGAGTGTTGTGCGTTGCGCGTTGCGTGTTGCGTGTCGCGTGTCGTGTGTTGTGTGTTGTGTGTTGTGTGTCGTGTGTCGTGTGTTGCGTCTGTGTGTTGTGTGTTGTGTGTTGTGTTGTGTGTGTTGTGTTGTGTGGTGTGCTGTGCTGTGCTGTGCTGTGCTGTGGTGTGCTGTGCTGTGCTGTGCTGTGGCGTGGTGTGGTGTGGCGTGGTGTGGTGTGTGTGTGTGTGTGTCTGTGTGTGTGTGTCTGTGTGTGTGTGTTTGTGTGTTTAATTGTGTGTTTGTGTTTGTGTGTCTGTGTGTCTGTGTGTCTGTGTGTCTGTGTGTCTGTGTGTCTGTGTGTCTGTGTGTTTGTGTGTTTGTGTGTGTGTGTGTTTTTGTGTCTGTGAGTCTGTGTGTTTGTGTGTTTGTGTGTGTGTGTGTCTGTGGCTTGTTTATGTGTTTTGTGTGTTGTGTTTTGTGTGTGTGTGTGTTTACGTGTTTGTGTGTTGGAATGTGTTGTTTGTGTTTGTGTTTCAAGTGCGAGCGCGTAAGGTTGCTTGCGAGCGCGTGTGTGTCTTTGTGCGCTGGCTCCGCGCTAGCAACGCGCTAGCAGGCAGTTGCCAATCTGAGCGCTAGAGCGCGCGCCTCCGCAGTGGAGGCAATATCCAACAACCCTTTGTGTGTTTCTAGACTGTGTTTGTAAGCCGGGTTGAGTAGTCTCTAGGCCCTGTCGCCAAAGCTCTCCAAACGAGATCAAGCCAATCTGAAAGCGACAGCAGCGGCTGTGAGTGCTCAGATAGTTCACCCCAAAGCAGCTAAGAGAAGACGAGCTTGTTACTCAATAAAACGGGCCACCTGGGTTCATGATTCCAAGCAGCGCGCGTGCTTATGTCCGCACGTGTGTGGGAGCGGGGGCATGCGTTTGCGTGCGTGCATGCACGTGTGTGTGTGTGGGTGTGTCTGTAGAAACACACGTTATATATTCTCTCAAACATAAAATATCAAACGAGCAAATGAAGACCATATATGTATATTGTTTGCACGTGTGCGTGTGTGTGGGTACGCGCGTGCGCGTCCAGTGCGCGGCGTTGGCTCGCGGCGTGGTGCATGGTGCCGGGTGTGGGGTGGGCGGGGTGGGCGGGGCGGGAGCAGAGGGTTTGCGCAACGCGTGGACGCAAAGGAAGGGACTGGTCACTTCAATCACGATCAGGCACGACTGGGGGAGGCCAGAAGCCCATCGTGGTGCTGGGGGCGGGGCTGCAGGGAGCAGCACTCGCGTACTACCTGGCCCAGAGGGGCGCGAAGGTGCTAGTGGTGGAACGAGAACAGGCTGGTTGCAGGGCCGAAGGCGCATTGCCAGGGATTTATGGTGCCCGTGGTGGGGGGTGGAACAAAGCTCTAGCACCCCTCAGTTCCAGAACCCTAGATCCCATAACCCTAAGAGCTGTCCATTTGCGGAATGTCCCAGGTGGCCGCTGCAGCTAGCGGCAAGGGCGGAGGTTTCTTGGCGCGAGACTGGGGCGACTCCATCACCCGCAAGTTGCACACAGCGCTCGGAGCTGCCAAAGCGGAGTTGGATTCGAAAAAAGTCGTTTGCCCCTTTCGGTTTCAAATCATCCTTTTTTCTGGCTGGCATTGGGGAAGCCAATCTGGGTGTCAAACAAGCCCCGCCAGAGATGGCTGCTGTGGCACGAATGAGTCCCGACTCGCCAAGCAGAAAGGCTATGAAATGCTGATGCCAAACTGTGGAGGTTTCCCCGCAGGCCCTTAGTCTTCTACGACCAGTTCATCCCACTGTGACCGGAAACAGTCCACGCCCGTGTAGCTTGAGTAGGCGCCCTTCGAGTTTACACACCCGCAGAAGCGAAGCCAAAATTGCTTGCCTATTTGTTCTGATTCCTCAGACCCCGTTGGGTGAGTTTCATCATTTTTGTTTTTTGCTGATTGTTGTGAAAGGTGGTTCTTCCTTGGATGAGGGGAGGTTGGAACCTGGTGGGGTGGAAGCGGGAGAGCCATACTCGTGGGGGGTGGGGGGTTCGGGGGTGGGGCTGCACGTTCATTTGCTCGGTTCTCCGAGGTGTCAAAGATGGGTACATGTGTGTGTGTGTGTGTTGTGTGTGTGTGTGTGTGCGTGTGGGGGGCCAGCAGAATCTCCCGAACAACGCTCTGACTTCTGCACCCCCTTTTCCGAGTTTTTTGTTCGAAGGCTGGACATGTCCCGATCCCTTGATCTCAGAGATTATGGCCTTATGGCCTTGAAAGGGGTTGTGGTGCAAGACCAAGTTCACGCTGCATCCGAGGTGAGCTTTAAGCTGCACGAGGAGCTTGCGGAGGCGCTGGAGATCCAATCCTACCGCAAGCTGCCGGTGCTGTCTGCGTCCCGCTCCCGCTCCCGTGGCTCCGGGGAGATTTGCCCCTGGCTGGATGGGGACGTGGACGTGCGGGTCATGGATCCCAACGGTGCGCAGGACGGAAAAGGAGTGACCAATTGGGAAGAGAATGAATCCAACGTTGATTCATGTTGCAGCAAGGTTGGTGAGTTCAAACTCCTGCAGCCACGTTGTTCTGGAAGCCAGCCTCTAGAGGAGGCGTTTTTTGCATAGCGAGTAGTCTGAGGGGCGGTCGCTCCAGATGGGCCTATATTTGTCATGGTGGGAGGGAACTCACCCCAGACAACCACACCTTTGAAAAGGGGGCAGGTTCGGTGGGTGCGTTCTTTGTGGCATTTTGACTGCTGCATGTGGGGGTGTTTTTTGCGAGGGCAAATCAAGTGCTTTCTTTGTGGGGGTTCCATATTCCATATTCACCAGGGTTTGCATTACGACGCTTTGACAAGAAAGACAAGAGCACTGCGACCTGTGAGTGTAATGCATAGAGCCCCTCTTTCAGGGTAGGGTGTTCTTAGATGTTACCAACCAGCGGCACCATGTCAAATCCAACACAAGAGGCATTGATCGATCTACCAGCCCTTCTGCCCACACCCACCCCACCCAACCCCACTGCCCACAAAGGTCCAAAGGACTGAGCCCCACCCCACCTCTCCCCACCCCAGTCCCAACTTCCGGCCCCAGCTTCCGCAGGTCTCGCCCCACGAGCTCTGCACGAAGCTCATGGCCGCGGCACAGGCCGCCGGCGCCGAGCTCCGCATCGGTGCCGCGGAAGGCGTCGAGATGGAGACGGACGGCGACATCGAGGCTTGAAAGCAGAGGCTGCGATAGCATGGGTGTGTTGACAACTTCCTCAGGAATAAGGCCAAACAAGGGTTGACCGCCCACTGCAAAAGAGTTTGTTTGCCGAGGGTAGCATATGGGAACTATTTTAACATGTTTAGTTTAGCCTTTTGGCAAATAGGCACCTAGATTTTCTGTTTCCCTATCCAAAAGTTAGGATCTTGGACCCAGGAGAGGGTGACCGGCGTGAAGGTGGACGGCGAGGTGTTGGAAGCGGAGAAGGCACGACCAGCGTGCTGAAACTTGAGCCAAAAGGCTACGGAAGTCGTCCTGCCCTTTCTGCACCTGTCCAGCTTGCATGTCTGAAGGCCTCAGTTTGTCACAGACCCTGTCAAAACTTGTCTTTAATTTGCTGCATTGGTGAATCGTGCCAAGGGCGATGTCGTGCGTCCGCAGAAGGCAAACACAACGTTCAGGTTTGGCCTTCTGACCCCCTTTTGTCCGAAACCCTTTGGAACATTTGCCTTGCGTACCGCTTGCAGCCGGGGTGTTTGCGCCTTTCTCGTTGCTTAGTCGCTATGAAGCCTTCCTTTTTTAAACATCCGAAAGTGGTTGGTCAGGGGTCGTTTCACATAGTTGCATGGCGCGCTTGTTGTTTCCTTAGTAGGAAATATGACAGAGTGAGCTTGACCATTCCCATCAGATCTTATCCGCCTCTGTCCACCTCTCGATTCGTGTGAAGCATTGACTCTTAGCTCCAGCCCAGTGTCCCGCTCAACGAGCTGCAGTTGGTCAGCCTTTGCTCCATCGACGTGTTGCGATTTTTGGCTTTAGCGCCGAGTACCTTTGGTGCACGATGGACACGGAGCTTGCGGGTCTCTGCAGAAACAAGCTGCGAGGCTTGTCCCGCTTCCTCACAAGCTCCAGCATTCGGCTTTCTCGTCCGTGCTGCGAACCACAGCCTTGTCCACGTCGAAGTCTCTTGCTCCCAGCGTGTGGTGCCGAGCTTGCTGTGCTTTGCGCCTCAAGCGGAGCGGCTGCCCACAGAAGCCAGAGCAAAGTGGGGAACGGTGTCCCTAGCAAGAGAAGAGCACTGGGAGGGGTGAGTGAACTTTCACGTGCCAGTACAAGCGTGGAACCGTGATGCGTGTGGTTCCCAAAGGCTTGGAGGTTGGGATTGTTCTCTGCCCACAGGCGTTTGTAAATCCTGCTGGGGTTCTCACTTCAATCGGCCCGTTTGGTTGACTCGCTGGTTTAGGACTTAGTTTGGCGACCAATCCTGATGCCATCCCCTGGAGGCTGGCAGTTCTGACAGACGAATCATGGCACTCCTGCCAATTGAGAAGTTGAGACTTGCGACCATTCGTTCTCTTATCACAGAACACATTCTTCCTCCCTCCTCCTCCCTGCCTCCCTCCCTCCCCTCCCTCCCTCCCTCCCGCCCTCCCTCCCTCCCGCCCTCCCTGTCTTCCTCCCTCTTCATACAAGGCACATATTTTGTATAGCTATTTTTCTCTATCTCTATGATATTTATATACATAATATGTCTCTCCCTCTCTGCCTCTCTCTTTCTGTTGGTGAAGTTATCTTGATTCAAGCCAACTCGGCATCGCGAGGTCTGTGTTTGCCTTGGCCCCTGGGCGGCCCTGGCAGAGGACCTCGGCATGTTGCGTAGTCTCGCCGGAAGATGAGCAGGTCCCGCAAGAAGAAGCTTCCTCTACACGTGTTGTGTGTGTGCGTTGAGCTGTTTAAGTATTTAAGATATTTAAGCCTGTGTTTGGGGGTCAATAGACTAGTCTTCAGAGCACGATTGTACGAAGCTGTGCATTCGATTGTAGAAGTACCTCCACGAAAGATCTGCATTGGCTGGGAAACCTCTTTTTGCCTTTGCAAGTTACTTTGCGTACCTGCTCTCTTTTTTTTAGTCGATGAGCAGAGCAAAACAGGCTTGGTCTAGAAGATTCCAAGCCAGTCCTGAAGCTGGGATTGCGGAATTGGCTGATTGAACCAGCAACTTGCCCTGTGTGTGCTCCGGGTTCCCTTTATCACAGTCTTCAGATGGGAAGAGCACAAGAGACTGAACAATAAAATTCGGCCATGGCCCCCAAACCCGGCTTTTTTCTTAGCACTTTTGCTTTCTCCACTTCCAGTCGTATTTGAGCCCTAAGGGGTCAAGCTTTCAACCAAGAATCATGCCAAACAAAAACAATTGCCCAGGGAAGATTTAGGTGTAATGATCTGAGAAAAATCGTGTCATTTCTGTCAGGCGGGGCTTCTGGTGCATTTTTTTAGGGGGGCGGGGGGGCGATTTGAACCGTTCACAAAATGGGAAAGATGACAGCAACCAAGGAAGGTTCCTTGGCAAGTCAAAGCACAGAACCTCCTTGGGATGGCTTGAGATGGACAGCGCAATGAACCCGTCGGAAGCCACAAGAAGGGATTTGTCAGGGCCCACTTTTGACACTTTTGGAGGTTGATCAGAATTTCAGTACCCCAAAAGAGTTGCCATCTTCTTCAAGCAATTCACGTGCGAAACAAACGTGGTCACCACAGCATCGGCGTGTTCTGGCTGGATCGCCACAACTTTTAAGTACAAAGGCGGACCTTACCAAGCTTCGCTGCCCGAAGAAAGCAGTTGGAGCAATTCGCTAAACCAAACCAAAACCACATATTTGCATTTCAGGCTAGAATGTATCGTTTCGACCGGTCTTCAGCTGGCATTTTGAGCATGCTTCTTGCATTTTTTCCCCCGCTTGTATCGCAAAACTTGCCGCGATTCCGGCGATACTTCCCGAAAAGGAAACCTGAGTCCATTCCAGCGATTATGAGTATTATCCTCTTTGCGCCTTAGCGTTCCATTCCGGCTGCTTGTATTCCGATTCCCGCAAGTTTGTGACTTCAGCTGAAAACGTGATGCATTTCAGATTCCAACTGAAATTTCAGCCGAAGGACCTGGAGGCCCAATTGATACAGAAATTTGTGCTCGAATGTTTTTGGCGCAAAAAGTGCCCGAAACGTCTCTGGGAGACAGCGACTTGGCGCTAGTGTAGTGACCAGAATTTGGGCAGTTGTTAAAATTGCGCTCGGTTGCGCGGATTTGCGCCCGCGTTGCGCGAAATTGCGCCCGAAGTTGCGCCGAATTGCGCTCGAAACGCGGTGCGCATTTCGGGCCAAGCCGTCTTCAAAACTTTTCGTTTCCAATCGGGCAGAAAAAAGCGTTCGAACTCCGAAAATGCAATTGAGCACTTTTTTCTGTATCAATTGGGCCTCCAGGGAGTTTCTCGGACCCAGAAAAGGGGGCCTACCCCAGAAAGAGGTCCAAGGAGCAAACGCAGAAACGCAAGTCGCGGGAAATGGGAAGCTGGGTGTTAGATAGTGTTGGGGCCGATTTCTGTACCAGGGAATTCCCCGTCGTGGGGATTCCCAATTCAAGAAACAAACGCCACAGGAAGCCAAATGATTCGCCTCAAATCTTTGAAGGACTGGTTCGGGATGCCAGTGCCCATGACCGGGGTGAAGAGCAGCAGCATCGTGTACCAGACCAAAAGCGAGGTGGAGCCTTTCGCAGTCTTCTGCGGAGAGGACTCGCGCTATGGGACCCATCTGGAGATCTACCCCCGGAACTCCGGGGAGGCGAGGACTGGAAATGCGAGTTGGGCCAATTCGAAGGCCGAATCTCTGCAAATAGGAAGGCCTCGGACAATATTTGTTGGGGGTTCAGACACCCGGCTCTCTCAACCCAGACTTGGAAGCAAAGCCCTGGTGCATGGGTGAGATGAGTTGGGTCTCACGATCCACCATTGAGGGTGGATGTCCTACTAGGGTATCTCATATCTCATGCTTGAAATCAGGATGCCGGTTGGCGCAGGCGAATTTCCTAAGGTCAGAATAAAGCACTACTAAGGGTTTGCTTGACTTGCCGAAACGCGACAGGTTCGTGCCTTATGACATCTCATGACTGTGCTGCGAGAGGAGTTTGCCGAAGAGAGTCTCTGGAGCCCTCAAAGTAGTTTTAGATGATATTGGCTAGGCCCAGCTGCCCATGAAATGGCTCTTATGGTGATGATGTGTTTGAGCTTCTCCGTGAGGGATTTACAGGGTGCTTCCAGAGGCTTCCAGGAAACTGATTGCAGCCCCAAGAATCCTTCCGGGCCAGCAACAGTGGCAGGGAATACCTACCTACTACCCGCTACCCACTAGTTACTACTTAATATCTACTACCTACGACTACCTTACACAGTACCTACATGAGGTACAAACACAAATTTATGCACATCTACAAACAAGTACGCGCTGGTACATACATTCACATGCGCATGTATTTATATCTATATATATATATATTTATGTATTATGTTTACATATGATTTCCATAAATCGATATGCACATCTATACATATATTCCTTTGCGGAACGTGGCTGAGCTTCAAACGCCGACCGCTGACCGCTGGCATAGATAGCCGCTGTCGGCTAAACAGGGAGCGTTTGAATCAGCCGCGCGAACGCGCCCTCCGGACACAAGCCCTTACAGCGCAGGTCTACATTTGCGGCATCGGGGGCTCCCAGCACCTTGGCTGCTCTTTGGACGTTTCTACCCCAAGTTCTTGTGAAGCGAGTTTGCACCAGCCACGTTCAACCAAGAAGCTTCAACCCGCTGGCACCGAAGTTCCCTCCGGAGGTACATCGACGCCGCCACGCTGCGCGGGGAAAATGGCGGGCTGCTGCCCTCCGAGGTGGAGCCTGACCCGCAGCGCGTGGAGGTTGGCCTCGCTTCAAACCACATGTTGGAATGCGCGTGCGCTTACATCCCCTGGGATTAACCAATATGTGGTCTAGACAGTTGTTCAAGGGAAAGCTACATGAGGCCAGTCGAGCCATGGTGGTGTACACAGAGTCCAAAGCGCATGTTGGGTACTGGGTTCTTTTGGGAAGTACCAACTGTGATGTGAAGTGCTTTTTGGGACAGATATTAACTTTGCATAAGCAAGAAGTTTCCATGAAAGGCTCATTCAGCTGCCCCTGAACTTTCCTTGTTTGAACATCTGCACAAGTGGCACCTTTGTTGTCTCCCACCGGGAGATGGATCAACTTTGGATGTGGGGTAAATCCTGAGGATCCCGAAGCAAGACGCCATCTTTCAGGGGCCATCATTTTGGGAAGATCTTGGCCACTTCAATGGTCATGCATATTCATCAGGGATCCTTTGGATTTCTTTGGGGAGGTCTGTCCACCAGATATTCATCAAAGACACCCTTTGGATTCTTTTGGTCATGGGGAATAAGGTCCACCGGCCACCTTCAAGCGGTGGTTCACCAAAAGCGCCGGCCAAATGGCGCCGGAATTGCTGCCAGAGGCGGCCACCGCCTGCTTCTCGGAGATGAGCCGGAAGCTCGGGGGGAAGCCTGACGTGGTGCAGGCGCGCGGGAAAGTGGCGCATGGCGCTGTTGTTTCAAGAGGCGTTGGTCTTGGGTCGTGTGTGTGTGTGTGTTTTCTTTTCCGGGGGGCCCGTTGCAGGTTCCTGTCATAGAAGGGCATTTGGGGGAACACATGTTTATGTCGCTGCGGAGGCAAGCGTCCACGAGATGTGGCGACGGGAAATGGGTCGTGCCATCTGGATTTACGCGAAGAACGGGTTTTCATCACGTCCTATATTGAATCTGTACACTGTGAGCGTGCTTCGTTGCGTGTCTGTCCTTCTTTGGTGAGGTTCTCGATTATGTTGTCCGTGAGCAGCCCAAAAAATGATTATTCCTCAACTTTCCCAGGCCTCGTGGTTCAGGGCTCCTGGTGCTTTCTTCTTAAGTCTTAAGCATCACCTCACCAATGAAATCTTGCTTCAGATTGGCCCAGCGAGTGCTTGTGGAGCCACCAACAAAGGAACCTGTCGGGAACCACAGTGGCGTGTCTACCCCCTTTTCCGCCCACTGTGAGGCCTGCATGCGGCCCTGCCCCCCGGATGCGCTGCCCATCATGGGCAAGGTTCCCCATGTGAAGCTTGATGGCATCCAAAGTGTTTTCCCTTGTTTTTCTAGTCTAGCAACCCAAAAGGATAACCTCTCTCGAGTGCTTCCAGTTGTCATTTTAAGTGAGAAAAAACATACCCAGGGAAAAACTGCCATTTCACGGTTAGATGGTAAATGGAGCGTCAGGTTCTTTTTCTCGGCCCTTTGTGAGGAAGAATGCCTACATCTCCGCGGGCCACAATTGCTGGGGCATTCTTTGGGCTCCGGTGAGTGGCAAGGCGTGAAGGGAACAGGACTTGAACAGTTGCCTGTTGAGGCCTCCAAAGATTTGGCCTTTCAAAAGAACTGAGGGAACTGAGGGAGGATATTTGTGGGCATTGTGGGCCATGAAACAAGATGAAACTCAACACAGTTGTCCAAGCGAGTTGTTCAACCAGTGGAAATTTGCCAATATTGTACGTATTCCAAGGGCCCCTACAAAGGAGAGAGCCTATGATGGGTTTCGTTCGAGATTCTCTAAGAATGCCCAAGAGTCCAGCTACAAGCAAAATGAGAATTGCCTGGTTTTGCAGCATACACCCCCAGTGGCCAACCCAAGCCTCAGTTTGCTGGTTTTGCAGTGGGAACCAATGGACCTCCTGGGAGAATGTGGGATGGTTCCCGAGATCCTTCCCTCATTTCTTGCTGATAGCACTTGTCCCGAAGACCGACCTTTTTCACCTTCCGTTTTTCCAATTTGGTCCACATGGCTGCAAAGTTTCTTTCCGGGTCCTGGCCATCCTGGCCAGACCAAATACCCAGCCGGCGTCAGGCCATGTCGGAGCTGATCCTGGACGGTGCCGCCAAGTGCGTGGACCTGCGCCACTTCCGGCCCGGCCGCTTCGCCAAGAGCGGCACGCAGGCGGCGCGCCGGGGACGGAAGATGGGCACCGTGCCCGTGGGGGAGCAGTGGTGAGCGGAAAGGGGAAGGAGTTTGTGAACAGACAAACAAACAATGACAAGCAATCGCAGAAACAGATACATAGATGTATATACATGTTACTTACGTGCATACGTGTACATATATATATATATACACAATATGTACTATATGTTAACACAAATCACACTATACTTTGTCGATATTGCGCAAACAATGCATCAGTATGTATATTGGAGTCAGTTGCTGTGGCCGAGCATGCCCAGGCAAGCACTTGCTACCTCGCGAGCCTTACGAAGTTATATATATATATAGATATGGGATTCGCCTCCCAGAAATCGGTGTCACCGCGAGACGGCGAGACACCGCGAGATGCTGGCTCCAGAAGAAAACCACGCGGGATGTGCGTCAAGCAGAATCAATTTCGTTGTGTGGCCTTGAATTTCTGTCGGACCAATCCTTGGAGTCTCCTTTTGAACACCCTGGCTTTCAATTAAGCTGGTTTCCTGACAACGCCTACATTCAGACAAGGGTGCCTATATTTCCCCTTTTGGTTTCAATCATCACCTTCTGGCCCAAGAAAGGTGAGTTTCCCTTGCCCTTGCAGGGGTGATGTGCTAAGAGTAAATATAGGGAGCCCTGTTCAGATCAGAATCTTCCTGGACCAAGCGGAGCCCATCTCGTTGGAAAATCCGAGGCCAGCGCATCGAGTCCCAGCTGAAGTGTGTGGCGGCCTGGAGCCCAGGCAGCCCAGACCACCGATCACGGGTCCAAAGCTTTCTGCTTGGTGCATCGTTTTTGTCCAGGCTGGAAATTTGGAGACTGACTACTATATATGTTTGATATGATGTAGTTGTTACTGTATGCTTGTATCTTTGGTAGCTATGTAGTTGGCTTCTGTTTGTCCATGTTGCTTTTTCAGCTGGCTTTAGAGGGACCTGGGGACTGAATGCTTGACTACTATATGTTTGATATGATGTACTCCGCTTATTTAGCTCAGCCCAGGTGCATCAGGCCCTCAGGCCCTCAGGCACCTCCAACCTCCACAGTCCATGTTCAAGCTCCTCGCCCTCCAGCCTCCAAATTTCAAGGGCCAAGTTTGAAGCCCCTCGGCCTTCCAGCCTCCACATTTCAAGAGCCAAGTTTTGAATCCACTCGGCCCTCCAGCCTCCACATTTCAAGGGCCAAGTTTCAAGCCCCTCGTTCTTCCAGCCTCCACATTTCAAGGGCCAAGTTTCAAGCCCCTCAGCCGTCCAGCCTCCACATTTCAAGGGCCAAGTTTCAAGCCCCTCGTTCTTCCAGCCTCCACATTGTTTCAAGCCCCTCGTTCTTCCAGCCTCCACATTTCAAGGGCCAAGTTTCAAGCCCCTCAGCCGTCCAGCCTCCACATTTCAAGGGCCAAGTTTCAAGCCCCTCGGCCTTCCAGCCTGCACATTGTTTCAAGCCCCTCGTTCTTCCAGCCTCCACATTTCAAGGGCCAAGTTTCAAGCCCCTCAGCCGTCCAGCCTCCACATTTCAAGAGCCAAGTTTGAATCCACTCGGCCGTCCAGCCTCCACATTTCAAGGGCCAAGTTTCAAGCCCCTCAGCCGTCCAGCCTCCACATTTCAAGGGCCAAGTTTCAAGCCCCTCGTTCTTCCAGCCTCCACATTTCAAGGGCCAAGTTTCAAGCCCCTCGTTCTTCCAGCCTCCACATTGTTTCAAGCCCCTCGTTCTTCCAGCCTCCACATTTCAAGGGCCAAGTTTCAAGCCCCTCAGCCGTCCAGCCTCCACATTTCAAGAGCCAAGTTTGAATCCACTCGGCCGTCCAGCCTCCACATTTCAAGGGCCAAGTTTCAAGCCCCTCAGCCGTCCAGCCTTCACATTTTAAGGCTCTCGGCCCAAATTTCAAGCCCCCCTCCACATTGCATGGGCAGGGTGCACTTTGAAGCGTCCGCCTTGACAGTAGGCCAACATTTCAGGCTCTTTGAGTCCACGTTTCAAGGTTCCACACATTTGTTTTTCACCCCCGCTTGTTGAGGTTCGCTTGTTCAAATGGCTGGGCGGGCCCCGAAAAATGCTAGCTGGCGGAGTGCAAAAGATTTGTTTATTCCGTATGTTTAAAATGATTGGGCGGGCCACGGGCAGGCTTCACAGAGGTAGTGTAAAATATCTGTTTGACCAGTTCAAAAATCCGCATATTTATGTGTGGGCGCCGTTCAAATCCAATCAAATATCACTGAATTCCTTTTGGACAAGGAATTCATAATTAGTTTGTAAGTCAATATCGAAATTCTAATACAGCTCTTTCCCTATCAAACTCTACTAAAACATGTTTGGAGCACATTCCTCTTTAAATTCTTATTCTAAAGAAACATTACAATTGACTTTCCCCAACAGCTGAAAGCCAAACTCTCTCAGCCCAGATAAGGTTTGGGTGGGGGTGGCTCGGGGGAGCTCTGGAGTCAGGTTCGAGCAAGGTTCCGGAGGCGGTCCGGAGGTTCCGGGTGGACTGTTTTTGTTTTGACCTGCGGAGGTTTTTATTTGACCTGTAGCAGCCTTAGGGGGACAGGTCGCAAAAAGGCCCTGTCGAGCCCGGAGGGACAGGTCGAAAGGAGATCCTGGGGCAGGTCCAAGAAGAAGCGTAGTGGAGACCCTTCGCAGGTCAGAAAAAGACCCAGCCCCCCTAGACTGGGTTTTGTTCTGCCACGTGGGTTTTTTTGTTTGATCTGTGCCTAGCGTGTCCTGTGAGAGGTTCCTCTCACATCAGGCCACCGAGAGTTTGATGGAGCAGAACTGCCTACAACCTTTTGTGGGGGGCACGGTCTGAGCCGGTTCTCGCTGCCCTCGTACACGAGGAAGTTGTCACCCTTGCGTATCTCCGCTTCTCCTAATCTCGGGATTTTTTCGTTTCCCCTCATACGGCTCTAGGATCGGTGTCCAAAAGGCCCTGTCGAGCAGCAGACAGGTCTGGATAGACAGGTCTACGGCTTTAGAAAAATCGGTGTACAAAAATTCCTGTCGAGGAGCAGACAGGCCGGAAGAGAGGTTAAAAAAGAGACCCTGGGGCAGGTCCGAGAAGAACCGTAGTGGCGACGAGGTTGAACAAAAACCCTTCGCGTGTCAGAAAAAGACCCGACTGGGTTTTGTTCTGCCCCGTGAGGGTTTGTATTTGAGCTGTGCCCCGCGTGTCCTGTAAAAGGTCTTTTTCAGTCAGGCCCACCGACTTGCCACTCCCAAGACAACTGAGACTTTGATGGAGCAGAACTGGCATTCCTGACCCGGAGAGACAGGTCTAAAAGAGACCCTGGGGCAGGTCCAAGAAGAACCGCAGTGGCGACGAGGTCAGAAAAAGACCAAATCCCCTTAGACTGGGTGTTGTTCTGCCCCGTGAGGGTTTGTATTTGACCTTCCTCAGATTCTCCACTCCCCGCAGACGGACTTGGAGAAAAACCATTCGCAGGTCAGAAAAAGACCCAGCCCCCTGGACTCCTTTTTTTCTGCCCCGTGAGGGGCTTTGTCTCGCGTATCTCAGCTCTTCAGGCAGCCCCGCTCAAGATTTCGCTTCCCATCATACGGCCTTAAGGAGGATCGGTGGCAAAAAGGCCTGCCAAGGCCTGGGCAGAGACCCTTGGTCAGAAAAAGACCCAGCCCTGCTGTGAGGTTTTTATTTGACCTGTGCCTCGCGTGTCTCCTTCCCTTCAAGCAGCCTCAGGAGGACAGGTTGCAAAACGGCCTTGTCGAGCAGCCCTGGTCGGAGGTTCGAGAGATCCGCAGCGGCGACAAAATCGACAAAGAAGTCCTCGCAGGTAAAAATAGAATCCCCTCCTTTAGATCCGAGGGTTTTATTTGGCTTGTCATGACAGCTAGCATCAGCTAGCTGGAGTTGCTCTTGCTTTAGCAAGTCTATGGCTGGGAATGGTTGTTTGGCATGCCAGCTTAACAAGGTTTTGCACTTACACTTTCATGATTCTGCACCAGAAACATCACTTTACAATTCATAAAGCCCACAACACCAGGTAGTCTGGCATTAACAATATGTACCGTGAATACACAAGAACTATTGAAAGGACTTAACGCGGCGGCCATATGAGCCACGGACAAAACACACGAAGACCACTTTATCAAGGCGGGGTACGTTTTTGCATAGCACATGCCAAAACCATGGAAAACGATAAGGTCTCCCCCAAAAACGATAACCCTTAGCTAACACACGGCTCTATAATAACCCCTGCAGTTGCAACTTAGCTAGGGTGCGAGAAGGCGAGTCGCCACTTTCGAGCTGGAGCTGCCAAGATGTGCTTCATAAATACGACATTTGTACTGAGAAGTTGCGATTTTCAAGCCGGAGCTGCGGAAGTGTACTTCGCGTACTAGACTTGCACGACAAAGTTGCGATTTTCGAGCTGGAGATGCGGAAGTGTACTTCTCGTACTAGGATTGCACTACAAAGTTGCAATTTTCGAGCTGGAGATGCGGAAGTGTACTTCGCGTACTAGACTTGTACTACAAAGTTGCGATTTTCGAGCTGGAGCTGCGGAAGTGTGCTTCGGGTACTAGACTTGTACTACAA
Organism: Effrenium voratum; assembly: GCA_963377175.1. NCBI lineage: Eukaryota > Dinophyceae > Suessiales > Symbiodiniaceae > Effrenium > Effrenium voratum. Next base: position 779,814 of record CAUJNA010000635.1, on the reverse strand, counting down.
AGTTGCGATTTTCGCGCTGGAGATGCGGAAGTGTACTTCGCGTACTACACTCGTACTACAAAGTTGCGATTTTCGAGATGCGGAAGTGTACTTCGCGTACTAGGATTGCGCTACAAAGTTGCGATTTTCGATCTGGAGCTGCGGAAGTGCACTTCGCGTACTAGACTTGTACTACAAAGTTGCGATTTTCGAGCTGGAGCTGCGGAAGTGTACTTCGCGTACTAGACTTGTACTACAAAGTTGCGATTTTCGAGCTGGAGCTGCGGAAGTGTGTTTCGGGTACTAGACTTGTACTAAGTACTACAAAGTTACGATTTTCGAGCTGGAGATGCGGAAGTGTACTTCTCGTACTACACTTGTACTACAAAGTTGCGATTTTCGAGCTGGAGGTGTGGAAGTGCGCTTCGCGTACTAGACTTGTACTACAAAGTTGCGATTTTCGAGCTGGAGGTGTGGAAGTGCGCTTCGCGTACTAGACTTGTACTACAAAGTTGCGATTTTCGAGCTGGAGATGCGGAAGTGTACTTCGCGTACTAGACTTGGAAGTTGCGATTTTCGAGCTGGAGATGCGGAAGTGCGTACTAGACTTGTACTACAAAGTTGCGATTTTCGAGCTGGAGATGCGGAAGTGTACTTCGCGTACTAGACTTGCGCTACAAAGTTGCGATTTTCGAGCTGGAGATGCGGAAGTGTACTTCTCGTACTAGACTTGTACTACAAAGTTGCGATTTTCGAGCTGGAGGTGCAGAAGTGTACTTCGCGTACTAGGCTTGCACGACAAAGTTGTGACTTTCGAGCTGGAGATGCGGAAGTGTACTTCGCGTACTAGACTTCTACTGCAAATTTTCGATTTTCGAGCTGGAGATGCGGAAGTGTACTTCGCGTACTAGACTTGTACTGCAAAGTTGCGATTTTCGAGCTGGAGATGCGGAAGTGTACTTCGCTTACTAGACTTGTACTACAAAGTTGCGATTTTCGAGCTGGAGATGCGGAAGTGTACTTCTCGTACTAGACTTGTACTACAAAGTTGCGATGTTCGAGCTGGAGCTGCGGAAGTGTATTTCGCACTACAAAGTTGCGATTTTCGAGCTGGAGGTGTGGAAGTGCGCTTCGCGTACTAGGATTGCGCTACAAAGTTGCGATTTTGGAGCTGGAAATGCGGAAGTGTACATCGCTTACTAGACTTGTAATACAAAGTTGCGATTTTCGAGCTGGAGCTGCGGAAGTGTACTTCGCGTACTAGACTTGTACTACAAAGTTGCGATTTTCGAGCTGGAGAGGCGGAAGTGTACTTCGCGTACTAGACTTGTACTACAAAGTTGCGATTTTCGAGCTGGAGGTGTGGAAGTGCGCTTCGCGTACTAGACTTGTACTACAAAGTTGCGATTTTCGAGCTGGAGCTGCGGAAGTGTACTTCGCGTACTAGACTTGCACGACAAAGTTGCGATTTTCGAGCTGGAGGTGTGGAAGTGTACTTCTCGTGCTAGACTTGTACTACAAAGTTGCGATTTTTTCGACCTGGAGATGCGGAAGTGTACTTCGCTTACTAGACTTGTACTACAAAGTTGCGATTTTCGAGCTGGAGATGCGGAAGTGTACTTCGCGTACTAGACTTGTACTACAAAGTTGCGATTTTCGAGATGCGGAAGTGTACTTTTCGTACTAGGATTGCACTACAAAGTTGCGATTTTCGAGCTGGAGATGCGGAAGTGCACTTCGCGTACTAGACTTGTACTGCAAAGTTGCGATTTTCGAGCTGGAGCTGCGGAAGTGTACTTCGCGTACTAGACTTGTACTACAAAGTTGAGATTTTCGAGCTGGAGCTGCGGAAGTGTGCTTCGGGTACTAGACTTGTACTACAAAGTTGCGATTTTCGCGCTGGAGATGCGGAAGTGTACTTCTCGTACTATAGACTTGTACTACAAAGTTGCGATTTTCGAGCTGGAGATGCGGAAGTGTACTTCGCGTACTAGACTTGTATTGTACTACAAAGTTGCGATTTTCGAGCTGGAGGTGTGGAAATGTACTTCGCGTACTAGACTTGCACTACAAAGTTGCGATTTTCGAGCTGGAGATGCGGAAGTGTACTTCGCGTACTAGACTTGTACTGCAAAGTTGCTTTTTTGGAGCTGGAGATGCGGAAGCGTACTTTGGGTACTAGGATTGAAGTACAAAGATGCGATTTTCGAGCTGGAGATGCGGAAGTGTACTTCGCGTACTAGACTTGTATTGTACTACAAAGTTGCGATTTTCGAGCTGGAGCTGCGGAAGTGTACTTCGCGTACTAGACTTGCACGACAAAGTTGCGATTTTCGAGCTGGAGATGCGGAAGTGTACTTCTCGTACTAGACTTGTACTACAAAGTTTCGATTTTCGAGCTGGAGCGCTGTGCTCCCGTACTAAACTTGAACTACAAAGTTGCGATTTTCGAGCTGGAGATGCGGAAGTGTACTTCGCGTACTAGACTTGTACTACAAAGTTGCGTTTTTTTCGACCTGGAGATGCGGAAGTGCATTTTGCGTACTAGACTTGTACTACAAAGTTGCGATTTTCGAGCTGGAGCTGCGGAAGTGTACTTCTCGTACTAGACTTGTACTACAAAGTTGCGATTTTCGAGCTGGAGATGCGGAAGTGTACTTCGCGTACTAGACTTGTACTACAAAGTTGCGATTTTCGAGCTGGAGGTGTGGAAGTGCGCTTCGCGTACTAGACTTGTACTACAAAGTTGCGATTTTCGAGCTGGAGATGCGGAAGTGTACTTCGCTTACTAGACTTGTACTACAAAGTTGCGATTTTCGAGCTGGAGATGCGGAAGTGTACTTCTCGTACTAGACTTGTACTACAAAGTTGCGATGTTCGAGCTGGAGATGCGGAAGTGTACTTCGCGTACTAGACTTGTACTACAAAGTTGCGATTTTCGAGCCGGATCTGCCAAAGTGCGAAAACACTGTAAAACGATAAGGTCTCCCCCAAAAACGATAACGTTCAAAAAAGTACTAGGGCCAAGTAAAGTGTTTCGTCCGCTCCTCATATATATATACACACACATATATATATATATATTATATGTATAAATACGTAGTTGGTGCCTTACCCAAAACGGAGTATGGTTTTTCCGTGAAGTTGGGTACTGCTTTAAAGTACACCCGAAAACAAAAAGGTTCTTGGCAGGCCATGCGGCATGCAACGAGTTTTTTGGTACACACTCGGAAGCAAAACTCTGAGAGACAGCAAGCGGCCGGGGAGGACTTGGAGGACAACCAGTGCTTCCTGGTTTGATTTCCCCCGCCTTCAACAAGCCAACAGTTGTCTCCTAAAAAAGTCAATGAAACGTCACTGCTACAGGCAGGCAGCCAGAATTCAACAGACACCTCCCCCACTGCATGTTGGTCGAAATGCATACGAAACGGGGCCCATAGGCGCGGTTTCAAGCCCGGGTCCAGCTTGGCTCCCTGCAAGCTCAGTTTGATCAGGTGCAAGTGGCCGAGACGCTTCAGCTCAGGAGCGGAGCTCGGCTCCTCACTTCATTGGATCCCATCCCGTTCCGGGGTTGCTCCCCCACGTGGCAGGGAGATAGACAATTGCCTGCATGACAGGGTTGACCAACTCCTGGCCCTTGCGTTCCATGGATGCTAGCCCGTGACTTCAAATTGTGCAGCAAGAAGCCACAAGTGGATAGCAAGAACGAACCCCAAAAAGAAGCGCAAAGGGAACCGAATTGGTGATTGCTGGTGTTTTGTCCACCCCGTGTATTTACAAAAGCCACCAGCCGTTAGGCCCGGGGAGTCTGTGCTCGACTGGGGTCAGGCGCCCAGAGCATTCAGATGGCCACTTTTTGTGTGGGCCAATGTTTCTTTCGTGGGCCAGTTTTATTTAATGCGATTTGCCCCCCCCACCTTTCTACAAAACCCCTGAAAAAGGATCGCTTCCTTTCGATTTCTCATTGTTACACTTATCGCAGGTGGTTCCAATCTGCTTGCAAGAGGAGTTATGGGAACCCCCCTATGTCAGGATAGCCCAGGAAGTTTCAGGTGCCAAAAGTCCTGGCAGTCGCAGGCAGCGGCTGTGGTTGGGCCCTCACCTGGATGCTTGAGCCTTACCGGCCCGGGTTTTCAACACGGCCTGACTTTGGCCTAACTTTGCTGTTTATTTGGCTATCCCCCCATAAAATTCACACTCTCATTTATCCCTGTGTATTACGCAACCCTGTGGTTTGCCACGCCATTTTTCCCCAGGTGCACTTTTTTGCCAGGTCGGGTCAGTCTGGCCAAGCCATTTGAAATGGACACGTCTCGGTGTTTGGGCTGCCTTCGACCCCTCCCGGACAAAACCTTCAAGGGAGTTAGGTTTATGACCAGCATTGCGTTGACGTGTTCAAAGCTGTGGATACAGAGTTGTCACAGGCAACAGATGGGTGTGTCTTGCGGTTGAGTGTACCTTTGTTTGGGTTGAAGGGAACCGACACATTTGTAGGGTCCTTATCCCATTTAGAACTCATGGTTGCGAGACGTTGAAAGCAAGGGGACCCAATTCTGGGTGAGTCAGACATCAATCAACCAGCTTTTTTTTGGTCCATGGGGAAGCAGGTGAAAAACAGTTCTGACAGACACGGTTCTGGAACCCATCACAATTCTTCCAAGCGCGACCCCGTTGCAGCCTTGCCTCAATAGCAACATGAACCCTTTGCCTGTGCGGGAATCCAACAGGAATGGGGAGTGTCCCATTTGGTGGATCAATGTGGGGTCAACATTGCACCCAAAGATGAAACACCATCAGGCTCCCGGAGAGCAAATGGTGAGGGACTGTGTTCTACTTGTCCCACTCGAGCAACTTCGTCCGAGTTCAATGGGTTTGAGTCCAGCTTCCATACCTCAGAGGCCCAAGCCAAAGGCTTGGGATGACAGATGTTCACGGGTTGATCGGTGCATGTATAGGTTGAACATGAAGCTGGACACCAAGTGCTTGGAAATTGCAGACGCAAATCCTGCTCCGTCCTTTCAAAACTGGGGATCCCCTGAAAACTTGGCGCAGTTGTCTTGTGGTTTTCCGTGAAACATCCACCAAAATGAGTGTGATGCGCAAAGTTGAAGTTGATTCCGCTGAATTAGTCGTGAAGATGTGGGAGCTGCCTGCGCCGGTCATGGCTTCCTGGCGTTCTTGTGTGGGACTCCAAGAGCTCGTACCCTTCCCTCTTCTTTCTCCTTGATGAGGATGATGTGAATGTAGGAATCACAAGCACACCAACGCTACAGTCGTTCTAGAGATCCTGTAACTTGGCCTAGGATGACAGGCAGAGTTCGTTCAAACGGGGCTCCCCTTTTGGAAGCATCCGCTTCAAGGGCTGTCGCAGTGAGTCTTCAGGTCCACCCTCTACGGCGTGCACCCCTTCGGCATCGAGGAAACCGGTCCGAATGCATCGCCTGTTGATTGACCGCCCAACCTCAGCTGCGATGCTTGCATGGCTGTGGGTCGGGCCCACATCATTGGGCTATGTGACGGCATGTTTTTTGAACCCCCAGAATATAGGCCGATCTTGGAGTGGCGACTGGTTGGCAACTGCAAACGTGTTCAACTGCGATGCATGTATCCTGCATTCTGACATTCTCAAACAAGCAAAACAAATCCAGAGCAACTGACAGTTGGTTCAAACCCCACGTCAATCCTTACCAATTGCCAATCCCAGAACATGTCACCGAACCTTTCAATCTAAGCTAAAACCAGACTGCTCTGAGTGGAAATATCAAAACAAAACTGTCTAAATTTGCCCATACTTCTCTGCCGCAAGCAAACATACTCCACCTTGTTGACTGCTGGAGGGGTGCTCTTTAGCGCGTTTCCGGCTAGCGGGTAGCTGCGTATTCCCGAAAGCAAGTGCCCTCCTCACGGAAGTAGCCACCCGGCAGCGGGTGAAAACAATACTGGGATGTCCTGCTGGGGTCATTTCAACTCATTCCTGAAGAACAAACAACTGTTTTCCCCCTGAACGAAGGGGCAGGGAGTTGTCCTCAGTTGCCGGCAGAGCTTAGCTCTGCTGAATCCCTTTGAAAGAGCCAGTGCATCAACTCAGAAACATGCCTCATGACAGTGGCAAGCATCTTTTTGCCAACCGGCGGTCCGCGGTCTGTTGGCAAGAAGAGTTCGATGAGGCTTTGTCAGCACTCAGTGACGAATCTGGGTGCCAACAAATCAAGACGACTTTCGGGGATCAAGGAAAACAATGGTAATTGTCCATTGGACCTAAAGACATACCAATTGGTAATTCAAAACAGGCGGGGTCTTCCTCTGCGTTTGTCTTTAGGTCCAATGCGAGACATCGAGAAGTATCTCCCCCCATGCCGCCTCTGCGGGCTAGGCTACGGCCCAGAACATCGCCTGGGCGCGGCGCTTTTCGCGAGGCAACGGGTTCTCGGGTTTTCGGGGAGAGGGGGGGGGAGGGGGGATTTTATGACGTGGAGGGGCATCCCATGTTCCATGTTCACAAGAAATCAGTTGTTTCGTGTTTTTGTTTTTTTTCTTCCTCAAGCTGCCTTTTGATGGGCAACGGTTTCGTTGATGGATTGGTGATGTTTGTTTGTTCGTTTGTAGTTTGTAGCGGTTGTAATGGTTGGCGTGTAACAACTGCCTACCTGGAACTGGCTGGCTAGCATGTGGAACTACCTGACCCGAGTTTCTAGCGCGAGCAAAGCAGAGGCTACTCGTAGCCGCAGCTCGGAATTGATCAAATGGTAAATTATCAAATGTCAGCCAAGAAGCTAACTTTCTGTTTGCTCAACTTACGATATTTCAGGCGAATTTCTCAGAACTGAGTTCAGCTTAGCCTCCTTCCAGAATCCAGTTGCTCGATTTGCTTTGTGTTTTCACGATTAATATTATCTGCCATTTCCCAGTAAGGGCTTCAGCAATGTATGTCTGCATTATGACATAGTTTCTGAATGGGATACTACTGCTTTGCACTGCCGCAGAACTGCTTAGAATTGGTCGAGTGTAGCCTCTGCACAGCATGTACGTCTTCAAGTTTAAAGGAACCACAATACAAGCATTCAGAGTTGCAAGGACACCTGGCTTTGAGCATTCCCACGTTTTTTTTTTTTTTTTTTTTTTTTTTGTGGCGCCAAGAATGGAAGGGGTCGCGCAAGTGTTGTTTGTTGTTCAAACATGTTTGAACATCCTGCCCTGGCCGATTCCGGAGCCGAGAAATCCTCCCGGTGTACTGTTTGGAATGACTGAGCAATCAATCCCACAAAGGGGGAAGTAGGAAGCCCTGCGGGCAAGCTCTAGAAAACCCTCGCTGGTGCCCAGAAAGACCCTGGGACCCCGTGGACAGCAAAGCGGGAGAAGGACCTGAAGGAGGTCGTCTCCTTGTTGGCTGAAGCAAGAGCAAGGGAGCCAAGCTCATCACGATAGGCTCACAGCTTGATGTTTGCTTCCATAGATGTCTGGCATTGCAAGGTGCCTGCAGCCTCGAATCTTTCAGAGGGTGTGTCCTCGGCCGTGGCCAGGTGAGTACTGCTTGTATGCCGGCTATGACCTAGGCTGGAATTGCTCTCCAATCATCAAGTTTCTTGAACGTTTTGTCGCTCCATCCCCCCCTGCCGCGCCTTGCTCTTCCGCTGATCCAAAGTGAGGAGCTGCCCCAATCTCGCAGATCAGCCCAGTTCCAAGTGCTTCCTACAGACTTTGAGGCCCATGAAACTGATGTGCCATATCGACGGAAGTGAGCTTGATCATGTTCCGCTGGCGTCCAGGTTGGGTGCCGGATGAGTCCTTTGACGCCGTGATCTCCTACTGGGCCGAGAGCCCAGCGTGGCTTGTCATGGGATGTTGTGCAATGGTATGCAATGGTGTGAGCTCGGAAAAGGATTCGGGGGGCCCTGGAAGGTTTGGGGATTCATCGGGACCTGCCAGCTGCAGGTGCTGTACCATCACAACACCACTTCGCAATGCTGGGGGGCCCGGACGGCAAGTTGGCCCATCTCTCCCATTCGCCGGGCGCGAATGTGTGAAATGCCTCACCGGTTCGCATAAACCGCAGTGAGCCAACCTCTGCCGCCCAGGCCGGGTGATCCAGCAACTGGTGCGGAAGCTGCGTCCTTGGTATGGTGGTGACGCCTTCCAAAAACAAGCAGGGGAAGTGACATGCGGGGGCTGGCTATGGCTGGCTTCGCAAGTGCTTTTTGCAGGCTGTATGAGGTCCATTCTGTGCATTTCCGCTGATTGAGGCTGAGACCAGGTGGACGCGCTTGGCCTGCCCGACGAGTTTCCTTTCGGACTGGTCTCCAGGGGTCGGAACAAGCCGGGGTGGCTTCCAAATGTAAGGCGGAAGCAAGCGAGTTTGGAGGCCAGAAAAGTTTGGTTCTTCAACGAGCCCATGCTTTGTGTTGTCCCTTTCCCTTGGAAAACCATGTTGTGCGTGGTGGTGGGTTTTGAGCAACACTCAAGTGAGTTTTCTTTGGGCGACCTGATTTTCAGGGTGGACGCCTGGGGGAACCATTTAAGGGGCATCTGCAGTTGCCCCGTATCGACAATCGATTCGGGAGGTCAACTTTGCGGATGTCTCGGAAAGAAACAGGTCGCAATTCACTGCGGAGCCGTCGTGATATTTGGCAAACCATTTAGACATACGTGCATTGAGCACGGTGGATTATCAGAGTATATATTTAAAAAAAAGGAAAAGTAAAACCATACACCGATTTACAGGGTTGCTTTGCCAGATTGATCGGGAAGTAGACGAGCCCCAGCCCGCATCTGTTTTGGAAAGGCACGTCTTGAACATCGGGGTTGCCTGGATCATAGGCAAGTCAACTGGGGTCAATCTCACTGCACTTGAAATGAAGGGCAACCGATCAACATGAAACACCTGGAACATGGACATAAGGTAAATCTTAATCCCGGGAATTGGGGGGTTCGTGAGCAGTCCCAACCATAGATCGGCTCGGATGACTTTTGGCAGACCCCTTTTAAAACCTGTTTGTCATCATGACTCATATTGCAGTTCAGTTCGCCTACCCTTTTCCCGCCAGGTTCGGCGGGAACATTCCCAGCCCGGCCATCAACATCTCAATGCACCGCTTCAGGCTAGGGTGGAAGCTAGGGGGGCCGGAGATTTCTTTTGCCCGGATGTCCTTTTCAGCGAATAGATTGTGATTTTCAGAGTGAATGAACTAAGGACTGTCGTCCCTCCGAGCAAGTCACGCCTCTAAGCCCCCTCACAGCGGTCCAATCATCGGATCTCACAGGTTCCTTCAATGTTCTGTAGCAAGAGCATCTCTGGGAGCATAGTTTGGGCCAAGAAGGCCCTTACTTGGTGATTGAGCCAAGACAAGTCTATTTTGCCACATGACCAACCAAGTCAACACCTTCCCTTTCGATTGCACGAAGGTTGGGCCAGCTTGTATTGAATCACATGTTGGCCTTAGCCTCTGCTCATTTTGTCCTCTGATTCCCCCCCCCTTTCCACCTTCCTGGAGGGAGTTCAATCCACCTGGGACTCTTTCCTTGGAACCTGTTTGGGCCCCTGGCACGTCCTCCGCCCATCCGCTTGGTCCGCTTGGTCGACAGGCGACGGGACTGGCTGCGGTGCTTGAAGTCCACGTCGTCGGCCAGGGCCCCACTAGTGGACCCAGTCATAGCCCCATAGCCCCCCTTGGGGTCCATGATGTAATTTGGCCTCAAAGTGCCAGACCAATGCTAAACCAACACTGGACCTGCCAGAAACTCACACTGAACAGTACTTTCTCTGTGCTCACTGAACAGTACTTACTGGCTGTATTTAGGGAACACGGTGCTTAGTGAACTGTATACTGTGCATTCGCGATCCTGCTCAGATTGTTGTTAGGCTTGTCTTCATTGACTCATTGACCCCAAACTGGTTCCGGGGAGCCCCCTACCAACCGTCAACCCTCAATCATTAGCCAGGGTTTCACCATTTGACTGGGTGCTTGCACAAGGAATTGGTAGAGTATGTGCCAAAAGAACTAGAAACAACTTCAGCGGGCGGATCTATTGACGAATCCCTGAGGTGGGTGGTTTACCGCTGACGCTGGACTTCATTCCGGACACTGGTTTCGCGGGGGCAGAGGTGGTCATGAGAAGAGCCTTAGCAGAAGCAAGACACGCACAGAACCATCAGCAGACAGTGCCTGCCCTTGCTGCAGCGGCCGCAGAAGCAGCAGCATCACCACCAAGAAGAAAAAGCAATCGGAGCAGAAGCAATGAGAAGTGCAACAGCAACATCGTCAAGGAGCAGGCCGCCAAGACCAGCAGCAGCACCACTACCACCACTACCACTACCACCACTACGACCACTACGACCAATACCACTACCGCCAGCACCAGCACCAGCAGAGCAACAAACAACAAACCACGCAGACAACAAGCAGCAAACAACTTTTTGTGACAGTTCTTTTATGCGAGTGCCCGACAAAACATGACAAAACTATCGATAGGTTTAAAGGGATACTGGACTTCGGTTTTTCAAAGCACGTGAAAAGCGCACAATCGATAAGTTGCCCAAAAGAACGATACCCCTCAAGCATGATACCTTGCATTTGGGCCGAGATGTGGCGTGATGAGGCAACTGTGTTTTCAGAAGGCATTCCGACCACGAGCTGTACTCGCTAAGAAGGCTTTTTTACCGTTTCCACCACGGGGTTGGGACCACAGGAAGCGTTTGAAGACGATACTGACCTGAGCCTTTACAGTAGTCAGTGCCCACATGGATCCAAAGCGAAAGCACAACGGCAAGCAAGGCCAAGACATTTTATAGCTGGAGAAAGGCAATGGATTGGGCAACACGCCTGGGTCCATTTTTCAAACAAAAACCATCCAACCGATACCCCAACTGATACCCCAACCGATACCCAACCGATACCCTGACTTGTCTCATGTGGCCGCTTGCGCAGTACGTTCAGCACTCCGTGCAAGCGACATGTTTTCGAGTGATCTCGTCCGGAAATGGAAGGGTTATACTGACAGGTTGTGACTTTCGGACAGCTGCCAAAATGCACTTCTTACGCTACACTTTGTGCTGAAAAGCTGCGGCTTTCAAGCCGGAGCTGCCAGAGTGTACTTCGTATATGCCTCGTTTTGTTCTTATGCTTGCGTCTCTCAACACCAGCGCTAGCTTGCGGATCATGCGCGGCGGGAGACACTGCCAACCAATAGGAGACGCCCCAAATTACCGATGTCCTTTGCAAGAGCAATAAATTTTGTTCGTCCCTCATGTGAATGACGCATGAGACGACGTTTCCTACAATGACGATGACGACGACGATGAGTCCTCCGTAAAATCATACATATCTGTATAGTCGTTGGAGGGCCTCTTGAGGAACCACTACCCTAGGCTTCCTCGGACGTTTTTTAAATGTGCTCTGGGCAAAGGACGTTTCCGGGAACTCGAGGCACGTCTTTGGGAAGGGCTCTTGGGTCTCTAATCTTGGGCCCGCCAGGTTCACCTGCTCATGACCTGCATGGCCAACGTGTTGCAGCGGAAGTGGTTTCGTCACTACCTCAAGCCAAGTTTCAAACGAAACGAGCAGTATACCAAAAAAAGTGATTTGAATTTCCACCCATATCTACTTCAGAAAAAAAGGGAGCGTAGACAACCCGTAGACAACCCATATATGAAAGGACTTTTTGTTGTTGAATGCACGTTGTTTGGCGTAGAACGCACGTTTTTTGGCGCAGAAAGGACATTTCCTGGCACCCCCCGGGAGAGCAAAATTGACACGCGGGAATTATCGGGAACCGTGATTTCCAACATCAGTGGCAGCGAACATAATTTGCTTGTGGTCTTATCTCTTACTCATTCATGGTAGTCAGTCAGGAAAGGAAGTGTGTGAAAAGCAGTGCTCAGTACGCACACGCAGCAGAAAAGGGCTCCAAAAGGGGTAAAAGGGCATCTTCCCAAAAATGTGCTTTGTAAACCCAAAATATGCTCTGGACCCCATAGATGTGCTTTATCACAAAGGACGTTTTTTTAATGTGCTTTGGAATTCGAGGGACTAGGCACCCTGGCTAACCTCTTTCCCTTTTGGGGTCCATATTCCAGCGGTGCAAGATTTCCTTCGCGAGGACGCCGCCCTCTTCCGTGGAAGCCTGGGGCAGATTGGAAGCCTGCCAGGCAGTTGCGTTTCGATGGAATTGTTCAAGCGCTACACGCGGACTGAACAGTGGAAGCCCCATGTTTTAGGGTGTGACCCCCAAAGCTGCTTATCAGTTGCAATTAAGTGAACATACTCAAAGGATCTGTGCACCGCATTGTGAGGGGCTTCTGCCCGTTGCCTCTTGAGCGGTATGCGCAACTCCAGATTCACAACCGCCCCACTCACCTGGCATTCTGCGCAATGTGTTCGACTTCGCGAGACATTGTCTTTTCCGTAGACGTGCCGTCGACGCACACTACCCACATGCCCAAGCTGCTGTGGAAATGGGCGCCAACAAGCTTGCCAGCTGTGGCAACTCTGAGTGCAAGGATAGCAAATTGGAGTTGCCATGGTTCACCCATGCCGCTCACGCATGTGACTCATGGCAGTATCTTTGGAGAACACTCACACGCAGACCTGCCAGCCCGGCTCGCCTCCCCTGCACCTTGCACCGCTCCAGGCGACTACCTCCACTTCCCTCCCACGTACTCGGCGATTGTGCGCCGGGTGAGCGCCTAGGGTTTGGAGCACGCGACAGCGCGCTGCAAAAGTCTTGGCCGAGTTGGCATGGGTTTTCGCAGTGCGCTCACATCTCAGCCATGACCTGTCAGGATCCTGAGGATTGTGCACACAGGGCGCTGAACAGTAGCCTGTTTAGGAGGGGTTCGGGAGAAGTAAAAGGACATCGTTGCGATTCTTTGGGTGCAGTTCTGATTCAACTTGATTCACCCCACCGCCAGTCATCGCAGGAATCCTTAAACTCTTGCAGTCTTTACCGGCCCAGCACCCTACACTTGATTTGGAACTTTAGGAGAGAATGTGGCAACCTTTGGAAGGTGTGGAAATGACACCATACGAGACCATTGCAACAGGTTGCCTCATTTTGCGGGAGCAGTGTGGCAAAACGAGCAAGTGGTAGACCCCTGAGTGTCATGGTCCTTGTTAGCCCGTTGATTCACAGACGTTACGTTGATTGGCCTGAGAAACAACGCGTCTCAACTCCAGGCAATCCATAAGTTGCGCTTCTACTCCGGGACCGTCAACAGTTCCACTAAGGGAAACTGCTCAATCTGAAGAGTGAAGCCTTGACATCCCGGAACAAACTGAAAACCCTGAATGAGTGAGCGAGTGAGTGTGAGTGAGTCAAGCAGCCGTTCTTTCCCGCCACGGTTTCAGATGGGTGTGCGTGGGTGGGCGCGCGGCGCCGCGCGCCCGGGCTCGGCCCTTGGGCCTCAGGCTGGCAGCCTCTTTGCACCGGTGTTGGGCAACAGCCCAGAAGCCAATTGGACGAGATCTAGCTATCTATTCGTCGAATTAATTCTATCTTTCCATCCATCCATGAACAAATGTTCCAGGTTCTAGGTGCTCCCCCCCTCACTCCCCATCCTGGTCTTTCGGATCGAGTCTCTTGGCTCATTTCCCGTAGTGGCACAGCTGATCATCCATGAGTGCTCTGAGAACTCGCCACATGGGAACTGATTTGGCTCTGGCTCTGAATGGGGACATCTGCTTCAGAGGGTTTCATCAACGTCTCTTTTCGCCGGCCCGAAATCCCGAAATCCGTGCAGGGATGGCGTTCAACTGGGAGAAGGCTGGCCGGTTAATTCTGTATGTCGGGTCCATCTGGAGATTTGCCCATAAAACCTAGGAAAAGTCTTTGCGTACCCCAAATTGCTGATCCCCCTGAAGGAAGCCAATAAAGGGACGGACATGTGCTTTATGTCACCAGACCCCCCTTTTGGCACCCTCTTTCTTGACTTGCAAAGGGGGGGCGAAGCCGTACAAGGCCTGATTGAGGGGTTAAGGCCATGGCCACTTCCCTAGAGACCTCCAAAGCGCGAATCTCTTTCAGCATTTGTTGGGGGGGAGCTGTCATAACCTTCGGGCTTGAAAGGGTGCACCACTACCCGAGTGTCTCCCAATGGGTTGAACCAAGTTTTAGATGGTTTAGCGAAAGAAAGCTACCCAACGTTTGAGACATCTCTCTCTCTCTCTCACATTTGGGCAGGACTTTAGATGGCGAATCCCCTCTGGTTGGTTGACATAAGTCCCCATGCAAATGATGTCCGCCAATTTGTTTGCGAGCACGCAAATCAAATCTGCAAGAGATGCAAGAGGAACATTGCTGCAAGAAGGTCTGCACCGTCCCCCGATTGTCAGAACTGAAGCTCAGAGGCGGAAGACATCGTCGCCAGAAGCTCTTGTTTTTACTCCAGTCTTTCCCACTCTCCACCCCTTACTTCCGCAGTGAGGGATGTATCTCAGATTCAGGGTCTATGTGGAGCCTCCAAAACGGTTTGAAGCCCGGATTAGCATGTGACAACATGACAAAAAGGAATCAGTGTTGGGGCAATTTCGGATTCTGGGGGGTAGAAACATTCGTTTCCCTTCTGCTCAGACCCACTTCGCGAGGTGAACCCGGATGGCGCCATTGATCCGCTTCCGCTGCCCTACTGCATCATCGATGAGGCCCGAAGATCCGTGAGGCTTCCGCACCGATCTGGTGATGCATGGCTGTGGCTCAAAAATATGGAGCCCAAAATGGCACAAATTGGCAAATGGAACCAACGACTACAACCTGCAGTTTGCCCTACCTCTTTGATTTTGAGCCACAGCCATTTGGCTAAGAGAACCTTGCTGGGACTGGGATTTGTTTCAGTGCTTCTGGATACACTGACAAGCCACGAAATCCGCCGCATCGGAGCATATCTGGGTCTCCATGAATTTATCAGTTCCCCAAATGTGGGCAAAGATATGTGTACATATTAATGTATGTGCATAATACGCATGCGGACATGATTGTTATGCGTATATATGCTGCACGGATGTCATCCGTTATGTACCTTTTCAATCGCCACCGTTTCGTACATTGTTTACATGAACATATATGTACACATACGCGCGTACATATGTCCATGCATGCATGTATGTACATAATATGCGTATATAATATAAAAAAATATATATACATATGTGCATGCGTATGTGCATATATGCATATGTGTGCTCTACATAATATGCGCACCTAGACACAGCTTAGCAATCTGCGATCCGTGACACAGATTTGCAGTGTGTTCGTGGATTTTTCTAAAAGCATACCGATCAAACAACGCGGGGGGGGGGGGGGGGGGCAAAAATCTACAAGTTGGGCGACTGTCAAGGGAGGGTTCCAGTTCTGTGATGCAGTTTGGGAACAACATTCTCGAAATGAAGGACTAGTCATTGGGTTGCCGCTATCACAGTGGATACGATTTTCCCACTGCCCAATGTTTGTTTGGGTTGGTTGGGCTGTTCAAAGGCAATCTTTACTCTCCCCGGGCCAACATGGAAGCTCCCAGACCCCTTTGGAAGACTTGGTTCCACTGTGACCTTCTGGGAGCTTCCATGTTAGTCTGAGAGAGTGTAGGCGTTCCTTTGGGTTACTGGGGCATTGTAGTCGTTTCGCTGGGATGGATTGGGGTTGACTGAAAGCTCGGCTTGGCTCTGAGGTCATCGAAGACATCATCGAAGCCACAGGCGAGCAGGTGGACGTGATCGAGAAGCGGAAAAGGCGAGCACGGCTCGGCGTTGTGTTTCTAGGGGGACCTCAAGGCTTCAGCGGGTTCCGATACCTTGCACTGGAAGATTCGCAATTGTATTGTGTGTAAGATTCGCAAGGAACCCATTTGATTGAACCCGCATGTAGGGTCACCCAATCTGTGCTTCGCCGGCTTACCATTTTTTAATGTCGGTTACAAGACAGCCACCCTTTGTGCATACTCCGTGGAGCAAAATGCGTATTCATATCCACGTCCATCGTTTCAAGCGAACATAGCGCTACTCTCTCCCTCATCGTGGCCATGTTTTGCACCCAAGTGCTGTTTGGTTGTCCGGCTGCAGGGCTGGTCAGGGGAGGGGTGTGTGGGGTGCGGGGGAGTGTGGGGACGGTACTTTTCTAAGCAGGGGTTGCCAAGTTCCGTTTAAATGTTTTGGGGGGGGTTTCTCCAAATTTAGGAGCACTCCTTTGATGAATGCAGTCGTCCGCATCAATCCGCAGTCAACATTGCGTTCTATCCAAGTTTTGCGAGCACCATCCGGGTTTTCAAGTTCGATTATTTTGGGAGCATAGATCTTAACCTGTACAAGGCATGATGCAGTGTTTGATTCAAGAAGGTCAACGGCTTCCAAGTTTTGAGTGACATTCCTGTTGGAGAGCAGGTCTTAGACATTGCAGTTGAGCTCTTGGGAAAGTCATGAAAAGAACCTAATTTGCTTCGCGCTAAAACAATTGTCTAGTTAAGAAGCAGAATGGTAACGACTTGCTGGTGCTCAGTAGGGAAAGTTAATTGGAATGAACCCGGGGATTCCCTTAAAGAAAACCACAAGGATGGTTTATAGGGGTGATTCTCCCTATTGAGCACCAGCAAGATTAAGGTGTACTCTCCTCCTTTGGTTGGGCCTTGAAGAGTGACGAGTTCCTTCTGCTTGGGGGTTTGTGCTGACTGGGTTGCTGGTATCAAAGATGTGTCGGGCAAAAGAAACCCAAGGCGCTTTGAGAGCCCTTGTCATGGTCTGTTAGGCAAAGTCCAAGTAGCGCAGTGGAATTATTTTGTTTGGCTGAGAACCTTGCTCCATGAGTTCATGGAGTCGGGTTGATCCCGCATAGTTTCAATGACTCGCCGTACTTTGTTTCGGTGCTTCGAAGTTGACTGCCATGGCGAAGTTTACAGCCAGGCTTGGGTTCCGTCAGATGACCCAATGTTTCATCCATGTTTGAATGGCGTGAGAACCGAGTGACTTTCGGATGCTCTTGCAAGTCCCTGGATCGATCTGACGAACTTAACCAAGATCAAGGTTTCGTACACACTCGAGGATTCCTCGTGAAATGTTGGACAGGATGCAGAATTGACTATGGACAGTTTGTCCCATTGTTTTTGTGGATGTTGTTTGCTCAGCGAGGTGCTGGTTGCAACTCGGGCTTCTCGCAAGGTCGGCAGAGTATGAGTTCTCTCTGCCGCAGGCTGGCCGATGGGGTGGGCGTGGGTTTATCTTCGGCTCCACTCAAAAAGGGATGTAAGTCTCCAAGCTTTTGGGGAGGAGGGACTTCATTGATGCACCTCACCAAATATTCTCTACCATGTATGAAGGTAAGGCCAGTAGCTCTAGCCATTTGCATCAATTTGGCCAGTGAGAACAAGACAGTGGTTCCCCAGAGGATTATGCCTCGAATCGTAGTGATTGAGGTCTGATGGCAGCCCCAGCTGCCTGAGAGCTGGCTGGCTCCTGGCGTGCTGAATAGGAGAACTTGAACATTCACACCTTTGCGGGTGCATTCGTGTTTGTGGAAATGAGGTTTTGAAGGGAACCCGAAAGGAAGCTGACAAGGCCAAGAAATCTTTGAATGGGTCCGACTGGCAAGGGAATCACATGTCACATGGCATGTTGGGTTCGGCCTTCGGAAGGGCCAAGACCGCTGTAACCTGCAGGAAGGCTCGAATAATTGCCGCGAAAGTCACGGCCAATGGGCGGTGAAGGTCCGGGTCTCGACGCGGGTTTGTTGTCGTTTGACAGGCTGGCCCGAGCTCCTTTGTGCAGGCCGGGTTGGTGCGTTGGTGTTGATTGATGGATTCCCATGATATTGCCACCCTTAAAGGGACAATCCATTTTGAGGCTGAGTGATATTCATCCCTCAGCTTTTCAGCCCAAACCTTCACTTTGGGGGGAAATACTCCTTCCGATCCCAGTGGTGTAATCACACGTGTGGGGTCAACAACTTGCTAAGGGATGGTCCAAAGCACTGGCAGATTCGAAAGGTCGGCTGAGTGTCAGCTGATGGAAAGCAAGTCTCCTTTCCTGTGCGCTGGAATGGAATCCTGCAGAAGTACAGTAATGGACGTATATTTGGCAGGTCTTGCCCTGCAAATTGGGGATCCGTCCCAAAAGATTGGTTGGGGTCAAAAGGGATCGTCCTTCAATCCGACCATTTAGTGGAGGTACCCCCTGGATTCTAGGCGTAATTTCTCTGAAATGTCTTGTCAAACAGGTCCTTTGTTCGAGCAAGCAACAGCAATCAAGCCAACAAAAACACAAAGCGAGCGCAGGCAAACGGGCAAATCCCATCAAGCATCTTCCACAGGGTTTGGTTGAATTCCCATGTTCTAGCAGCAACAACGCAAGTATGATTTTTACGTGTGTATTTAGAAAATATGTTCCTTCCCGCTCATGGACCTAGGTTTTGTTATTTTCAGAGCAGACACTCCAGGCTATGGACCTGCGTTGCAGCGGTTGCATAGTAGACACTTCAGACCATGTTGTGTCTCCAAATCAAGTTCAAGGAATTGATACCCAAATCAATCTTAATAGAACGTACGTCCTTTAAAGGACAATTCAACAGCAACTGTCGAAATCGTGTCCTATTCGAACTAGCTCCAACGTCGAACTTGTTCAGTACGAAGGTAGTAAGCGAAGTGCACTTGGGCAGCTCCAGCTCAAAATAACACAACATTTCAATACAAGAGTAGTACGCAAAGTACACTTTGGCAGTTTCAACGAGCCTGTAGCAGCTTTGTTATCGTTGTTCAGCGCTTATCGTTTTGCAATAGATAGTTCAGCAAACCATCAATTTTGGGAAAATGAATTCATTCCTATCTAGATTGCTGTTTGAATTTGAGACTAAATTCACCTGTCAAAGTACTCCATGGCCAGGTGCAGTTCTATGTACATTCTAGTTAAAATCGATTCATTCATGAATCCACGTACATTCTAGCTCTATTCTCCAAAAAAGTCATGTGGAAAGCAGCTGTGTTTCTCGTCTAATTAGGTTATGATTTGTCAACAACATTTCTTGAACATCAGGTGGGAGGAAAACCCTATTCAAAGTGCTGCTGGAAATTCTAGCTACGTTCAACTTTAACCCTTTGTATGTGAACTAGTTGAGAAATCAAACTCAACTTCCAATGGGTTTTGTCCTTGTCTACGTCCGTGTGATTTACCCAAGCACGAACTGAGCCAAGCCAACAACAGAAAAGTGTGTCAATCAACATGGTTCCCGGGCAAACAGTAAAATGAATGTATGAGCATTTGTCAGATTATTGTCTCCTTCACAAAGAGGTCGAACTTGGCAGTTTATGTCATTTGTCCCCTCAAAATGAACGGGGTCAAACTGGGCACTTCCTGAATTCAACAAGATGGCCGCCATATGCATCAAACCAACACTTTCTTTTGGCTGGATCTTGGTGTACAAGAAAAACAGAGTCAAGCGTTAAATTTGGTGGAAACACTTTAAGGTCTTCAGAGGGCAGGTCCAAGATCCAAGATTTCCCGACAATTTGGTTCTGCAATATTGGATCTTGGATCCAGGCCAAGAGCAGTTACAGTGTTGTGCGCAATTTGTCACTTTCAAGTTAAAGCTTCTGAAAATAGAGATCTTCTTGTTCAATGTAAGAGATTCCCAGTTTACCATGATTCTTGAGGGTTAAACCATGGGGCAAAACATGATGAACAAGACTCTGTTTGACAGAATCTAGGTCCATTGGGGGGGTGTACCAGACAAGAACCATAAATTATGTATGTATATATATATATATTTTAAGTATGGCTTACAGGTGGTGCGCATGCGCTTCAACTACCCATGACTGCATGCCAGGTGCCCGGGCGGATTGCCTGCGCCTTTGTGGAGCCCAGAGGGACCGCAAGGCAGACTGGACGAATTCTGGCGAGGGGAGGAGAGGAGCTCATGAGGGAAACTTTACTGGGCTCACCCACGAGGGAAACAGGGAAACAGGGACCCAGGGATACTTTACTGGGGAAAGTTTGGACGCCCTTGAGGGTTTCTGCGTGCAAAGGATGCTCAAGAGTATGTTCCGCGGAAAAGGGACCCCCTTGTTGAGACCTGCAGGGCGTAACATTTGTTGTAAGCAGGAGCCCCATTCTCCTTTTGAAACCATGCCGACGCATCCCCCAGCAAGGCCAATTTCAGTTGCAATCTTGCAAGGTTTTCTTTGTGAGCACAGGCCGACTGCCTAGCTGAAGCCTGATTTGTTGAGTGTTGCGCTCCTTTCAGCACAGGGAACGAGATGAATCTCAAGGGCCCAACCACACGGTCCAGGGAGTCCAGGAAAGGTGCCCTGAGATATACCACACATGGAACGCCTATTATATGATATGCATATATACATAATTTGAAAGTGGGCATGTTCAAGGGTATCAATCATACAATGTGTATAATATACATGTACAAGACATTGCCATATATCTCATGTGTCCCAACAAATAGATTTATGAGGTACCTACCCCAGGGGCAGTTTGTGGCATTGCCAGGATGGCGCTTGGCACCAGCCAAGGGGAAGCGCTTTTGGTAGACACTCGAAAGGGCGAGGCGCCGTCGCTGGGTTTCACGTGCGCCGCAAGAGGGGGCTGGAGTCAAGTGAGCGCCAAAAAAAACTGCCGGTGAGCCATTTTGGCAACGTCTCAGATGGAGGGTTGCAGGGTATTGGAGATGATTCTCAACCAGAAATAGGCTTCAAGCCATCCTATTAGCCAGTGACAAGCCAAGGGATCATAACCCGGCTGTCATTCCTTGCAGTGCATCCACCAGACGAGCCAACGGCAATACATGTTGCAGTTGATTCGGATTCCTGTAAGGATTGGCAGCCGCTTCTTTTAGAAGATAAGCTTCCAGTATAGTGGGTTATGTTTTTTTTGTTTCAGGGAACTTGTCATTGTAGATGTGTGTTTTAATTGAGAGACGTCTTGAGCAAATGAAAGGGTTCATTGTGAAAGTCATCGATGGGAGCCGCGGGCCTTTACTTGTAATAAGGGTAAGCTCGGGGGTCATTTGGCTGTCCCTTCTGAGGAGTCCAAAGGGAACACTTGCCTTAGGCAGTGTTGAAGGGTCCCCTGACGGAAGCCAAAGGAGATTGCTTAGAGTGTTCGTGGTTTCGTCCCATGCGAACAACAAGCATCGCACTCAATTTTGCGTTTATGTTTGTTTTGCCCCGCGCCCCCTTTTAGTGAGTTCGACAAGTGGCAACAGAGGCGGAAGCTCGAACTTAAGATCATAGTTGACTTAATAACTCATGGTGATTCTCAACATTCGGGGATCTCGTGAAAGAAAACCCCACACGTGCCAATGTCAAACGACCCCTTTACTTGGGTTGGTGGGGATGGTGGCTAGCCACTTGACAGGGATGCTAGGCATGTGTGTTGCTAGAATATCGGAACCCCTAAACTGACTGCTTCCCTTTCCGTGTCCCTTCAAAGTCCCAAGCAGAGGTACCCTACAAGCACGCAACTCACAAGGTTTCAGTGGTCGTGGCACCGAGCGCCTGACAGGTGGTGGCGCATGCACACCCCTTCCCAGAGGGCGAGCCGGTGACCTGTGTGTCCATTTGCTCGGAGGCTGCCTACCAGGACACGAGAATGACCCGGGGGACAGAAAATTCGAGGCCACTCCCTTAAATGGCAGTTTGAAACGCCAATTGGGAGGGACCCTAAAGGGTGCTCGTTGTGTGAACCCCGGTTGTGTCAACTTGTAAAGGGCGGTATCTCTAAAGAATTTCTCAAGGAACTGGTTTGCCAATCTGTTAAAGGGAACCAAAGGGGAACCCCCGCCCCCTTGCCCAATCAACAAATGTGGCTTTAAGGGCCTGTGGCCTGTGTGCCGAATCGGTTATTGTGAAGCTGACATGGTAGCACCATGAGAGTTGAGTTGGGTGAATGACACTCTGGGCAACAGCCGGGGTCTCCTGAATGTCCATTGAAGGCTTGGCCGGAATGCGGGAACCTGAGGGCACTTTGTTTTTGGGTTGCTTAAAGGTCACCCCACGTTTTTTTGGGAAGAGGGATCACGCAAAAAAGGGATGCACCTAAATACCCACCCGGCAACTGGGCGAATGGCTTATCTGGCCCACCGCTGCAGGAGGTCTTCGCAGGGCCAGGCCAGCCACTGGATTTGTTCTGTGTTGAGTGAACGGAGTCAAGCTGGTTGTTGAAGACGATGGAGCGGAATTCCTGTGGGATTTTGTGGGAACCATCACGTAACCACCAGGACACGGTCCCCCAACTTGCCTGCGAGGCATCGACCCTCCCGCTTTGCCGCCTCCGAAGATCAAGCTCTTTGTGCCGAGCTCGGCGACTTCCGGCACCTAAGAAGCCACGGAATGATTAATTTCCCTGGTAAATACCAACCAACAATGGTTTCCCATGGTCTTAACGTGGTGCAGGATTTCGTCCATCCACAGTAGGTGTGTTTTTCCCGCAAAGATGTATTTTGTGTGTGAGCGCGACATGCTTATCCCGTGGAGCCATTATACTTCCCAGCCAGACGTTGGACCGTGGAAGGGGGAAGCCTTAGCCATCCCGTTGAGCAGTTCCCGTTGGGCCGTTCCTTTGACTCACCAGTTTCCACACAAAAGGAACTGCGGCATCCTTGCAAGTGGTGTGGGATCCTGGGCGGACAGGCAGCGAACAAAAATAGAGCCTTTAAATTTCAGAGATGGAAGACGACATCGGGGCTTAGAAGAAGAATTGTTCTTGGCACGTACGTGTCCAGAAAGCCAGTTGATGTCAGTGGGTGCATCGAATTGCATTGCTGAGCACTACTGCTCACGTTGCGCTGACTACACGGCGCTGACTACACGGCGCTGACTACACGGCGCTTCTTGCACAGCTCTGCTGGCACAGCGATTGTGGCGTTGTGTTGTTGAGCATAACTCTTCCACAGCGCGTTTTGTATCTGGCTGCTGGCGCAGTTTTGCTTGCACTTTCCCTTTTGGGGTGGCTTTAGGCAATGCCGGTTTTGCGGGGTGTTTATAGTAGAAGGGAAGCCCCAGAGTGCAAGTTTCAATCAAAATGGGGGCGTCGACGGAGTCAGTCGCAACGATTCGCGAAACCTGTTTGTCCGCACAGATGGCCTTTTCCAGATGAAACAATGAGGATCAACGCCCATGTTTCTGACTGGCACTGTGTTGCGTGCCTGCAATGGCCTTGAACACATTCTGATTTTGCCCTCGGCTTCTATGTGCTTAAACACATCTTAGTTTGTTGTTTGTCGAAAGCAAGGGAAGAGGTCAAAATGAATGTTGTTCTCATAGCAAGTCACAAGGATCAGCATAGGGAGCCAGAACCATCACCCAAGCAGGGAATTAGTTACTGCGGACACTGGAAGGCCGTTGATAGCTTTGGCTAAGGCCGCTGGGGTGTCACCCACAATCTTTGCGTACGATATTCACAAGCTGGCTGCTCAGCGGGCACTGAAACTCTGCCCACAAGGGTCGGGGCTTGAGTATCAGATAGACGGCTGATGATTCCCCATACCCGGCGTCAGGGAGCGTGCTAAGCACGCTTAATCACAATGGAGGCCCAGAATCCACCAGGGCCCTTGGAGAAACGTGTTTGGCTTCGCATACTGCAAAGCCAAGAGGAGTGACATGGGGAACTCGCCAAAAACAAGCATCCTTGCCAAAATCCAATTCGGGGGAGTTCAGCAATCAAGACTGGTGGGCCCAGAATTGCAATTCCCCTACAAGCATAGGGTTGGCGGGAAACAACCAAGATGGCTACAACGATGCAGTGACGTGACTGGCACGGCAGGGAAGCCTATGGCGTCCTGTTGAAGCCTTCCTGACGGGCCCTCAGCTTGCCAGAGAGATGCACGGACCTGGCAAGACATGGCTTCCCAACGAGAGCCTGCACAGGCATCAATTAGTTGTGTGGAGGTATCTGATTTATATATATATTATATATATGTATATTATAGTATCCATATATTATGTATATATATATATATATAGAGTATATACATGGTGTGTTCCCACCACAAAGCCAACCACCACAAAGGCCCTCAATTCGCGCCCAGAGGGATGTTTCACGACCGCTCGGTGCTTTCAGGTGCAATCCACCTGCCGGCACCGGCGCGCCGGGGTATGGGATCGTTTTACCATGAGACCCAGCGAAGCCAAGTCATGTGGCATGAAGCCGTCGGGTTTTAGGGTTTCGGGCTTGCGGTTTTCGGGTTTGCGAGCTTGTTTAGGGTTTTGAAAGCTGGCGAACTCCTTCCCATGCATGTCTTGGAATTATGGGGGCATGTTTGCAACGCTTCGGATCGGAGTGCGGGGGACACTGAGCAATGCGCATGGCGTGCCGTCCGCCCCCATTCAAACAGGATGCAACAGTTAAAGCAGTTGCTGTGAGCAAAAAAAAAGAAGCACAATGTCACCAAGATGGCTTTCTACGCTCGAAGCTTCAGAAGATCGAATGCTCAAAGGCTGGATAAGCAAAGTTGTTGGGGCTGTTCTTGCAGAACCCAAAGTTCATGTTGCCTCTTTACCGGATATACCAAAAAGCAACCACTCAAACGGGTTTTGAAGTTCGTCAGTGCTTGAAAACTCCATCCATACCACGGAAGAGGTGGATGGTCGATCGCGCAACAAATTGTTGTTGTGGTTCTTCTCCCGCTTTGGGTACATCCGCAATAGTCAAACGGAGCACACACACAAATAGAAGTACACAGCGCAGTGACACCTTGCACGTGATCTAGCGTATCTTGTGTTGAAAGCCACCCAGCTTTAGAGGCCCCCTATTCTCCAAGGGATCCTGAGCTTGGAGCCCTCTGCCTATCTTTGGTGGTGTTTCTTTGCGCCAGCAAAGGAGGTAATTCGCGTGAGAGCACGGTCAGAATTTCGCCAGGCCGAATCAGAGGAGCGGCCGATGATCGAACAGCTCCACACCAGGTGCGAATGTGAATGCGGGGACCCGTTGGTGGACATCATCTAGCTGGGGTGCATGTTCACCAACCACTGAGGGTGGTCCCTACTAAACTTCATAGCGCAAAGCCAATGAAGCCTGGTTGAAGCTGACGGGCCGGTCGCAACTGCAAGAAGTCTGCGTTTCGGATTTCGCAGTCTGTATGGTTTCCCCGGATCCATCGAGGGGGCGTTGACAAATCCCTGGGGCTTGAAGCTTGTTGGAGTGGCACCACAAAATGAGACTGGAGTCCCGAAAGGGCTCCTCTTTTGTGGTAATGAACCCGGAGATTGCAAAATTGAAGCAGCTTTAGACGGGCTTGACCCTACCTTGGCCAAGAATCAATCGATATTAAGACCCTTGGGCTGAACACTATTATGGCTTCCTGCCATACCTGTGCAGGTTTGCCTGTTTGCTTTATCCAAAAGTGCCAGGGTTGCAACCTTGAGCAGCGCGGCCTGGTCACAAGATCTCCCATCAGAGATAGTTTTGCGTGAACTGAGGAGCAGTTCAAGGGTTGGTTGCAAGATCATCAGAACGCAGACCATGGCCACCTTAAAGCAACAAGCCAGGGAAAACAGTTCAACACCAAGTCGTTCGACACACTGCCTTTCCAACAAGAAAGAATGATTTGTTCAAGCATGGTTTTAAGACTTCCCTGCCGGCAGCAACGCACAACCTTTGCAACCCATTGCCCATTGCCAGGGGCGTGTGCGGGGGCATTTGGGCGCGAGACTGAGCAGCTGCTGCCAACCCCCTCAATTGCTAGCACGAGAGGGGCCATAGATGTGTGGCCGAAACCGTGGAACCTTGGGGCACGAGCTGCTGGAAAAAGACGAGGCTTTGTCGCGTTTTGCACTCTGCTCACTGGCCATATGCATTCCTTTAGGCTGCAGGGTTCCCGGCTTGGCAAGCAAGCTTTCCATGCTGTGACATGCCTGCTCTGAGGTTGTTTGTTTGCTGTCCGACCGCACAGTGCGTCGGGGCCTACGCATCCAGTCAAGAACTGGCGAACTCACGTAAAGCCATCCCACCCTTTGGAGATTCGAGTGCTGCAGGTTCTGAAGTCTTGCAGCTGCATCGGCCATAAAGACAGATTGCAGATGACATACCTTACCAGGATGTCCACACATTGAACATGCTAAGAGCGTAGCGGTCGTTTGTAATTAATATGTCAGCAGCGTGAGCCAATCAAGTGCCTGTGTACTGTGCTTTTTGCAAAAAACACCTCCCTTTTATTTCCTAACCCTTTGCGGAGATCGTGCGTGTCGAAGCACTCTCGCTGTGCCTCCGTGCGAATGTGTCTTGGTCTCGGCGAGCCCTCTTCAGAGATCGTGCTTGTCGGTCTCGGCGCACCCTCTGAGCAGATCTCGCAGCGTTGTGGCACTGTGCGATTTTGTTGATCTCCGGGAGCTCTCGCTTCGGGCCACTGCTGTCGATGTGGAGCCATGCGTTCGAATTTTGCAAAGAGCTCAATGAACCCTCTGCGCGGGGATTGGGCACGTCGAAGTGCTCTCGCTGCGCGGCCTATACGCCACAAGGGATCACAAGCAGAAACCCCTCCCGCCTGGCCGAGCCGACTTGCCATCCGGAACGACGCATGCTTGCCACCCGCTTGGACTCACCTCCGGGCGGCGAGGGTGGAGAAGAAGGCGCTGGACAAGCAACGCGCCCTTCTGGACAAGGTGGACGAGGTGTTGGCAAAGACCCTTCTCAGGCATCCAGGGGCGGCTTGCCGCCCCTACTCCTTCCAGAGCCTATATTTGGCGGACGCTCATCACGGAGGGAGGAGGAAATACCACCGGGTGACTGGGTGAGCATTTTTGCGGACCCAGGTCCGCCACCCTCCCAGAGCGCGAGGTACGAGGGCTGGGCCATCAGGCGGCTGCTCCCTCCTTCTGAGCGGGGATTTTTCTTCATTTTAAGTGTCGTGTCGCGCATTACGTTCCCGACCCTGACACACCCTGGCCTGTTGTCCAGGCCAGCTGGGCCGCTCAGAGGGAATCCTGTGACGCAAGCGTTGCTGAAAGGAAAAAGCGTTATTCATTAGCGGAGAGGATTTAGTTTAGCAATTTTTTGTGCATTAGCGTAGCAAGATGGCCGCTGAAAGTTCAATGAGTAGTGAACCCCAGTTTACCTGGCAACCCTCAGAGGAACCTCTGACACTGGCAAAGATTTTATTTTCGTCAACCGCATGTCGCGCACTCAACGACCAGGCGTGTACCTCGCCCCGCTGGGTGTGCCTGACTTGCAGGATGAGGCGGATGGTTTTGGCTGGTGCAGCTGGCTTCCAAATCATGGAGCTTGATAGGCTTTGAAACTGTGACACGTGCTCAGAAGGCTTTGCGCGGCCCCACTCCTGACTCAGAACGACTCCTTTTTCCAAGCCACACCCGGGGGCTCGCTGAGCTCTGTGAGCTTTGTGGTTGGTTTTGGGTACCAGAGGCTTCCCTGTCGCCAGGAGAACGTGGTCTTGGACGCGCCCATCGCTGAAGGGGACGAGGATGAGGAGGAGGAGGCCAGCACGGCCTTCAGCGCAAGCGGCAAGGGCTATGCGGGACTCAACGTGGGGGAATACGATGAAATTGGGGGGGGGGGGGGGTTGCATGAGGGTTTCGCTTGAAAGCCCTAGAAGGGGCAAAAAGACAGGGCCTTAGCTTTCATGCGCCAGGAAGCTGGCGAGACCGGGGCTGGGCAGGAGGACGCCGCGTTGCTTTGCGAGGTTCGGAGTTGCTGGGCGTGTCCAAGTGGGGCCAGATGCATGGTTGGCGAGGGTTCAAGAGATGAAGCCGTGGAGTTGTGGGGCCAGGTTGTTTTTAGAGGTTCAGTTGGCAGCAACTTAGTTGAGCCACAAAAGGACACGCACTTTGACCCCAAGCAAGGAAGATTGCTAGTCAAAGTCGAGTAAAACGTCGACCGTCAGGCATGCAGATGCAACGTTGAGTACTATCAAGTCGAGGTGGTTCCTTCTAGCTACTTCAACAGGGCAACGCAAACAATAGTGATTCAAGGGGAACCCAAAAGGACTTTGAATCGCGGGTGAGTTGATCAGGCTCCGTATCCCGCCAGACTGCATAACTGTGTTAGGACTGTTAGGCAGGGTAGGCAGGGCCTGAAATCTGGCGCTGTGCCCCCCTACCTTGAGAGTTGGTTCCAGGGTGAACTGGAACTCGCCACACACACACACGCCTTCGATTTGCACAGAAACCTTTGGTATTTAGGCACCCCACTTACGAGCCTATGTGGCTCCCCAGTCTCCTGGCTATCCAGGCTAGGCTCTGAAAGGATTGGAGGCTACCTGCCTGGGGGCAGCATCTGAGAGTTTCTTTGAGTCAAAGTCAAACCAAGGCAGCTGATGTTTGTAAAGGACAGTTCCAAGCATGCACTCGGTGCCGTTTTGGGTAGGCTTTGGATGGCTTTGGTCAAGGCCAGGTTTTGATTGTGGCTCTTACGGGGTCTTTCACAGTCCCATAGCCCAAAGAATGCTGGGGCAAAAGTCACTTGGCCTTCCGTTATTGGATGGCTCCCTAGCTCCAAGGCAAACCGACCCCTCGTGCCGAATGCCGCAGGAGTTTGCCCAAGCCATGCAGGTGAATACGCCAGTACTGCTGGCATGGAATGCATGGATTGAGCCAAGCCGAAGAAGCCCGGGACATCCGCCCGGAAACGTGATCCGGTTTCGGAGATCGTCTTCCAGAAACAGGGGAACAGCTTGCCATGCTCTAGTACAAGGGGTTGTTGAAAGGATGGCATTGTGCAGATGTTCCTGGAGCTGTTTGTTCCACGTGAGCAGCTGGGAGATGTCTTTTGCCAGCCCTCGTTGCCAGATGTACAACTTCGCTTTGACACAACTCGTGCGCGGCTTAGCACTTGCTTATCACTCCAGGGCAAATGAGCGATCAATATTCATTGCGGCCCTCAGTAAAACGCATGACGAGCCAAAGTTTGGGGGGTGCTTCCCATGTTGTTTGCTTACATGATCATGGACATTGACCATTGCTCTTATCAAGCATTTGGCAAAGTTTCGCACGTTGGGGTTGCCCGGGGGAGATGTTGATGGTGGGTCAAACCAGGTTTTAGCCACCAGCCCATACAACCTCGATGAGGATGCTTAAGCTTTCATCTTCCATCAACAAACATTAAAGCACACACACCTTGGCCTTAGAAAGGGAGTGTTCCTGCACACCAAGCCATGTTTGCAGGAGGGTCCTTGAGACTTGCCACTGGCAGCGCGCGGACCGAGGCTCCGTCCCGAAGTCTTCCTATGCCGGAGCTGGATACGATCACCCTGACGGCCAGAGCACATCTCTTGCTGAGCCTCCATTTGGGTGTTGCTTTGAAGCCTAATGCTGTCCAGGCCCAAGTTTGGTATCGGATTTGGAGGCATTACACCTGGTTGCCTTCATGTTTTGACCTATGTGTCCTTCATGCCGCCAGCATTGTTTGGTACAGGGATAGATCCTTCGACGTGCCTCGCGATTTGGGGTAGGAGATAAGCCAGTTTGGTGTCATGCTTAGCGTGTTCAGTCAGGGGCTAGTCATGTGGTTTTGCCTAGGGAGGCATTGTTTTAAATTGCCTTTCTCAGGAAGCCGCTTTGGCTTTGGTACTTTGGCGGTTGGTTGGCCGGTCAGTGGGTGGATCGGTTCCGACGTCAGTCAAATTGCTTGTTTGCATGAATTTGCATGCTTGCTTGCTTGCTTGTTTGTTTGCTTGCGCCTATAGTTCCACCTTGAGATAACCCCCTGTCAACGCACAGCTAAACATAAGCTTCCAACAAGAAAAAATAGCGCCAAACCTGCTTACTGTGGCGACCCTGAGAATGGGGCTTAAACATGGTCGGTCTTTGTGGGAATGGTCATTGGCAGAAAGCCACCCTGCAAAGAGCTCCTGGGCCAGACTCACATGAAGCAAAATGAATGCCTAGGTATGAGATCGACTCGTTTAGTGCTCCCTTGAGATTGTCTCGCTGTTCAGTGGGTTGCGCCCTTGGTGCGAAAACCAAACGGGGCCTCACACTGAAAGGGACTGGGTTCCCAAGTATCTTAAAAGCAACGCCTCCAATTTGTCCACATGTACGAATCACACCGCCAAACCCGGCCAAAACCGCCAGGTCTTCTCCCCGCGACCTCGGGACGGCGCCTACGGCTCGGGGATCTCCGCTGGCCAGGCCCGGGTTGGCCCCTGGTTTCGGTGAGAACTTCCTGGCTGTGAGGTGATTTGCCACGCGTGTTAACTAGAGACCCTTTGTTTTTATCTCGGAAAACAAGACCCCAACCAACCTCTATGCTGAAGGCCTACTGTTGACAAAAGGGATGAGGCCATGCAATCGCCCGTTAGGATCCATAACCTGCCCGCAGGAAAAGAAAGCTTCCAATTCCTTCCACAAGCCGCCGATTTGTTTCTTAAGACCCTGAAGTTGCTGAGGGCAGACTTTGTGGTTGGCTCAATTTCCCCTTTCGGCCACTGTCCTCAAAGTGGGCTGCCTCTTTCAGGGCTGATCTTGCAGCTTTCGATTTTGCAGCCAGACTGGAAATTGTATGCCCCGACATGCCCCGACCCTGGGCAGGTCCCCACGCTGTGCTTCTCCTCCTCCCTGGAGTCCAATGCAGTCTTGGCGCACGCGCGGCCCCGGCGCGGTTTGCGATGCACGCGGGACGTCGAACTTTGACGTCCGGCCCATCTGAGGGGCCAAGTAAGTCGTTCCAAGTTGCCCAAGTGGTTTGGTGTCTTCGGAGTAAACACAAAGTGGGCGTCTTCTTGGGCAAGCACCGATTTGGTGGTTTAGTTCGAGGGAGAAGGTCGCGGGGGTGGCTCTTCTGAGCTTGTCTGCCAAGCTTTTTCGCATGAGGCCGGCAAGCGGGGGCATTGAAGCATTTGCTACATGGGACACCCACCAAGCTGTTTGAGTAAGAACATCTTTCTGCGGTTTGGGTGTAAGGGAGAAAGCCATTCTGAGAAAATATGTCAGCTCGAGAACACTCGGGTCTGTCTTTTGGAGGGCGCGCCTTGCTTTTGTGGTTCTAAGGGAATCCACAAGGAAAACCACCAATTTGAGGGGATCCCCTAAAAAAGACACCCACTTCTTTGTTTGTTTTCGCCAGGATCCCATCTCCGGGTCCAGTGACAGCTCCCGCCGGCCGGGCGGCTGAGGCTGAGCCTTTGGCGGGTGCTCGGATTTGCCTAACTCACTTCTCTAGGAACCTCTTAAGGAGGGTTCCTAGACTCTTTTTTTTTCTGTAATAGACATATGAATCATAGGGGCCCCATCTATTCTCCGAGAACAAAGAAAAAGAAAAGGTCAAAAGGCAAAGCTCGGCAGGTCGAGCTTGGTTCCCGAGACGAATTGACCCCACCGCCTGACTCACCTTCCGGCTTCCCCTTTTTGGAAAACTTCGTTCTAAGTCACAACAGAACCGAAATTTGTGACAACCGTTTTTTTTTTTTCAGGTCCCCGGTGCTAGTGAGCAGCTTGTGCCATTGTGCCAGCGTGGAGGGCTCAGTCCCAGCCGTCCAACTCACATGGGCGCGACTCAAAATTCAAGGGCTGCGGTTACGCCTTTGGTTTTCGTCGGTTTTTCGTCTTTCGTCATGGCAGCTCACTCCATGAGGCCTGGAGCTCGACGAGCTCCTGATGCAGGCAGAGACATGGATGCTCACTCGTGGCTCGCCCGGGTTGGGGAGCCTCGACCCTTCCACAAAACGGGTGGGACAGTTTTGGGGTTGCTTGTTTTGGTTTTGTGGAAATTGAAGGCTTCGTTTGTGTTTGCAAATTGGAGAAAGACATGAGGCAACTTTGTCACTCGCCGAGAGGGTGGTGGGTTCAGCTCAAGAAGGGCTTCGGGCATATCTTGGTCAGCTGTCGACCCAGCTGTGGAGGTCCTCGGAACCTCAAGTAAAGCCCAAGGTCCAACATTGGACGAGAAACCCATTGGGTTGTCCATTTCGGACTGAGATTCGGGCAAACAACCCCAAAAAGAAATAGGAGAGCATCATTGACGCGACAAGCACAAGGATTACCTGTGGGGCTTCAAGCTGTTCAAATCTGTGGAATATACTGGAGGGGAAGGGCCGGTGGCAGCCCACAGTCTGCCTGTCTGCAACCTGCCTTCAGACCGCCTCTCCAACTCTCCATGCCTTCACCCGTCTGACCGCTCATGATTTGTCACAGGTGCCTTCCGATGTGGTAAACCAAGAGGACTTGGGTTCTTGGTTTCAACACCAATTTAGGAGTCATGCGGTGGCAAAGAGTGAGCATACGGGTCGGTGGCAACAAGGTATGCCTCCCTGCCTTGAAACACAATCCCAGAAGTTGCCTTTGAAAGCTGGTTGCAAAGACTAGCCGGGTGGTACCACCAATGAGAAGTTGGTTTGGTCGCCGGTTGGTGGTTGGGTTGATAATAAACGTATTAGCAACAGTTAGACTTGAATCCCATCCCCAACTTCCCCG
>CAUJNA010000635.1:712500-732500 GCA_963377175.1 Effrenium voratum | reverse complement strand
TTCAACAAGTGGCAACCTTCTGCTGGAAGCAACGGTAACTCCTATTCGAGGGAACCAGAATGTGGACAAGTTTCCCTCTCACCTCGATCGCCTCAGACCAGTGCGGTCGCGGTGGCACCAAATGGAGGAATCTTCGCCAGGAGCTGAGAACTGAGCCAGGGCTGTTTGCAATTGAGGGCACTGAACAGGGTTGGGTCTTTGCCAAGAGAGGGGTACTGTACGAGTCCCAATGTTGCATGCTCTTGTTTTTGCGCTTTTCAACATTTAAACAACAATCACAAAAGGCTTCACAAAATGGGTCTACAAGACGGCATATCAACATGTCATTTTCAGTCAGGCGTCCGTGTGAAGGCGTCCATGGCCCTGGCCCAGTTGTCAAAATCTCAAAGCCAAACCTACAGGATTTCTCCAATGCGACGGACAGGGGAGGATAGTCGACATATCAACTTTGGATTTCTGCCCATTTGGGCAAATGTGAAGGGCCAGTGAAGGGCGCGGCGTACCCAGCTAGCGTTTTGACATTGCTCCCGGATATCTACTGCCTGCTCCCTCTGTCTTTTGGGGGTGTTAATCTACAAGAAGGGAACACTTCTCAAGGTCCCAACCCGGGGGGTGCATATCAACCAATGCGGCGGGTTGCAAACCTTTGCTTTGCTTGGTTTCCATCCCCGATTTGTGGCATCGCCCCAATTTGGTCCCCTCTGTTGCAAATGCTCAGAACGCAAGCAGTTGGGAATCCATCGAGCCGCTTGAAACCTCTGGAAACCGGGTCGGCTATTCGATTCTTGCCCGGTTTTAGATGGGTTGTTTGATTCACCGAGGTGTCAAGTAAAAGGAGTTTCCCGGGTTCCCTCCAAATCTACCAAGCATGTTTGAGTTTGTGTGGGATCGGGTCGACCCCTTGCGCCATGTTACCACTTGGGGCTTCCCTTTAAAGAGGCCCCAAACCTGAAGACGCCGCGGTTCCGGGATTCCGAGGCCGTTGGGGGCTCCCAGGGTTCCCTGGCGCTGGCCGGGACCCCGAATTCCAGTCCTGTCGCTCGCCGAGCCGTTGGAAAGAGCTGCGTTTGGTTCCCATTCTGCATGGAGAGGTCTCCTTCTGGTCTTTTTTTTTTGCAAAAGGCTAGGTTCCCTTTGGTGCGCCCTAGATTTGGCTCCGGACCCTTGAAAATTGGGAGGTTCGGAGAGGCGGTCCCTTTGACCTGAAGTGGGGTCCTTTTGGGTTTCCCTGATGTTGGAACAAAACAGAAACCATGGAGGGGTGATGTTGGTCTCCCTTTGTTTTGCCGCAAAAAATGATCCAACAAACACGGATGTCCTGTTGGGTAGCCGCAGGCGTCGCGCCGTTTTCGCCGAGGTAAACACCGCCGCTGGCCCTTCTCTTCGAACGTGCCCTGTCCAAATGCGCATTGGCAGTTGCAGCAAGTGGGAGCAGTATCACAGGCATGTGTCACAGGAAATGATTTGGACTCCCAAAAATGGGTTTTCCTTTTGGTATCCCGGACCTACAAGGCACCCTGAAACACACCAAATCAATGGAAACTGCAGAAAGGTGCCCCAAAATGCCATTGGGATTACGCCCAGCGGATCGAACTCCTGCATTTGGAGAAATGGTTATGCATAGCCGATCCTTGTGGTTGAAAGTAAAAGGACCCTCTGAAACACACAGAGCCCGTTCTTACGCTGTTCCAGGGAGAGGACATATATTCCAATTGTTTCTTGGTGGTTTGGGGGAAGCGGAAACCCTGGTTGTCACACACTTAAGGACAAGGACTCGCAAAGGTGCTAGCATGTGGCCTTTGCCAGGGACATCAGGGGGTTCTTGTCCGATTTTTGGTTGAGTTGTCCGAAAGCAACGGCCGCTTTGAGGATGCTGCCTGGACACTACGGGGCAATCAACGCGCTGGCCTTTCATCGGGCCACTTGGCTCGATCACAAAAGTGCATTGGCTTCCGCCTCCTCCGCTAAAGAAGCGTACCCCCAACAAATGGATGGCAACTGGGTTGAAGCTGCCACAAAGCCGGTCTTCAAAAAGGGGCGATTGGTGGTGGACAGGCTGTGGGAAGGTGTGTCCTAAGATGAGAAACCCAACACGACGTTTCCTTTTGGTTGTGTGCGCGTACACACACGCAGACTTAGAGTCCTGCCGTGACATTTCTGGTGTATGGCTGGGTCCTGAGAAACTCCGGGATATACTCCGGGATGTGTCAGGCTGAGACACCTATTTGATACTGCTGGAATCCTAACGCTAGACTTGAGCCGCTCCAACCTAAGGCTGGCACCCACTCACCACAAGCAGGTTGACAAAGCATCTGAACGTCCTTGAAGCAGACGTTTGACGGTCGGTTCAGAATGAGCACATTGATCTTTCCTAAAGACTTTTGAATGAGCACTTGTTCAGAACTTGGCAAAAGTAGGGACCCCTTTGCGATGGATTTGAAACCCCTTGCCAACAGCTGCACGCCCTTGCACTGCGGAAGAGCACATAGAAACCGCATTGCATCAATCAAGAACGGCTTAACGCCGGCTGCAACTGACTGGTTGCTTTTGTTTACTCTGGGGCACAAGTCTAGCCAATTCGAAACAATTCCGTTCACGTACTTAACGGTGAACAAGAAGACACAGCACGGAGGGAATTTGCATTCTTCATGTAAGGCCAGACATTCAAGCAATCAACAAGGAGGGAAATGCAACCAGGGAGAAAGCAGTGGTAACACGCCCCTTACTTTGGACAAACTGCCCCTCTTCAGGAGAGTTTCAGCTGGCGCTCCGCTGAGGCTCTCCTGGTATGGTATACTCATGGTATGTTTAAGTGTCGAGCGGGGAACAAGATCATTGGAAGCATCATGACACCTGAATGCAAAAACGTGGAGCAACCCCTCCAAGCCGAACCACGCCTTTCTTTTCTGTTTCTTGTTCTTGGCGGGGGGGCTGGTGCTCATTTTAGATGAGGCATACCGACATCTCCTTTTTGCCGACTTGGGCAAACGCCTCAGGACCGCGTGCTGGTGTCTGTGGGAGCAGACTGTGCAGACCCCGGATGGCTCGCCACGGGGGCAGTCTTGCGAGGATGCTCCTGTGGGGTGATGTTTAAAGTGCACAGAACAGCCTTTTCTTGCGGGGGCCCCTATTTCGAGACATATCCCCGACCTCTTTAAAGAAAAACCTATGAGCCATTCCCAACATGTTTGTGTGTGTGTGTCAAATAGGGCACGAGGGAGACCCATCAAGTCTGCACAAGTTCTAGCCACGAGTAGCTCACTGAGAGATCAACACAAGCTCCTATCATGACTTTGGACAAGTGTTTCAAAAGGAAGCCATGGCTGAAACTATTTGGGGTCAGGTCCTGCAACTTCCCAGGACCTCATTCACTGACGTATCCATCCCGTACTTCCGATTTTCCAAGGGAAAGCTAAAGTGAAAAAGGTCTTTTTCTCTGCACTGAAGCAAAAACAAGAGAATTCCCCTGGAGAAGTCTCTATTAAATAGTCTGAGGATTTCATTGGACTTGACGAGAGCTTGTAAGAATGCTCCTGGTCCACGCGTCCTGAAAATGGCTTTTGGCACGACTAGTTTGGAAGATCTGTATTTTTAAGGCAGGGCGAGCTTTAGCGAGCCCTGCTAAACAGTAGAGTCTAGGAGCCTTTTTTGGACCCTAAACCCTCATTTCCTTGCAGTTTTTGCCAACAAATCAACTTGCCAATTTTTTCCCAACTTACAATATTCAGCTGAAAACTTGTCAAATTTTGATAAAGCCCACCAAACTGGGACTAATCAAAGCTAAAGTGAAAAAGGTCTTTTTCTCTGCACTGAAGCAAAAACAAGAGAATTCCCCTGGAGAAGTCTCTATCAAATAGTCTGAGGACTTCATTGGACTTGACGAGAGCTTGTAAGAATGCTCCTGGTCCACGCGTCCTGAAAATGGCTTTTGGCACGACTAGTTTGGAAGATCTGTATTTTTAAGGCAGGGCGAGCTTTAGCGAGGCCTGCTAAACAGTAGAGTCTAGGAGCCTTTTTTGGACCCTAAACCCTCATTTCCTTGCAGTTTTTGCCAACAAAACAACTTGCCAATTTTTTTCCCAACTTACAATATTCAGCTGAAAACTTGTCAAATTTTGATAAAGCCCACCAAACTGGGACTAATCAAAGCTAAAGTGAAAAAGGTCTTTTTCTCTGCACTGAAGCAAAAACAAGAGAATTCCCCTGGAGAAGTCTCTATCAAATAGTCTGAGGACTTCATTGGACTTGACGGTAAATGAATTTGTGAACCACGTGGCTTGCTCAGTGCCTTGAGCCGACTTGCTGTCAAGCTCAGGTTGGGTC
The DNA here is from genome assembly GCA_963377175.1 of Effrenium voratum. NCBI lineage: Eukaryota > Dinophyceae > Suessiales > Symbiodiniaceae > Effrenium > Effrenium voratum. Next base: position 728,177 of record CAUJNA010000635.1, on the reverse strand, counting down.
CACCAGTATTGCATGCAGACCGACACGGCGGGGCAAGCAAGCCGCTTCGCGGCTTTCGGCAGCGGCAGTTGCACCCGCGCTATACTCCTGACTTGTGTAGCTTTCAACTGTTGAACTTTCTTTGCTGCTTTTGCGCAGGGGTGGCTGGAGGCAACATGAGGCAACACAGCCATCTGTACTTCAGGCCCACACCTGACCTAAGATGTTTCTTGGCCAAAGGGTCTCAGGCCCCAAAGGTCCACCTTAGACCTCGTGTTGCAGGGGAGCAGTGACCGACGCGTGTGTTTGCTTCGGTCCGAGTTTGCCACATAGAGACAAGTACGACTTGCCCGCTTTCAAGAGCAGAGTTGAGGGATGCCAGGGAAGGGAAGCGCAAGTTATTGGACACCGGATAATTATACTAGCCAGGGAAGCATCACCCCCCCCTCAGTTAGTTCGTCATTGGAAGGCCCCGCCGTTGCTCATTTCCAAAACCCTCTTCGTAGGTCGTTGCTGGCCTCGGTTCAAAAGGGGAAGCGGATCTTTGTTTGGTGGTCAAACATGATGAATTTTGGATCTCGTTCGAGCTGATCTTTGTGAGGTGGTCAAACATGGGGGAGTACTGTTTTTGGAACCTCGTTTTTTTTTGTGAAGCCTGAGTCCAATTGTCCAGCGACTGGCCCCAGCTGCCCCTCCCGGCCCCGCTCTTGCGCTTTCGGCCAGTTGCTGGCCCGGCACCTTGCCTCCGCACCGCCTGAGCCAACGACAGCCAGCAGCCCAGAAACGTCTTCCCCTTTGCCAAGAACCCACCCTTCCAGTTTGCTGAAGGTGAATTCATCCTTCACACACCCTCTTAGTTTTCAGAAAGCACTCCTTTCCGTGGGTTGGTCCTTTTTAGCCCCTTCTGACGTTCATGTCAATGTCTCAGAAGGAACAAAGGATGGCTTCCCCGGAAGGTCCCACTTTCCCAGAGTCGAGATACTCCAATGAAACGGGTGGGGCACTTGCCATAGATTTGTGAGCGCAGCGAGATGGGAAAACGCAATTGACATGGCCTCATACATGCGAAGTGGATCAGGGAACACCAACAAACACCAAAGGTTTACAATGTTTATGAGGGGTTTGCCAACCAAGAAACATCATGTAGATGAGAAATATATCCAACTAGATGGGATTCGCTACGTTAGGACCTGGCAGAGACTCGATATGCTGAAATCGGGTAGAACCCTTAAAGCCGGCTCAACGCCCCGTCATATATGGGTGAATACCTGAAAAATCAGCCAAAATCCATGGTGCTTCCATGGTGCTCGTTCGAGTGGGACAGGTTCTGAACTGGTTTCCCTTTGAGGAACCAAAAAGACGTGGGGCTCCGATCGATCCGCATTGGGGGTCAAGCCTGACTTGAGCAAGAATCAAGCCAGCCGTAAGGGTGTTGTTCCACAGTCATGGCCCCAAAGGTTAGGTGTGTGTTTTTTTGGGTACCCCCAAAATGCTGGTTTTCTCTTTAGTTTCCCTTTAAAACTTGCCGCGCAGGGGGTACCCTCAAAAAAAAAACAGACACATACAACTCTTTCCCAACAATCATGGGAGTGGAGGTTTGCTGATTTCAGGAACCTGGCCACGCGCGATATCAGGTCCTGGGAGCGGCGGCGTGCCAGACCATCAGCTTGGCGGTGACCCTGGATGGCGAAGGCTGCGAGTTGGTTGCATTCGGTGTCCTGTTGATCGGTCACTGGCTTAGAAGGGCTTTATGCACCATGTACCAGCAACACCCATCGGTTTTTCGAGAAGGCCCACCTATGGTTGCTTTCACTTCAAGCTCCCTTGTAAAGCAAAGGAATGCCATCAGCTCCGAAGCTCCACGGCTTTTCGGTTCACGGCTTTGGTCCAGCAAGCGCAAGCAGCGCTTGCCAGGCAGCCTGCGGCTTTGGGACACCAAGCGGGGCTGCAAGGCCCGAGTCCGACGAGTCCGACGAGTCCGTCCATGGCCGTGCGGGGGCGGAAGGGATACCCTCCTTAAAATAGAAAGGGTTCCACTGGAGATGAAATGGTCTTCCGAAAAAGGGGTACTTTCGTTCGCTGACGTCCTTCCGAGCGTGGAAGGAGAAGTCTTCTGGTACTTAATCCTTAGGAAGCTCGCGTTGTTTGGCAAGTAAACTCTCCACTTTACGGCTCGACTTTACCGAGGCAGCCGCCCAAATGCAGTTGCCTTGGCATAGGTATCGGGCACTCACTTGGAACCCGAGAGGACAAGCAACAAGGGGATGACCCAAGGGAAGAAGCGCGTGTGCAAGGCGTCTTTGTTGGGTCTGAATTTGGGATTCTCGTAATGACTTTCTCCCAAAGTCAACGATCTCTTTGGGTTTCTTTTTGAAAAGGGTACGATGAAGCAGCAGTATGGTGCGCTGGATTCTTTGAGCGGCGCTAGATTGACTGGAGCTTCAAACAGAATGAGATTGGGCTATGAGTTTATGTTGCACGGAATCCCACAGATTGGACTCTCCGGCCATGCAAACGGTTCTTGTCTGTTTCTGTGTTTTTCCTGGAAGCAGTGGGCAGGCGTCCTTTTGGGCGGTGCAGAAACTGCATGCTCAATCATTCACGCTTAAACGGCCCAAGCCCGATCCGGCAGATCGCGAAGATGACCTGTCTGGGCTGGGCGCTGAGCTATGTTTCCCCTCATCCAAATATCGGTTGGCCGACATGAGTCGATGGCACGGGCAACATCTCCCTTCTGCATGGAGCTGGGTGGTCCAAAACGAATTTGCTCTTGCATGTGCTTAGGCATCCTGTAGGCTTCCCTTCAAGCGGTTTGGTTTAGCTCATTGGCCGAACATCCGGATGGATTCGATCTGAGGGCCCGGCGAAGTGAAGGAGCCCGTGCACGGGGAGGAAGAGCAGGATGGGACGTTGCTGCGAGGTGTGCGTTCTCCTTGCCTTCGCGGGCTGGGCTGGCTGCAGGGATGGATATCTTCGACTTGTTCACCACATTCCCACAATATCGTTGGCATGGTTTGCCAGGAAGTCTTTGGCCTTTGCTTTGGACTTGGTCCATTATTTTCTGTGCTCGTTTAAGGTTGCTTTTCTTATGTTGGCAATTAATGGGTCAGAACATGCCGTTTGTTGTTCACCCGCTTCTCAAGTATACATATTATATACTAATCCACGTATATCTATCTCTATATATATATATATGCTGAGCCCCCACCACCCACCCCCATGATGTACCTTTTGCCTCTTATTCCTGTGTGCGTTCTGTCCCATCTGCAAATCAAAGGCACATTTTTCTTGAAAGATGTCCTGCCTGTAGGTCATTGCATATCTTTCCTGTTTGTTTTGTGACCCATCGGCAAATTTGAATAAGCTGCGAACAAGAGTCCATCTTTATTACATACTACTCAGTCTAATTCAATGATTCGAAGTCTTTTGGACAACGGATGAGTATGTTTAATTCTAAATCAACATGTACATTCTGACTGGAGTCCATTTTTATTAATGCAGTTGTGAATTTATTAATTCATATGCTGGGTAACCATTGACAAGTGCTGGATATAAGTGATATTCCCAACAAATGCAATACTTTGTGGTAAATCATTAGTATTTGCACAAAACAATATGGGTGTGGCTCAAAATTAAACAGGAGGGGTTACGCAGGTTTTGGCTCATTTTTCCACTTACCAGGGTTCCATTTTGGTACCGTGTTTTTTGAGCCACAGCCATATGTTTGTGCTAATGTATTTTGAATCAAATATTTGATTAAACTTGTTCCTTATAAAGTTACTTGTTTAAACACATATTTACATTAACATCATATTTGGGAGTTCCTCATTAAATCATCATTGTGAATATATATCATATTGACCGTTTTCTTAAATTGTGTTAAAACATGATCATCCTATTTGCTATAAGGAGCCTTGAGAGGATCTTGTAAAGCTCTTTCATAAAGGAGCCTCGTAAGAGGCCTTATAAGGAGCTTTACAAGCAGCTTTAAAAGGATTTGCACAAGGACGAGGAGCCTTTACACAGAGCTTTATAAGGATCTTGAGACTATCCCTACAAGGAGCTTTGTACGGAGCCTTGAAAGGCGCTTTACACTGAGGACCTTTCCAGTGAGGAGCTTTATGGGAGCATTATAGGAGCCGGTAGGGAGCCTTATAAGGATGCTTATGAAACTTAAGTCAAGAGTTCAAAGCCAGCTGTTGAATTCTGCTTTAAAATTGAAATTCCAATTCAACTCTGTCCTTGTTGAATGCTATTTAGATCTCAAAGTCCCTTTTGCTCCTCTTTTCAGTCCAATCTAGACCGAGGTCGTGTCAATGCAAATCGAAGCAAGGCGTGTGCATATATGGTCACACTCAGCAAGAACAAGGGAGAAAATATCCACAAAAGCAACAACACTTGGTGAGAATGCCCAAAGACCAAAAACACTCTGCGGTTTGTTGGTTTTCTGTGCGTCAGCCAGACTTGTTTGTTGTGTTTGGGAGGTATGACGCAAAGCAAAGATGTTCGGGGAGAAACTTTGGTTGCAGCCCCAAATTGTGTCTTTTGGGTTTCTCGTGTTTGTTCCTTTTGGTTTTCCCACAGTTTGTCGGTTGTTTGAAAGTGTTCAGCAAAACAGCAAAACAACTCTTAAACCAACGATTCTTGTCCTCGTGATTGTTCTTGTTTGTTGGTGTTCCCGAGTTGCTGTTTTTGTTCTTCGTATGTTTTGTTTTACTTTTTACTTTGAAACAAGTAGCTTCTTTATCAAATGCATGGCACATTAGGAAGAGTGAAGTCAAGCCTACATATGGTTTAGCTCTTGCACATTTACAGAATACCGTGCAAAATCAGTGTTTTGTTTCACTCTGCAAGCGTCGAACACAACAAGGTACTGTAAGAATGCATGGTTTTGTCCATGCCCAATTGAATGTGGAATGCTCTTAGAGGCCAGAATGCGGTCAGGGGTTTTGCACACACACCCACACACACACACACACACACGCACATGTTCATGATGTTGCATATCTTAAACATCAGTCTACAACTCATTAAACCCATGATACCAGGCGTTAAATATGTGTACTGTCAATACACAAGAACTATTTGAAAGGACTTCAAAAAACAAAAGGTAGATCAGTGGTGAGGGGCTGACCACACAAAATAATATATATATATATATATTAATATATATATATAGTTTGCGTTTAGAGGAAAACAGGGGGGCGGTGTCCAGAGGTGTAGCCTCTGTTGCAGGCCACCATCAAGCCGGTGGTGACGCTAGAGCAGGAGCTGGCGAGCTCTTGAGCTGGGAAACGGTTCGCCGTTGGTTTGGATCGAGGGCGTTGAACGACCAGGCCGTTGAACCCAAATAAAAGGGAAGGCAAACACTTGAAAAAAAAACATGAATCAAGTTGAAGGTGAAAGGTGGGACTTCCCAAAGTAACCAGTGGTAACGGGTTGAAGCCAATGGTTCCCTTCGTGGAATTCATGGTTTCAGGCCCTTAGTGGCTTCAACTCCTGGTTTGCCAAGTCAACTGTTTTCCTACTTGAGTGGGTTCAGACATGGCTGAAACGGGAAGAGGCTCATAAACTCCAGTTGGACGAGTGTGTTGAAATCGAGGGATTGTTGTTCCACCGGTTGAGGCGCGGGAGGGGGGGATGGAGGGTGGAATTTCGCTCCTGGATCGCAAGAGGGAAACAGCAAAGAGCCTCATGTCCAACGCGAGCCCTTCGTGCTGTGCAGAGAGAAGTCGATGGAGTTGGAGGAATCTGGACAATGAATGGAAGTACAAAAAAATGCGGATGACATATAAACACTTGTTCATGCCCCCAGAAGAGAATCGCGGAACACTGATAGGTTTTCCGATTTTGTTTGGAGCAACGATGGGTTGTTGAACATCAATTTGTATGTTTGATTTACGCAGACCCTCTCTTCTGAATCCCAGACCAGACTGAGAGGACGAGACACCTAAGCTGCTCCTCACCACAGCCTCGGGCTTTTGCGTGATCTGCATGTGACCTCGGCATGTGAAGGGTTTTGCTCGCCGAGGGAGGGGGTTGCTGTCTTCCGATCCTTGGGAAGGCTTGGCCTTCTTGACCGCCCGCTTTGGCAACTACGAATCAGCCAAGAGTCAGAATTCCAAGAGAGGCATCCAAACTGGGGACCCCTTGTTCCAGGGACCTAGGGTTCAAAAAGCGGGTTCCAGCTCGCACCAAAGGACAATCACGTGTCTAGCATCCTAAAGCCCATTTGTTGCATTGTTTGTATGCGAAGGACACCCGCACCAGATCTGGCATTTGGAAGAACTCCATGCAGAGCCTCGGGCGATTTTGGCGAGGTAAAGCGAGTTTGAAGGATTGTTACAAAGAAGCAAAGGGTATGCAAAGGTTAGTAGGTTTGACTCAGCTGAGGAATGAAAATGGTATGGGTGAAAGGAAAGCATTCTGTGTTTTCAAAGCTTGACCCGAGCCAAAGCGGGAAAAAGATAAATGGACAAAGACCTCTTCCAACCCATTCCAACCCATGCAAACGGACATCAATGACACCTTTAAAGAATAGGACACCTTTAAAGAATGGCAGCCGAGTACCACACAGGAGTGTCCAAAGCAGGCACCTCTTGTTGCACGTTTCGAATACAAAGGGCCCTAGAAGGGCTTACCCATTCTTCGGGAACCACCCCATTTGCCATTCCTGATCACCCAAAACAAATGGTGCTCTTGCGCTCTTTTGTGGTTTGGAAAGGGTTTGGAGATTTGAACTCATGATCTTTACACCCCCATGTTGCCGTGGAATTCTTTGGGCAATCCTGTGCAAAAGCTCAAAATTGGTAGGCTGACGGCTTTTCGTTGCCCATTCTAGGGGTTGATTCCCCATTTGTTTCAACCATCGTCCTTTTCAACAGTCTGCTGTTTCCCCTGGGTTTTTGATGGTTTCCTGAAAAGAACAACGGATCCCTGGAAAGAATGGGGAAGGTACCCCTCGACCCATGGAAGAGCTCGGCCGCAGGTCAGATCCCCCGGAGCCCGAGGAGCCAGAGAACACGGAGCCCGCGGACGCGGAGGCCGCGCTGGCAGTGTTCGATGCCCAAAAGGAAGCGAAAGAAAAACGCCTTGGCAAAACTCAGGGGTGGAAAACTCCACGTGTTTTTTTGATTGGGCCCCAATCTCAACTTAAACCTGGGAGGTTGCCTTGGCCATGTCTTGTTTGAGGTAACTTTCATAGCTGAGCTTCCAACAGACCGAAGTTTGTCAAACCTTTGACTTGCTGAGGCAATCCGTCATGCTTCCTGTGGGTTTCCTGTGAGCAGTTGTGTGTTTGACTCCTACTCTTCGACACAGCTTCGTGCGTGTCTTGCCTTCCTTCACATATTTCTGCGAGCTCATGGGCCCTTAAAGAGGACTTGAGGTGAAGAAGTCGTTCCTGCGAGGGGATGCCACAGGATACTTGGTGGCCTCCCTGCTAGCCTGAAGGGATCTGCCATCACATAACAATGTCCGGAATCGGGACTTGACATGTCCGATCAATCCCTCGCGAGACGCATGCACCAGGTGTCAGGGAAGCACTGAAGGTCGACCTAGGATGTATCATTCACTCTGGAGTAATTAGTGAATCCTCTCTTTCTAATCTTGGAAATGCACAGGGGTGCTTTCAAGATGCTTTCACACTTCCAGCTCCCTCCAAGTCTTAGCGCCCTTAATTCTTGTAGGGCACCAAGCACGGAAGGCCGAGGACGCCGAAGCACAAGAAGGCGGGCCCTAAACCGAAAAGCCGAGCCATCGCCGTCGGGCGAAGGCCACGGGATCGAGCCAACTCTGAACATCCAGATTCACTCGAGCACTTGCAGGAAATACAGTGGACCCTGGTTTTGCTGGCTTCAGTCAACATGAGACGTTGCTTGCCTTGTAAAGGGACCGTTGTTTCGTGTTGCTGCAGAGAAGTCATTCCAACACGTCAACGCCTGAGGTGACGCAAAGGAACCGCCACCTGAAGCTCAGGAGCCGGAGCTGTTTTTCTCACCGCATGGCCGCCTCCCAGTGTGGAAGCCTCTTTGGAAGACCGAAGCCAAGTTGACCCGATATGTGCAAAGCAGCATATCGTATGGTTTTGCAGGGAGACCAACAGCATATTAAATAGGGGCCTTGGTGCCCAGTTTCGACACACGGATGCCTATGAGTCGAATTGTGGCACGCCCTGCGTCTTTTGTTGGATTTGTTGACCCAATATCATGGACTGTGTTCCATTCAAACACATTCAAAAACACTCCACAGGAAGGGGGTCTCGACTCAATTACGAACACCCAAGTCTGGAGCCCGTATTCATGGTGGGTTCCTTTTGGTTCCCTTTGAATTCCCATCCAAAAAGGGGTTCATGTCTCACTTTGGTTTCCGTGGCACACGCATTCTCGCAAGTGCGAGGATCGATCCTGGCTGGTCTTTTTCGACCAAGGCGCGAAACGGCGAAGATATGCCATGGAAAATTGCGGAAAGAGACATGTGATAATTTTCCAAAAAGGGGGTCTTGGAGGGAGCCTCGCATCGCCTTCCGATGCCACCGAGGAGAGCTAGCGGGGTCCGATCTGATCCCAGGAGATCCCTGAAGTAGGTTTCTTTTTGGAGGTTCAAAGATACTTCCATGTTTCGGGAATATCGGGGAATGCCACATGCCAGAGACTTGTCGGCCTCTTGTACGCCACTTGTAAGGCTTGAAGCCCAGAACGCTTCGTTTCCTTGATGGACTTTGCAGAGCCTGCAATGCCAATACTCCGGATGGCCATGCATGAAAAAAAACAACAACAAAACACAACCCTAAGTGTCCCCACAGTCAACCACGCACTTCATCCTCCTTGCTTGCAGCTCACGAGAACAGCCCAAGACCGCTGAAGGGCATTTTAGAAGTCCTGGTGAACAAGTTTCAACTGGATTTCTGTGAGGTTTGAGCCCGCAGTCGAGGGTTGTTCCCAGTTGAGGCAAATGAAAACGGGCGGGGGGTGCCTCACTGCTTTCCGGCCAGTTTCACTGCTCAAGAAGCTCTTCCCGACCCTCAAGGCGCAGATGTGACACCTTTTGGCAAGGAACACCACAAAACAGTGCCAGGACCGCCACTAAATGTTGCTCATCCTTACTCCTATTCAAGGATGCCGTTGGACCTTACTTTGGGGGTTTGGGGGTTGAAACATGGGAAGAAGCAACTGTTGGTTGGCGCTGGCAACTTCAACATGGATTGATGTCCACTTTAGATTGACTCAGATGACAGTTCATTGCACATTCGAAGGGGGAGTCAGCTCTGATTGCTCTGGAGACAAGCTTCAAAGGTTGCTGCAATTGAAGGGCAGTCCATGGAATCCTCTATATATTAGATGGTTTGACTAAAGCTGGCCGCACTGTCAACTGAACCATCACCGTTTTCCTCGGCCGATTTCCATAGGCCAAAGCGACCTAAAGCGACCTGTCTGAACTACGCCTGCTTTCTTCACACTGGCTGGCACGCATAGCACAAAGCATTTGGCACGTCAAACTGCATTTTGGGTTGGACAAAAGGGAGCCAAACCAAAGTTCCCAATTTTGAGACAAGCCCCATTTGCATCAGGGTGATGTGGCCAAGCTCTTCGAAGCCTTGTCTAAGGCGGGAAAGCAATGCCGCGTCAGAGACAGCGCTAGACGTGGTTTTCCCACGAGCGCCGGTTTCCCTTGGTGTCTGCCCGTAAACAGTGAAGTGTAATAGAGAACCATATGTCCACTCAACCTGAAAAGGGTTGGAGCCAGCGACTTGTTTGGAGGATTTGGTTTGGCGGTTGGCTGGTGTATGTCCGAAACAAGCATGATGATTCACCAGAGCAAGATCAATAAGCATGATGATTCATTTGCTGGGTTCTTCGAGTCTTTACTAGCTCATTTTTTTCCAAGCTCGCCATCTGACCTTTTGATTCCCAGGTTTGGTCTGTTTTTTGTCACGACCGCACCAGGTTAGTCTTCTTGGTCTTTTGCTTCCAAGTCGGCAGCGGAAGCGCACAAATTCAGCCCGGTCTTGGAAGTCCTAGGCCCATGGAGAGCTCTGACTTGGCAAAATACATGAACTGGAGTTTCTCAGACTGGTGCTTCGACCCTCATTTGGTTGGCTGAAGGAACCCAAAGGAGCCAACCATTTTGGTTGGGATTTGAAGTGCCCAAATCCGATTCCTTGGGTCTGATTGGGTCTCCAGAACTTTGGGGGAGGTCCGCAAGGATATTCTCTTGGCTGTCCATGTCATAATTCTCAGGAACTTGGCCATGAATTCTAGTGGAGAACACTTTGGAACACGGTTGGCGGACCTAAGCCGTTTAACCCTACCTGTGGCGGAACCTCTCATATGTACTGGGCGGGAATCAAGCAGTTTTGTGAGGCTCCTTGTGGTACCAGACACTTCGTACTTTTTGGACAGCTGATTGTCAATCCACTCAGGTTTCAAAGGCCCATTGTATGAGCCACCTGAACCCACAGCGTGTGGTGTCTTTGCCCATCCCAGCAACTCGGGCTGAGCACAGGAAGGTGTTCTGCTTCCCGCTGGACCCCACACTGGACCCTTGGGGTCCTCTTGCTTCAGGAAGACCTCTTGAAGCTGCAGCCGCAGGGGGAGCCCTCCACCATGGAGAAGGCCCAACTGCTGGGCCAGCGGAAGCTCGGGTCCCTAGGGTCAGAGCGTTGGGCAGGGAGCGAAGGGGAGGAACCGGAAACCCTCTGAAGCGGTAGCTTGTACTTTTCTAAGGTTGGACCGCCCCCCCCCCCCTCCCCCAAAAGAAAGAGGCACAACCAAATGGTGGTGTTCCTTCTTGTTCCCTTTAAAACCACCCAAAAAGGATACCCTCGAAAAAAGGGTCACCCATCAAGTTACTTTATTTGACTGTGCACTGTTCAGGCATGTTTGCGGTCTTCAAAGGGGACATTGGGCCGAAGTGCAGGTTGGGCAACTCCCTGGTTGGCGCCCTTCAAGGCAATCGAGGAAGACACCAAACGCATCCTGGGCTGTCGTTTCCTCCTGTCGCCTCCCAGGCCACCGCCAGACCCCTCGGCACGCCGCGCCGGCCTTTTGAAATACTAGCTGAACACCCAGACTTGTCACGGGGAGACGTCCCATGGTGACAAAACATACTTTGTTTATTGATTGCATTTGTTGTGTGTGTGTGCGCGTGCGTGTGCCTGTGAGTGTGCGTGTGCGCACACGCACACGTGTATGCGTGCGCGCGCATGCATGTGTGCGTGCGGGCGTGATGCGTGCGTGCGTGCGTGCGTGCGTGCGTGCGTGCGTGCGTGCGTGCGTGTGTGTGTGTGTGTGTGTGTGTGTGGTGTGTGTGGTGTGTGTGTGTGTGTGTGTGTGTGTGTGTGTGTGTGTGTGTGTGTGTGTGTGTGTGTGTGTGTGTGTGTGTGTGTGTGTGTGTGTGTGTGTGTGTGTGTGTGTGTGTGTGTGTGTGTGTGTGTGTGTGTGTGTGTGTGTGTGTGTGTGTGTGTTGTGTGTGTGTGTGTGTGTTGTGTGTGTTGTGTGTGTTGTGTGTGTTTGTGTGTTTGTGTGTTTGTGTGTTTGTGTGTTTGTGTGTTTGTGTGTTTGTTTGTTTGTTTGTTTGTTTTGTTTTGTTTGTTTTGTTTGTTTGTTTGTTTGTTTGTTTGTTTGTTTGTTTGTTTGTTTGTTTGTTTGTTTGTTTGTTTGTTTGTTTGTTTGTTTGTTTGTTTGTTTGTTTGTTTGTTTGTTTGGTTGTTTGTTTGTTTGTTTGTTTGTTTGTTTGTTTGTTTGTTTGTTTGTGGCTCGGTCGTCCTGTAAACGCGCGCTTTTTTTGGTTCTTTCCCCCCTGTAATGGCCGCAAAAACGCGCAAATCATATGGTTTTTCACAGGTTTCGTGCATGTCCGGCCACTACCACGTAAAACGCGGGAATTATATGGAAATTCACACTCACGATAGGCACGCCCGCTCAAGTGCACCCGCGCAGCACTGCATCCATGCCAGCCAAATGGTAAGAACACCCGTTCAAGTGCACCCGCGCAGCACTGCATCCATGCCAGCCAAATGGTAAGAACAGGATAGGCCGTGCTCTTGCAGTTCCACTCGGACATCCGGCCCACCCTTTGCTGGACTTGCTCGAAACCTGTGAAAAACTATAAATTTGCGCGTTTTTGCGGCCATTACAGGGGGGAAAGAACGAAAAAAACGCGCGTTTACAGGACGTCTGAGCGTTGTTTGTTTGTTTGTTTGTTTGTTTGTTTGTTTGGTTGGTTGGTTGGTTGGTTGTTTGTTTGTATGTTTTTGTTTGTTTGTTTGTTTGTTTGTGTTTTGTGTGCGTGTGTGATGTTAACCCCGGATTAATCTGTCTGGGGAAGGCGCCTGTTGAGATATGGTCGAAAGACCTGTTATTTAAGGCGTTGACAGAAAAAATACATTTGTTATAGAAAAGACATTGGCCCATGTTGAAGTAGTCTGAGTAGTCATACTGGGATGTCCCACGTTGGTATCTCGGAAAGGGTATGTTCCACAACATGATAGGAATGCTCATGGATCTAGGGATGTAGACACCCAGATTATGAGGATTCCTGCTCAGGACGCCAGCAGTGGCCCACACGAAGGAGTTTGTGCCACGGCACATGCCGAAAACAGCGGTCAGCTGTGCAGGTGTTGTGCGTTCCCCTCCCAAAGTTGATTGAACATTTCGAAGCACTGGGTGGAGAAACATACGTGTCTTCTGTTTTTGGTAGGCCCTGACTTTGCTGACTGTCCTAAACTATCGGCCCCTTTTGGACCCCTTTTTAAGTTGACACTTTACCGTTCTCCAAGTTTGTGACAGCCGGCTACCCACGGTTGCTGGAAGTGCCAGGTGCGCAGGCGGCCGACAAGCGCCTTGGCGCCATGCGTTCAGAGCAAAGGGGATGTGGCCCTTCCAGCGCCAGTCTCACTGTTGATTTTCTATGCCGTTGTCCCTCAACATGGCACGACCTCCAATTGGGTTTCAAGTTGGATGTCATACTCTAAAAGAGTTGGCATTTGGGGGGCATTTTGCCGCCTCTGGTGGTTGACCTATGGAAGTTTGGATTGGCCGCCCTCCCGTTTGGGCATCGAACAAAACTCGAAATTGATGTTCTTGCTGAAATGGGCCCAAGAAGTGGCCCAGTTCAAAGGGAAATAGGCTTTCCAACCAGAAATAAGAAATCGCCGGGCAAAGCAAAGGGCAAGCAAGCTCTCTGCAGATCCTACGCGATCAATTCTAAGGGAGTAACGGGCTACGGAGCTACATGCAGAGGGCCACTTTTCATCATGGAAGCCTACCCAGGGCCGCCTTGTGCCTGTTTCGCTGCTTTGCTTGCTCAAATTGCAGGATGCTCTTTCAGGAGCCAGTTGCGGGTGAGCTGAGCCGGGCGTTGGCTATTTCCTGTCGATCTTCTACTCTCCACTCCCCACTCCCCACTGAACCTGCGAGAGCCAAACCAAAGCCTCAGCAACAACCTCTGCCCCCCAACTTTCCAAGATCGCCCAGAAAGCGACTGCGAGGGTTTGCCTTTTCACCTGGAACAAACGGGATTGAGGGTTGAAGAGGTCCAATTCTTGATTTTCCAACGGGGTCGCACAGGTGAACCAGAGTCATCCACTGACCTCCGAGGACGCGTCTGGCCAGCCGCAGCCGCAGCAAGCCCGGCATGGCCACGCAGATCGCGAAGCTCACCGCAGAGAATCTGCGGAAGCGCCTCGGTGCTGCCCATGTTGCTGACCCCATATTTCCCTTCACAGCGATTGGTTTGTGTGTGTGTGTGTGTGTTTGTGTGTGCGAGCGCGCGTGTGCCTGTTTGCTTTTTTGCGGGCACCCTCTCAGCTTGAGTAAGGAAACCTATGACCTGCAATTGACATGCCATTCCGAAGTCCAACAAGGAAAGGGTACATGGGCCCAGCATAGAAGCTGGGTCCGAAGGTATCGGAGGACACACCATCAAAATGAATGGGTCCCTTTGGTTTGGCTTCAAACAAACTACCGGGTCAGCTCAAAAAGACACATTCATACAGATGAGAATGCAGGAACAATACAGCAGTGGTCAGTGGTTTTGCGCGTGCTTCGACAGGTTGAATTGCCATGGGATGAGGGAACTTTAGAAAACGCCCGTTTTTCTATGGTAACTTCTCCAAAACAAGAAAATGGCCACAGGCACAACTTAGCCGAAGACTTGCCTCTTCAAAAGTGTGGGTCCGAGCCCATTGTTTTTCAGGGTAGGTCTATGTCATTCCTTCCAACCACCCTTTGGAGGTGTTGAAACGGCAAATATGCTGATCATATGTGATTTATGATACAAGTGAACAAAGAAAAACAATTTGGGAGCCACCAGAAGTCCTTGATTTTTTCCTGCTTGTGTAGTGGTTTCCCAGAGTAGGGCTCCCTGTACTTGCCTTTGGTGGCTTTCGACATCACCTTTTGGGCCAATTTAAAAAGGAGCTTCCTTTTGGTGGTGTGATTTCTAAAGGGGAATATAGGGAGCCCTGCAGAGGGAATTATGGAAGGCCCAAAAAGCAAATGGGATCCCGATGATCCCGACTTTAGCCTTGTGTCTTTTGCGGCTGTGTGTTCGACAGTGGGCTGCCAAAGGTTTCCCCGACCAATCACAGCCGCTGTATCTCCCTGTGGCTTTTGAATATCTGTTTGGCCCAGTTTAGGCGAGTTTCCTTATGGCTGATGGTTCAAGGGACGTATGTAGGCCCTTGGGCCGCTTTCGAGACTTCGGTTCGCTCAGGTTCGCAGCGGCTCAGGCTGCGCAGGAGGCGGCGGCAGGAGGTGCAAAGAAGGCGACTCTGGGAGCAAGATGGGTTGCACGAATCAGTTGTTGTGTTGGAAAACAAGCTGCCAGGGTGAACACCAGTCGCTCGAAGGGAAACAAGTTGGGTTTCATGTTTTTTTTTGGTTATCAAAGATAATAAAGGAGTTTGTTCTTCAAGCAATGGAAGTTGACAGATGCTTGAAACTGAGGCTGGCGCGGCCAAGCCGGGAATCTTTCCAATAAGAATGGAGGTGAATTTGAAAGGGAAAGGCGGTGTGTTGCCTAGAATGAGGGATCGTGTTTGGGATTCAAAGGCAAGCCAAAAAGAAGCCTTTTTTGGGGTTCCCCACATCTTAGCTTCCCACACCTTTTTTTTGGGAGGGTGCGTGCAAGTGGCGAAGTGCCAAATACTGCTTTTGAACACCCAACAAATTGCCATTTGCACAACTGATCCATGGTGTTTTGTGGAGAACATGAACAACAGTCAGTACTGTAAAAGGCAAAGGGGATGCACCACGGTCGCCAAAGCGCCACTGGAGTCATCGCGGAGCCCAGGTCCAGCTTGGAGTATTGCCGCGGTCGCCCGCGATGAATCCTTGGGTCCTTTCAGGGGTCCATATTTTCAACCAAGGGACGCAACGAGTTTTAGATTGATCAACCGGGCACGGAATTCCTACCCCTTTCCAAGAGTCAACCAGTGATTCGCACAAATCCTCGCAATGAATAAGAAGCAGCTAGCACTCGAGCACCAAAGACAAGCAATGCCACCAGGACGACGAAGCCTTTGAAAATCGGGGGTGCTTGACGCCTCCCTTTTGGCCCCTTGAACATGTCGTTATTTAGCCCCTACAGTTTCAAATGACGCGGCATTCATCAAGGGTCAAAAGAAGCCCCCATACTACTCCGCAGCAGAAAACGGCGCGAAGGTCGCCTCATCCTTCGGCTCCGGCGCATTCATG
>CAUJNA010000635.1:655000-707500 GCA_963377175.1 Effrenium voratum | reverse complement strand
GTTGTTTTTCCCTCCAACTCTTCTTACAATCAATACACAATTCAAAAGTGAAAACAATGGATACACTTTCGGGGTTAGTTGATGTAATTTGGCTTCAAGAATGATGTCATCATATGATTTTGGCGACGAACTCCCAAGATTAATAGTATATTAGTATCACATCGCATTGAGATATATTTCCAAAACCGATTAGATGGAGATTATATCCCCGTTATTCTTTCTTAGCCTCATGAAAATTTATTGAATAATAATACAAAAAATCGTAGGCGGTGGTCCTAGTCTTATGGAAATGCCATGTTAGGAGTCTCTTTTAGGGTTAGTATAATATAGGGGATGTTAGGAATGTAAAAGGGACAAAAGGGATATTGTAAAGTCTGGATGTTGGCGATGTAGGAATGTTGGGGATGTTGGTGAAATTGACGAGGATATGGAGGATATTTAATGGGACTTTTAGCGATAATTTAAAGGTTGGGACACGTAATATTAAGAGCCCGTCGTAAAACGAAGAATATTGAGGATAATTGGGAATGCAAAAATTGACCTTGCCTTGATAATATAATTGATATTAAGAAAAATATGTTTATATATTAAATATTAATATATATTTAAATAATTGAAAATTTAATAATTATTAAATATCTATTATCTCGAAAATAATATATATATTATATCGAAATATATTTATTTTTAATATTAATTTGATATCGAATTAAATGTATTATTTGTTTAATTTCTATATATATATAGTATAATATAATTAATATTATTCTTATATTATTTTAATTTTAACATAATAAACAAATTCTAATTATTGGTTTATATATTATTAAATGATATATTAAAAATCAATTAATTTAGAATATCATTACAACAAAACAAAATACATTGGATTTAGTTTAAACCCCGGATTTTGTTTAATTTATAATTTGTATTTTTTTTACATATACAAAATATCGAGACATATATTTAAATATAATTATTTTAATTATTTACAAACAAAATCTTATAAACTAGAGAAAATCTAGTATTTCAATCTAAATATAAATCTATATTTCTCTTTTCCTCGAAGCCCTAATGCAATTAATGTGATTATATCCAATAAAATCCTAAATAGATCTACTTTAAGCCGGGCTAACATAATGATCGTTTAAAGCTAAATATCATGCTAATATCCTATATATCTAATTAATTCAAAAAAATATTAAAAATTGTTATTAAAATTCATCTAATATAAATATTATAATATTTAAGAATTTTAATTTCAAAATCATAAAAATCTTTAAATAACAAATAAAAATACAAATATTAACCCAAAAATAAACAAAATACAAATATATAAATCATTAACATAACCAACACAAATAAAATCATAAAAAGGAAACAAGAATAACAAAAAAAACAAATTCAAAAATATATTTAAACAAATAATGACTAAAAACATAAACGACAAATATGAAACAAAGAGATAAAATTAACAACAACAAACAAAAATAAAAAATATCATAAACAAAATAATTATAAATTTAATAAAAACAAATTCAAAATAATAAATCCAAAAAATATAAAACACCCAAACACAACATTAACAAATACAACAAACACAAAAACAACAAACACAAAAAAACAATAAATGAAAACAAACACAACAGAAACAAATTCAAAGACAACAAAATCAAAACAAAGACATCAATAACAAAGACAAAACAACCCAAACAACCAAAACAAAAACATAAAACAAAGAAGATAACGACAAAGAAAACAACAACACGAATAAAGACAAAAAAGACAGACACAAAAAAAACAAAAACAAAAGAAACAAAAACATCAAAGAAAAAGAGAACAACAAGAAGAAAGAGAAAAAGAAAGAGAAAACGAAAGACAAAGAACAAAAAAATAATCATAGAGACAACGGAAATAACAGAGACAAAAAAGACAACAAAAACAAAACGAAAAAGAGAAAGATAAACAAAATGAAAATAAAACAGAAAAACAAAACAAAAAAAGAAGAAAAGGAGAGAAAGAGAAACAAAGAAACATATAAATAAACAATAAACAAACAAATAAAAAATGGAAAATACAAAAAGAAATACAGAAAAAAAAGAGAGAAAAAAAGAAAACAAAAGAGACAAAACATAATAAAATATAAAAACAAAAAGAGAAAGGAAAACAAAAAGAGAAGAAAAGGGAAAGTCGTCGGAAATAACCCAACAAATTACCAAAAACAAATGCTAAGATATGCCACGAAAACTCTAAGCGAAGATCTAAAGATTTAAATTTCGATAATATTTCGGGCATTTCCGGGCTGCGCCAAGAAGCAAGAGCTTGTGCCGCGGAGAAAAAAACCAAGACGGGCATAGCCGCTTGCCACAAGCACGACGATTCACCCGCAATACCGCTATAACGGCTCTATGACGCACGAAAAATGCAATCCCGAGGCCGCATCGGTTTATAGGAGCAAAAGAATCAACCCAAAAATAAGCAAAATACATCTGCCGACACCAGTCGAGCGCGAAAATTGCAATCTGCAACTTGGTCTCTCTTCGGAATCTTTTATTAAAGCCAAAGGCTTTCGGAACTGCTATTTTTGGGCATGCTGTGCTAGGTGTCCAAAACCCTGTAATTTTCAATGTTTTTGGTCTTGCGTACTGAAAACATTCGTTTCACCTAGGTTTTTGGGGGATGGGGATTTCCCCATATGCACAGGATCTATATCCCCAATATTATAAGAATTATTTTGTGATTATGAATGTGTTTTCTTCGTTAATATTAGTAATGTTTTGTGGTTTCAAATGATGTTGGAATTGGCTTGTTGGGGGGTTTGGGTAGGGCCAAATATAGTGATATTTCCAAAAATAAAAATAAAATATTGAAATGATTGATATGTTAAGGAATTAATAATATGTTGCGGCTAAATATTTTTTAGAATTATATATCTAAAAAAAAATAATTACTAAGAAATATCCCTTATATTATTATATTTTTGGAAATCTAATTTTCTAAAGTATTTATATTTGATAATGAATTTTAAATAATATTTAGATTTTTTGCACCCTAGTTTTTTGTATTATTTTATGGCTAGCCGGCTATATTCCTAATATTCCCGATATCTTTCATATATTTTATAATTAATCAATTTTGCATTATAATTATGATATTTAGGTTTATTCTTATAATATATATTAATATTCCTATATGTTCAATATCCTCAATATATCCAATATATTAAACATTATATATTAGCATTAACGAACTAGATAATATATTTTAATAGTTCATTACCAATAATATATATATATGCAAATTATATATAATAAACATTAATATCAAAAAATCATAAAATAACAAATATAATTAACAAACAAAAAACGCAAAAAATCATTAAATATATATATAAAAAATAAATAAAAAATAAAAAATACAAAATCAAAAAAAATAGATAAATAACAAAAACAACAACAAACACATCAAAAAAGACATAAACAAAACCAACAACACACAAACAAATCAAAATAAGAAAACAAACAAACCATACAAATATACACAATATAAACACATACAACAATATTTTTTTTTTTTTAAGAAAACAAAAAACAATAAAAAAAATAAACAACCAACCAAACACAACAACACAAACAAAAACAAAGACAAAAACGAAAACAATAACAAAAACACCGACAACAACAAACACAAGCACAAACACAAAAACTAAGACAATCAAAGAAACAAATACAAAAACAAATACAAGACAACCATAAAGAGAAATTCAAACACAAAGACAAACTCAAACACAAACAAACACAGAGACAAACACAAAGACAGACACAAAGACAAACACAAAGACAAAAACAAACACAGAGACAAACACAGAGACAGACACAAAAAAAACAGAGAGACAGACAGAGAAACAGAGACAAAGACAGACACAGAAACAAACAGACAGAGAAAGAAACAAAGAGACAGAAACACAAAGACAGAAAGACAGAGAGACAGAAAGATAGAGAGATAGAGAGACAGAGAGACAAAGAGACAGAGAGACAGAGAGACAGAACTTTTGGCGTGAGCCTAAGCGAAACAGCTTCTGGTGCAGATCTTGGTGGTAGTAGCAAATATTCAAATGAGAATTTTGAAGGTTGAAGTGGAGAAGGGTTCCATGTGAACAGCAATTGGACATGGGTTAGTCGATCCTAAGAGAACAAAAGAGGGAAAACACGAAATTTTATGGAGACAATTTCACAAATTTCCGCAAATTTAACCCGTTTCATTTTGCGGAAAGCCGCCAAATTCTAAGGAAATTTGCGGGGGTTATAGTGCTAGAGATCTAAGAGCCAAATCGCCAGCCAAATTATGCCGCGAGAACCAAAAGCCAAAATTTAAAGAATCCCAAAAAAATCCTACAAAATTTCGGCTATTTTCGGGCCACGCTAAAACCACTCGCCACAAGCACGACAATTCAGCCAGAATACCACTACAACTGCTTTGTAGCACACGAGAAATGCGATCCTAAAAACATATCGAAATATCGGATAATTAACAAACATATTATTACTGAATCAATCAATATTTTCAAAATAAAAAATATATATCAATTTTCATATTATCAATTTAATGTATTAAATATATATATACACAGAAATATTAAATCCAATATAATTAATCAATTTCATTATGCTTAATCATGATATAATAATAATAATCTAATATTTCTAGTGTTTTATCTTATTTTATATATCTATAAATATATAGTATATATAAATATATAATATTCATTCTAAAATATATTTATATTAATTCCAAAATTATATATATATATATACATATAATTTAATTTGAATATAAATATAATATATATATATACATATCTAAAAAAGACATCAATCAAACCATCATATAATTTCATATACTACTATATTTCAATCTCTTGTATATGCCTCTACATAAAAGTCGGTATATTATCAGGTTAGTATACAACTATTATGTTCGTTTAAATGTGTTTTTACAGATTCAATTGTGCAAGCTGATGCTCCAGCTCATCCACCTGTGGCAAACAAACAGTTCTTGACCCAGCCGGCATACTCTCTGTTTCATTTGGGCTTGTCAGACTTGCGGGCCGCATTCTGACCACAAAGCAAACCAACCCATTAAAGCACACACACACATATTGCAAAAAAACAAGGGAAACACATACAACTCACAGAAGACAAAGAAAGGACGCGAAACTCCTGCAACTCATATTATTGGGAAAACTGTAAGCCGTTGAAGGGGCTGATTCCCAAATGTGACTGTCGCTAAGATCGCCTTGAAACCTTCGACTTCTAGGCACGCGCCCCACTAAGGAAACGACTTCCCACACCTCAAAAGAAACATATCCCCGCCTCCTCTTGCAGCTCCGCTTTCCGTGCGATCTTCTGCTGCTGCTCCTGCTAGCTTGTTGGAGATGACAAACATACAATGGACCCAACTGTACCTGCTGCTTGCTCACGCCTGTCTCTGTTCCAGTTAAACCTTCCCCGGCCAAACACGCACCCTGATTCAGAAACGGCCACCAAAACATGATTAGTTGGGCTGAACTGTCTGGAGCGGAAAAAGTGGATAGCTTATTGTTTGGGAGGTATGATGAGGTGATGCATGTAAATATAATGAATTCGCTCATGGCGCATGATGGGTGTGAACCCAGAACAACAGCCATGCTTGTTTGATAATCATTACAGGATTCCAACTGGTATTCCCCCTTCAAATCGTCCAAAGAAAACTCAAGGGCAGCCCACACGTGATAATTGAACCAACCCCCAAAACAAGTATGGGCCTAAAACACGGGAACTGGCCATGCAACGACAGCTTTTTACAAGCTGAATTTGACCCTTCTCCTCCATTTGCTGAAGTCCCCTGACTAAAATACACATATTTCCAGTAGCTCCAAACAACGGCAGCGCCTCGGTGAGGTCGCCTCGTTCCTGCGCTTGATCGTCTGCATTGTTTCTTTTGTTGTTTTAAAGAAACAAACACATTTTAGCGTGTGGCGACCTGCCCATAATTCCCACCTCGCTCCAGAATCATAAGGAAGTATCTTGGAGGTGTCTCCGTTGATTCCTTGACCGTGCCTAAAAGGGTAAAACCATTTCCTGGGCCCGCGATTCCGCAAGGGAATTTCCGCATCACTGCCCCAATTCCTGGGCAGTGAATCACTGTGCCCCAAATTTGGGATCATGCACACACTAACTCCAGGTGGCCCATTGCCTTACTCAGCACACAGCGACATGCATCCAAGTCCTACTAACTCAAGAAAGCAAAAGCCACTCCCTGCTCACATGCCATGCACAAAAAAAGCAAGAACACGCACCCTGCTTACATGCCACACAAGAAATAATACGAGTACACACGCACAAACACAAGCAGAAGCACAAACACAAAGGCTAGGCGTGTAGGCAGGCTGGCGGTGTTGTTCACATTTGTTGTGGCGTGCTGCTTGCACACCACGCAACACATTGAAGAACGCCCACCTGTGTGAACAGACCACTCAGGCACCAATATGGTGAAACACCGGCGGCAAACCATTTTTCGGAGGATTGCCGAGCTCTCGGAACTTGGTGGCAGAGCAAGAGGCTGGCAGGTTTGCCTTTTCCGGTTGACGAGATCAACTTGTCCCTTCTGTTCTGTCGGACGGGTCTCTGTACCTGGGCAGCTTGTTGATTCCACGCCGGCTTCAAACCACGGATGCGGAGCTGCACCCAAATCATGGCCTGTTGCGCCATGTGTTGGACGCATTGGTTGGGCCAGTTTACATATGCAGCAACAAATCACCAACCATAATCGGTTGATCCGTCGGAATCAAACGAAACGGAATGAGCTCGAATGAGGTGGAAAACAAAGCCCGAACCAACCTTTCCAGGTAACATAATCTTGAACTTCTGACGTGGTTTGGGAGCAGAACGACTTAAGCCGCTTTGGTGTCTGAACACCAATGAAGGGGTGACACAATGGTGACCCCTTTTGCAAGGACCCACCAAACCGCAGCTCAAACGGGCTCACCTTTGAGCGCTTGTTCGGGAAAACAAAGACTCTGAAAACGCTAAGCCATCTTTACGGAGTCAGACAAACAGGAGCAAGTAAACCCTGGGCACCTCTGTCACAGCAACGGGCCCGCTTTTAGAGCCACAAACAAACGATCGTTGACACATGGAAGCTGGTACTGGCCAACTCTTCTAGGAGGCAGCGTCCACATCTCGATACGCCAACAAGAACTCCCAAACAAGGCAACTTACGGGGCGTGCAAAGGAGCATTTCAGGCTGCCTTGGGCAACTCAAAATCAACCGCTCAATTCATGAGCCCCTTTTGCTTCCAAGGAGTCACCTCAATGTCGCGCGCCTCCAGGGAGCAAATCTCCGTGAGCTTCTTTCCTCAGTCGGGCTATTCAGCTTACAAGTCCACCTTAACGCCACTTGAGGGCTGGGTGCGCGATGGGCTTGAACAAACCAGCCATAGATCCCGACGTAAGGAGAGCCTCACGGATGGCGCGTACCAGCGCCATGCTATCGTCCAAAGCACGGCTCAAAGTCAAGGAATCTGTTTTGGAGAGGACACCAACCGCGCCCCATGAGTGGCTCCTGATGGCTCCTGGGCTTTGCGAAAGGTCCAATTCGTTCTGTGTGGGCTCGGGGAACTCCCATGGCGCGGCTTCCCGTTGGCCCCCCTTTATTTTCAAACAAACAAGGAACCTCTCAACAAAACCAACACAATGGGTTTGTGCTGCGAATGGGAAATCGTTTCTGGACTCAACTGGAAAGAAGGGCATTCTTCCCAAGCGACCGTCAGGAAGACTCACCAAGGGAAGTGCTTTCAAACATTGGGACAAGCCAAAAGGACAGCACCAGAAACATAAAAATCTCTTCAATGGCAGAAAACGCCATGTTGCTATGACTGGATCAAGCCCTCATAACCCACTGAACCGCATCGATCTATGGCCTGACTCCAGTCTTTTCGGCTTGCAGCCGAAGCTCTCAGGTTCCGAAGCCGATTCTCCGGCTTCACCTGGGAATGTGCCAGACATGAGGCCCCTGTTCGTGCTTTACATCGCGTTTCACGTGCGTGTTTGTGTTTGTTGGAGCTTTTGTGTGTTCTTGCTAGACAGAGTTTGCTTTGTTCTTGGGATGTGCTTGTTTTTTTGCTTGCCCTCCTGCCTGTTTGTCTGCATGTTTGGTCCGCTTTGGGTTGGTCTGGTCTGGCCTGGATTGGTTTGGATTGTGTGATTGTGTTCTTCGGCTTGGTTGGCTTGGTTGTCTGCTTGATTGGTTGCTGGTTTGCGCGAAAGAGCCTAGAGGCCGCGGGCGGGCCCCCAAAGTCCACAAGCCTTGCCCTGAAGCCTTGAAGACCTGAAGCTTCTTCGTGCTTTCGTCATGCATCCCTGCCCCGCCCTACAGACACACTGAAGACTCGCGTCTTCACGTCTTCTGAGCTCCTGGCCTCAGCTTTGGGGTCCTGAGCATCTGAGCATGAGGCCCTTCTCGAATGAAACTAGACGACCATCCTCTCTGATAACGGCCAAGTACCCAACGACCTTCCCTTTGGCTCCCTACTGGAAGCTGAACACATGTGCCAAACCCGCCGCGCCGCGCCTCTGGCTTCACCTCCTTGGCTTTGGGCTCTGCCTTGGGCTTGGCCTCCGTTTTGGGCTTTGGCTCCTTAGGCTTCGCCTCGCGAATTCGGAGAGCTCGCCGTCCGAGTTGGAGATCGCGACAATCGCTCCGTTGAGGTCAGGTGGACCCAAACAAGAAGCCGGAGTTGGCAGCTTGACCCAGACTTCTGCCAACCATCACAACCACTAATTGAGCCACGGACTGTCTTACTTGCCCCAAACGGGCCCAACTTGGTTTTATGTGGCAAACTTGCGCCTCCCTCCAAGTCCTCCTCAAGACAACAGTCGTCCACCCGAATCTTACCTCAAATCTCCCCTGTATGGATGACCATTGCCAAACACCCAAACTCTCAAGTGCCTTGGCTTTTGCTGCCTTGGGCTGCTCTGGCGGCCCCTCAGCCAGATCTCAGGTGCAACGACAAATCTGAAAGCTGTGGTCGAAACTCTCATAGCAATGCTTCCCTTAAGAACCTCTATCGTTGCCCTGGGGCTGGATACTTTGGCTGGATACTTTGTCATTTATTACCATCCCTTACCAACCCTGAGACATTTATGGCACAGCTAGCGCGCTAGCGCTGAGGACGCAGCCATGCCCGGGATGTATCCGCTCCTCAACGGTAGGCTTCTCTCCGACCCCGGAAGAGCTCGACAAAACCGGCGACCCTCAGCGCGTTTCGTTAGCCCATCCTGGCCGGCTGCGGCGTAGACGGCCCAAGTCCAGGAATTCCCCTGCGAAACTAGGAGCCCGACATGTCTGGTGAGCTGTTCAATTGTTTGGTTCCCCAAACCTTGCACCCTCTGCTCCATTCACACCATTGACGTTGGAAGACTCAAGGCCATGACCTATAGCTGAAGGGCAAGATGCAGAAAGGCACTGCTGCAACCATGACACTAAGGAACCACCTCCAAAAGTGTTTGGTGGACATGAATCCCCAGCTAAATGATGTCCACCACACGGTCCCATATCAACGACCGCAAGCAAACAAGTTTTCTGGCAGCTCCAGCAGTCCGGTCATTTCGCCTGGTTTGCGCCCGCTGCTGGGCCTCGCACGGCGTTTGGCTCCAACGGACAGGTTTTTCAGTCGCTGCACACCTCTGGGCCCTTGTACAAGTTCTCTTCCAGGGGCGTGTAGCCTAAGGGCGGATGTGCGAGAGCTCTGCAGGTCTGGAATGCCGCTCACATGCACACTGCCAACTTGGGGGCTTCCTGAAATGATGAACCCAATGTGTGGCTTTGAAGAAAAACTGGTAAACACACCACTAAAAGAAGATTCTCTTTCAGGAACACCCACCTGAAGCAATGGAAATGCCCAGCAAATCTGTTCAAAGGATCGCACCTGCCCTCACTCGAACTGGCTTGCGCAAGGTTCCGTCTGGCCGCCGGGACCCCGCAATTACCTGTGCCAGGGCCAGCAAGCATAGAATGCGACCGAATCGTTGTAGGGAACAAGGAATTCTGAAAATTCCCATGGTTAATTTGTGGTTGGTTTGCTTGAAATAGTTCGGGCATCCACGACTGCAGAGTGCAGGGCCAATCCATCTGCTCGTTCTCCAAACAAGGGATGCCGAGCAGGGTCTACGAGTCTTTATCTTGCCACCTTTGGGCAAGGGGACCCCCTAAGGTAGATCGAAACCGTCTTTGAGTGGTGTGCAAGGTCACTGGCCTTTCTGTGAAATCGCTCTCTTGCCATGAGAATTTGCATGGTCCACCTTGCTACCATCCTCCTGCACGTGGTAGACGGTCCCCGTGTTCGTTGTCTCCACCTGGGATTCACATTCGGGTTTAATTGCAAACTACTCAAGAGGGGAAAGGGCCTCCAAATTCAAGAGAGTCACTCTCGCTGTGTCCGGGCTTCTGGCATTGCTCGGCCGAGGGATCTGGCCCGCCATGGCTCGACTGAGCTTAACAGCTGCCAAGCACATCGGCTTAACGAACCAAATCAACCGCTGGTCGGGGCCCCCACCCGGATACCTGCCCCGAAATGGCAAACAAGCGCTCGTTCGCCACGGAGTTCTCCCCATTCATCAGGCCCACTTTTAATCCAGTCGAACTTGGGAGCCGGAACTTCTCTTCGCAGGCTGCCGACACCAACTCTGCTCAGGCAGGCAGCAAATTCCCTTTTCCTGACAAGTTCGAAGGATCTCCTTCAACAGGCAGTCAAACCAGTAAATTCCTGGCATAAGCGAATAACGCATGCAATTCTGGTGACACCACATGTCAGCGGGGCACCACAAGTGTCTGGTCCTGGTGCTGAAGAAAAACAACAAAACAAGCTCCCGCATCCCTGCTCCATCACTTCTCGACTGTGGTGCTCCATGGACTAAGCTACAGCGTGAGCAGTGCGCGGACCAACTTGCTAGACTGGCCAGGCCGTCAGCCATGCGTGCAAGACTGTTTCATTCAACAGAACCTGACCCCCTGAAAGTGTGGGCGTTTGTCTGAAAGTATACAAACAACAGTTGTGGAAGAAGAACTCTGCTCTCTGGACACCGCGACCCTTGCAACTCACATGGTCAGGTCCTGCCGGGCGGGCGTACTTCGTGCGACATGCGACGATTCCTGCGGAAAGCCCAAATAACCAATAACAGAATCCCGGCGAAAGCAACCTAGGGAAGTTTCATCCAAAGCTTGCACGGCACGCCCCGCATTTAGCCATGGATTCCCCAGGTTGCGCCCACATTGGCATTTGACCCCGCCCCACAAAAAAAAGAGATAGAAAGAACGAGTCGGCAACCTGAAACCTGGGCTCCCAAAGATACGGGACTGGGGGAGCCGATCCGTTGCCTGGTGCTTGCCAATGTGACTGGAATTGGCAACCCCTTTGCGCGGAGATCGAGCCGTATTTGTGGAAGTGGGCAGCCATCTGTGATTCGGAAAAAATAGAAACGCTCAATGCAAGGACAAGAGAGCAAAGACCCAAATCAATGCGAGTCAGAATAATAATAAAAGGAACTGGCTACACCCTTGCAGCATTGATGGGGGCTTAGACGCGCGCGCCATGTTGTGTGGCTTGAGTCGTTGATCTTTTGACCCTTGTGACAAAATACTGATACTGCAAAGAGCAAACTCATTTCCCAAAGGGGGCGACAAGGCAACATCTAGCCGCCCCAACACGACTCGTGTTCGTTCAGCTCTCCTGCAGCAGGGTTCTCTGGCCTGCGATACGCCCGGAAACGGCTGGCAAGCCGAACACGAGCGCGGCTGTCCGAGCTCGTCGGCCAGTGTGCCAGGGTGAAAACTCTTTAGGTGGGCCATAGTCACCGGTCATGTATGGTTCTGCTTGATTGAAAGCACCTGATCTTCAAGAGAGGATGCCCAAACCATCATGCATGGTGGTCTAATCCCCAACAAAAACCTGACCATCCCTGCAGGAAACCCAAG
This sequence comes from Effrenium voratum, assembly GCA_963377175.1. NCBI lineage: Eukaryota > Dinophyceae > Suessiales > Symbiodiniaceae > Effrenium > Effrenium voratum. Next base: position 695,488 of record CAUJNA010000635.1, on the reverse strand, counting down.
CTTTTGCAGGTCTTTCAGCCCTGGCCAGCATCCTGGTGTAGGGTGAACAAGTCATTGTCATGCTTCAACCCCGTATTTCAGTGGCTGGACTGGAAACACTTGACATGGGTCAGCCACCCAAAGATCAACACCACCTTTCAAAGGCGCAACATTTTGCAGGTGTTGAAAGGTGAGCAGCCGGCAAATAGCCGCCTGCGCCCCTTCTACTACAGCATGCTCGAGGGAGCGAGCGGCAGGCGGTAATATCCCATTGGGACTCCATGACCGTCTGCAGACTCAGAAATCCCGCCAAATCCCTCGGGCGTTTCCATTTGTATGGGACAGTGTGCTCCAGCAAAAATCGTCAGGCTCCTGCACATTTCCAAAGTCTAGAGAGTCAGGGGTGGTTGAACAACCATACATGCAATCTGAACCACAATCAGCACCCTCTAGCTGGGAAAACCGGTCTCGCAATCCATCAAACCGGCAAGGCCTTCTGCATCGATGTGGCGACCTTGCCCCTGGCAATGTGGCGAGCTACATATGGCACATGGTATGTCGGTTCTTGAGGGTACATGTTTGGGGTTGGTTTAAAGGGCAACCAAGGGGAAAAACACTAGTTTTGATTCCGCCATTTCGAGATATTCCCGCCCATGAACATGATCGTGTTCTATTGTTAGCTTCAACTTTTGTCATCACACACATTCGACGTAAATCTGATTCTACACCAGCATCCATCCCATGCAACAAAACCCAGAAATGGAGAAGAGCATCCAGCACAACCTAAACCTCATGAAAGACTACATTCGTCTAAAAAGATCCATGCTCATCCAAGCCCGTCCAAGTCTAACAAAAACAAATAGGTGTTTCGCAAAACAGGAAATCCTGGAAATTGGTGGATTCCTTGTGGATGCTAGGTCTTCCATTGAACATCATTTGAACGCCAAACACAATGGGGTTCCTAGTTCAGGCACCAAATTCCTTGTTCAGGACAAATTATCTGGCAGCATTGCTCCTCACTTGCACGGAGCAATCAAATGGCAACCAGTCGCTCAGCTTCCTCCATGCTAGCAACTGTAGCGCAACCCGGCTGCTGGGTTTCCTAAACTCGAATCGTCAATATCGTATCCTTGGTCTTGACGCAATTGTGTTGCTTGGCCTGTGTTTGAGCCCACTTCCCCCCAAGTTACTGACAAACGGCATGTCTTTCATTGCTGAAGCATCTCAATCATCGGCGGCCTCCCCGTTGGCTTCCATTTGAAACACCCTCCAAAACGAGCGCTCCGCTTGACGCTCTGTTTCAATTCATTCAATCGATGTGAGGCGATGCATAGCCGGCCCACTACTAACCATGTGCGCCTGCCTTTGGCAGGCTCAGTCAGCTTCAGGAGCTATATGACATCTAGGAGCAGGCCAAATTTCGCCGGCACTGACTTGGTAGAGTTTCCCAAGTGCTCAACACCCCACCTGGGAGGTCCACATTTCGCTTTGCATCTATATAACAAACAAAGGGTTCGTCGGTTCCCCGTTTCCCAGGTGGGGGAGCCTGCTTTTGCAAGCAACGGGTTTGTTTGACATGATATTTGGAAGAAAAAACCCAAAGGCTCCAACGCCGTGATTTCGTGCAGGGCAAACAGGCGGATCCTTCGCCGATTCCTTGCGTCCACATGTCCCTTTCACGCGGTCGCGCGTGGGGGGTTCATATCCGCCAGGCTGGCTCCCAAGTCCGCGGTCAGCTCCTGGCAATATCCCTGGGTTCGAAGTGGGTTTTGGGCGGTGGGTTTAGGGTGGGTTTAGAATGCCACCTTACATCGACCCTAAACCACACCCTAAACTCACCCAAAACCCGCCCAAAACCCACCCCTAAGCCAAACAACCCTAAATCAACCCGAAGTAAAACCGCGCCAAACAAACTCTATACAAAGAAACCCAAGCCATGCCCGACAAACAAGTTTGTTTCTGATGCCCAATCTGTTTTTGACTGTGTTTTGCAGCAAACTGGTGCCCAATAAGTTGTTTGTTGATGCTTAATATTCTATAATGTTCTTAATTGCTAGACACCAGCCAGCCAGCCAGCCAGCCAACAAACCAACCAACTGACCAACCAACCAACCCGCGCTTGCCCGAGACGATGCTACACACCGACAAGAACATTGTTGCAAAAACAAAAGGATACATGCCTGTGCCTGCCTAGCAGAACCTTTTGTTTGTTCTGGGCACAAAGCAGCCTCCGTTGTCGGGAGACTCACTGCCACCACAGGCGAGATTGCCTGGTTCTTCGCCCGAACTGAGGGACCATCATGATGTCAGCTTCCGCAATTCTTCGTCTTAAATATTCTGTAAGCCGCTGCTTCCCACCTATTTGTCCACTGGTGTCCCTTCAAAGGAGATCAGGTGTGTGCTTGCACGAATTCTGCAACGTAAACAACTTCAAGACTTACCCCATCTTGCCCGTCTCCTTTTCGTTTCCTTCTGGGAAAGTAAGGAATCTATATATATATATATACATATTGTATGAGCTACTCGGTACCCAGGCTGCCAGGCCCTGCCTCTCGAGCTTCGGGGCGGGGCCGGAAAATGAAGTCGTGGAAGAAGAGCACCAGCGACTGCAGGGGAGCCATCAGCAGCAAGTAGATGGACCTGGGAATGAACATCGCCATTGAGGTAAGGATTCATGTCCCGCACTCACTTCAAAGGTGGCTCCCTATGGAAACATATAGCCATGCCGTGGGAAGTGACAGACTCAGGTGCAGCTCTCCCTTCCATGAACTGCATCAGACTACTTACGAACAATCTGAGATGCCAAGACCGTCCACGAACTCAAAAGGGCGGCCTCCAAGCACCCCACCAGAATTGCCTCCGCAGAGACGTCCCCTTTGCTACAGACAGAATAGACGACGGTGAATGAACGTTGGTTGCCTCTCTCTTGGGGACGCCTTGATCACCAAAAAATACATTTGAAAAGGCACCTTCCCTTGTTCCTGCGGTTCACTGGGAGCTTGGGATGAACAAACATGCAGGAATGCACGTTTGTAAAAGAAAGCCGTCTCAGATTCTCAAGCCCACGACTCGCATAGGAACACAAACATCGGTGCAAAGCCGCCGCTAAACCACCGAGCTGAAGCTGAGAACTTGGGTCCCTTGGGTCCCGGCTGTCCGTAGGTCGTGTCCAATGGCTTCGCAAACAACGCCAAGGCCCCCAAAATGGCTCCGACAATGGTCGCAATCACCGTCGTGGCAGCACGGCAGGTCTGCTCGCGATCCGCATCCGAAAATTTCTGGCCTCGATCATCAAGCCAGAAATGAAGGACAGCCTTTGGGGCGTACGAATGGTGGCAAGAACAGGAAACCAGACAATGAACTGAGTCAAACTTTGAAAAACATGTCAACAGCCATTTGCGCTAGGCGACACGAGATCAGCTTGAAGAACATCTTCGCGCATTTCTGCAAGTTGCCTGTCACAATTGCCAGGCATTTTGGCACAAGAGGCCCAAGCCCCTTTTCAAAAAAAAGAGCAAAAGGAAGACCTGCGTTCTGGGTCTCAGAGTGGAGCTCTTTCATTTCACCCCACCAAATTTGAAACACCTGCCACTGTGAGGAACATGATCCTCGGTTCGGCTTGGCGCTCTGGGGTTGAACATTTGAGCGGACGCCCTAGTCGTGATGTGTCACGTTGAAATTTAGTTGGATTGTGTTGTTTTGCTTTGCGTGTTTTCTTGGTTGTTGTTTGTATATATATATATATATTTGGGGGGGGGGGACGGTGTTGACACTTGCAGTCATTTGAACGCTCCAAGTGGATTTGTTTGAACCCCAACCTTGCACCAATGGTCGTCAAAAACCGGGAACCGTTGCAGTTTGAAGGGGTGCAATTGGTTTCGACACACAGCAACTCGTGTGGGGGCGGGACATTGCAGACGGACAAGACGCCAAGAAAACGTCATTGCCGTTTGGAGGACTCCTAGTTTCGGTTCTATAGTCGTTGTACAGCCCAAAGATTCCGAACACTTTGTTTACCTCTTCGAATGTTCTTCCCAACAGCGCCAGAGCCCTGAGCTCGGTTCAGGTTTGCACACCCACCTGTGGCGATGGCAGTCATCATGAAGAGCTTGCTGCTGAGACCGGAGTTGGGGGAGGGGATGAAGTTCATGGCCCCCATCGATGCAGCCACCAGGCACACGCCCCAGTCATTGCCTCTGCTCATTTTGGATGTGGTCGATGTGGGGAAAGCTGTCGTTTGAAACATGTTTGGAAGTTTGATACACTGGTAGTTTGGGTTGCACAGGCCAATTGTAGGAAACCTGCATGACTCAAACCAACGCAAAGCAAACACAAGTGAAAAACGGGACACCACAAAGGTGGGGTTGGTCCATCGGCCGTTCGCCAAGTTGCCCTTGGACAGAATATCCAGCAAGGCGCCCGAGGCGGTTAAGACGCCCACCAGCAGAGCTGCCCACCGCACGGGATATCTGGTCCAATGCGCTAAGGCGCAAAACAACACCACCTCACATCCAATTGAAACAAACAGCCGCCTGGAACCAATTGAGATGCCTGCCGAAACGCTTGGTTCAAACAACAGACGCAAAAGGGTATGTCAGCAAAACTATTTCAGACCAATCAGGGCCTTCGAAAAATAAACAAGAAACAAAGCGCTGCTGTTCCTGTTCGAGAGAGAGTGATGTCCGGACACAGCCTTTAGTTCTGAGCTCGTGTGTTTGAGCGGCCTGCTGAAAAGAATCGCCTGATTTTGGAGGTTGTTGGAGGTTGGGCTGGTTTAAAGGGACACCAAATCGAAACCACCTTCGTTTTATTCTTTGGCGGGAGCTCCACATCCGTATTTTGATTTGCCCAAACGCAACCGGGGCCTATCCCCTTTCAGGCCGCCTTTTGCCAACGTTGGACGAGGTGCCCCCGCGAAGTGACTCACCAAAGTCGCCACATGGAAGGCGATGCTGGTCAGGAGCTCGTCACGCGACATGTTGGGCAAGGTGAGGCCTCAGTCCACAAAGAAATGAAGAAACGAAGCTCAAAGAGCAAGGGTTGATTTCTGGCAGATGACTTGGTTGATCTTGAGGGCAAATAGGTTCATGTTAAAGGGAGATGATGGGCTGGTTCAAGGCAAGAAAAACACAGAAAAATGGAATAAAGAACGGGCCAAAACCCCACTGGGCAACCAGAAGACGGTACAGGTCACGTCCGATCATGATCATGTTGCCCGTCTGCATGGCGGCGAACCTGCCGAAACGAATTCAGGGCTGAATCGAGCTGAATGGGCTCAAGCATATTGTTATCAGTCCTTGTGTCATTTGATACAGAGAGCATTTGATTGAGCTTTGTTTGCGCATCTCGTTGGAAGCATCATGTTATTACCTCGGTTAACCTAGTTGAAGAAACACACCGTTTTTGGGCTTGCTTGCGCTTGCCATTGGGGCCGGATCAAGACATTTGTTTGCCCGCTTGGAAGAGCCTTCCAGAGCAGAGGATGAAAAGCCAGCCGAACAGGTGGAACAAGTTGATTTCCATGTTGAGCAACATATGTTTCAACTTTCAAACTACACCCCTCAAAAAACGTAATGATTTGAAAATAAACAGGTTCCATCTTGAATTTCAAATCAGCCCAAACTGGCACCAAACAACTCCGGAACGCAAATCGATTTGGATTGTGAAGGCCAACATGTTGTGTTTTGCGTACAAAAGCCCTCAGAAACAAGTTGTACACAAGTTCACGATGAGACGCTGGCTGAAGCGCACCAGAGTCACCAAGTCAATGAAGCCAGCGGTCAGGGAGAATCCCAACACCAAGAGAGTCAACGAGTGGCCCGACGGCCCCGTCGGGCCCGCCATGGTCCGACACGTTCGATTCCCGGCTGGGCCCAATCTGTGCGGAGCTTGGGCCGAGAGATGCGTTGGTCCAAGCATTCCTTGCCTTCCTGCATGGCAAATTTGGGCATGTCAAAATCAGTTGGACCCGATCTGGGCGATCTCGTGATGGTTGCCCTTGTACGTGTGCCCTTCGGGAGTACGCCTCAAATTGAACTTCGATTGCCTGATCCATCCTAGACGTTGACCGTTCCCCAACAGAAAGCAGTCCTAGCACAGGGGAAGATCCCAAACCGGGATCACGACACTAACGTAGTAGGGCTCCCTGCTATCGACGACTTGTTCCACAAGCAAGCACCGAGCAGCGAACTTTGCAAAACCCGCAGCGAGGAATCCCGATGTTCCCTCTTGCGATGACTTCAAATGTCCCGCCCCCCCCCCCCCCTCCCAGTGTTGGGTGAATGAAAGTTAATTTCTTGCAAAAGCTTGGACCCTGTCACTCATAGGGAATGATGGGAACTTCGATCAACCATCACCAAAATAATTCGACCGTGGCGACTGAGCCGATGGTTCCCAAATACCCTATAGTGGCAGACTAGAGATGTGTTCTCCTGGAAAGGCAGTTCTTGCGTGTTTGCCGATTCTATGATCATGGCAACTCGGAGTATACTGGGTGACATAAAACCCTTCCCATGACGGTTGAGCAAAGGCTGAGTGTTGCATAGAGGTTGGACAAGCAAGCTACTTATCAATCCCCTTCTGGCTTCCTATAAGAATGACAATTAATTCTTGACCTCGGAATTGACAATTGCTCTCTTCTGGTCAAGCAACACCTTTGGGCTGTTGCACAGGTTTACCTCTTCGATGGGTGAAACTCTGTGTTTGCCAACCAAAACCCGCCCGGCCTTCTCCAGCCCTCCAGGTACGGGCCGTCCATCTGAGGACACTCGATTCAAATGCCGCCGGCGCTGCGCCTGCGTCGGATGGTTCAAAGGACTCCAAGCATCAAGGGGGTGACCTTGCAAATAAGACAGCTTTGGTTGGCTTCAGCCTGGACAAACTCCAACATTAAACATAGTGCGAGGGAAGCAACACCCTCCAATCATCTGCAAGGGTAGTGCTGATTTTTGATTCGTTCTAGCCGTCACAGGAAGTCAACACAAAAGCACGGGAATGAGACATCTTCACAACGCTTCGCCCACTTCCTAAATGGACAGTTGCCGAACACAGAATAGAAACTGTTGGCTCCGCCAAGCTGATCTTCCCAATTTACGCCCACCTGGCTGGACCCAAGTTGGAATAGAAAGCAGAAGAATAACAAAAAACAACACGATATGGGTGTCTCTCCCGTATGAACTCCCAAGACCCCATTCAAACACCCTTGACAAGGTTGGTGTCCCTTTTATTGCGCCCTGAAAGGTCTCCAAATCTGGGCCGGACTTGGACCTCCTGCAAAAGAAGCGACAATGAAGGAATTGAGTGAAAGAGGTGCAAGGGCTATGATTCCCCCGAAAACAAGGTACCGATGCCCATCTAAGTAAACTACAATGATGGCATACCTCAGATCAGGCTGTTACAAATTCTACAAGGGATCTCCAGGTAAGGGACCTACATGGCGAGCTCGCCAGGATTCCCAAGAACAGAACCTTGACCATGGGTCCCTTGAGGTCGCTCTAACTTGCCCAAACTCCATGTGTGCGGAAGGGTATTGCTTTGCTTGCAGGCTCCTCAAAAGTGGTGGACATAAATCCCCACTTTTTGACGTGCACAGAGTCCGGGACCCATCCAAACTCATACCCAGAGGTAAGCTACTGTGGATGGACGAAACCCGTTTCGCACCACCGAAGAAACCCTAGAATGATAAATGATCCCCTGTAAATACCAACAAACCATAATTTCAACCAGGGTGTCTTGGGTAGTGCAGGACTTCGCAACCATCCACAGTAAGTCTTGCAAACTGAGACCAAGGCGTTGAGCTTCCGCTTCTGCTCATCCAGGCGCCGGACAAAGTCCCGCTCCTCCGAATGGAAAAGCCACTCTTCAGAACCAGAAGCAAAGCGGAAGGCAAGTGACGCCCACAGGTGTTTGTTTGGTAAAATAGATGGGTCTGGTAAATGGAGTAAAACCAATGTAAACCAGTGACCCCATCTATTTCTAAGCAAACTCACCTAAAAAGAGCACCTATGGTGACGCCCGGAAGGTTTCATAACCAAAAGGACACCAACCAGTTTGAGGGAAGTAGTATAACACTCGGAAACCAAAGATAATCAAAGGGAAATCCAAGCGAAACCAACCGTCTGGTGAGGCCCGTCTGATCACTGATCTTGAGAAACACTGAGAGGATATCCAACAAATGGCACGGCTTGGTTTGGATCCGAAGGCCTGCCCTCGGCTCAACGAGGGCCGAACCCATTTCATCAAGAAAAAGGATCCTCGGCCAGGCCCAATGGCTTGAATGTGAGCCTTGAACAAGTGCATGACAGTGGGGTTGGGTGGTCGACAGTGCTTCTGGTCAAAAAAGGAAGGCAACCAAGGTTTTCAACCTCTAGGTCTTAAATGTTAGCTTCATCTGGCACTGTCCGGAAATCTACGGCAATGGTAGCTGAGGGCGGGTGCCCTCAGATAGTGCTGTCTCTGGCTCGCGTGGTCAATGGCAGTGGTTCGCTCAGGCACACTTCTGCCTTCATCATTGCATGCGCTCTTTCAAGGCTCGACAATCAACACAATTGCTGGTATTTGGCCGCACCCATCGGTCTGCTGCATGCGGCGCCTTTTGCTTCAACATCTCACAGGCCCGTGATGTGTGCAGTTGAAATGTCTCTCTCTCTCTCTCTCTCTCTCTCTCTCTCCTGCGGCAATACCTCCCGGCCGTCAATGACCTGTCCATGCGCAAAAGCTAATCTGCACTGGACGAATGTAGCTCCTCACTCGCTCAGCGGGTCTCCAAGGGCCAGTAAAGGTCTCCGAACTTGCTGTTTCCCACGGCATACTTTCTCAAGACCGGCATTCTATCGTTGGTGGCTTTTGGGAATCAACCCGAGTTACGGAAGCGGGACAACACTTGTCAGCATTTCCATTTTTAAAAGGGTCATGACCACAACTTTTGCATGTTCGGCAAACGGGCTCTTCTGTTGAGACCCATGCGTGCATCAAACATCGTGTCTCAAACCAGTGTCCTGAGAGGGCCTAATTCACAGCCAACACTTCGAGTCGGTGTAATCCTGAAATGACAACGGAGAAAAGGATTGATTTTTTAAAACTATTCATCAGGACTGATGTCCTTGGGATGGCTATCTAAAATCGAAGCTTCGCTTTGGTCCATTGTGTAGCGCACGAGCCAATGGGCAAAGCGGTCTCTAAAAGTTCGGCCCAAGTATTTGCTCCTGCGAAAAATCGGCAAAGCTTTCTCTTGGGAGCAGGTGTCGACCCGATGTTCCACGCACTTTTTTCAAGCGACCAAAACCGACGTTCGGCAGCGGGTGTCACCTCAATGGCGCTGCTGCACAGGACCACCTCAGCCAACATGTTGCGAGAGGAGGGTGGTTCCTGAGAGATGGAACCCACTGGGTGGCACCCATGAGCTTCTGGGTCAACAGTTCAACAGGAATTCGCCGCCCAAGGTTGATTTCTTTTGGTCCTATTCCTGGCAGAGTGGTCACTTAGGGATCGCCCAAACGGTTCACTTAGGGATCACGGACACTTAGGGATACACGCTCACTCAGGGATCACATTCCGCTCTCTTAGGGATCACATTCACGGATCACTTAGGGACCACATTCACTGATCATGGGGGGGGGGTTGGGTGGGGGGGATGATAAGCACACCCGCTCAACTGCTGCAGACCAGCCTGCTCTTTTACAAAGTAACATGGGGGGGGGGGGGGGTTGGGGGGGGGGGCATGATAAGCACACCCGCTCAACTGCTGCAGGCCAGCCTGCTCTTTTTTACCGGATTACAAAATAACATGGTTCTGGGGGGGGGGGGTTGCGTGGGGGGGATCATAAGCACACCCGCTCAACTGCTGCAGAGGTTGGGTGGGGGGGATGATAAGCACACCCGCTCAACCGCTGCAGACAGCCTGCCCTTTTACCGGATTACAAAATAACATGGCTCTGGGGGGGGGGGGCGGGTTGAGGGGGGGGGATCATAAGCACACCCGCTCAACTGCTGCAGAGCTTGGGTGGGGGGGATGATAAGCACACGCACACGCGCACGCACATGCACACAGACGCGCCAACATACATCGCGATGAGCGCATGCTAACAAGCACACACACACACACACACAGGCTCATACATGCAAACACACGCGCGCCTACGAATATCTTATTAATCTTGTCTTTTAATATTAATTGTCTTCTTCATCTCATGCTTCTTTCATCATACCGTTTCCTTTTTATTTTACACGCATGCTAACAAGCACACACACACACACACACAGGCTCATACATGCAAACATACGCGCGCTTACAAACATACATCGCAGGGCATACACACAACCACATACATGGACTCGCCAGCATACATAGTAACATATGTCATGAGACATACACGCCACATATGTCATGAGACATACACGCCAACAAGCACAGACAAGCGCATACATGCAAACACACGCGCGCATATAAACATACATCGCGAGGCATACATGTCAACACGCATGCATGCACGACAAGCCTTCTTCAAAACGCGATCCCGGGGCGACCCAAATCCGCGATCCCAAAGCGAACCACTTCCGCGATCCCTAAGCGACCCACTGCCCCCTATTCCTCGATTGCATGCAGTTTTTCTGGCCCTATCATCCTGAGAAGCAACGTTGGCGTTCGCTTTGACGTTGGGTATCAAGAAACCCATTGAAGAGGACATCTTGAGGAGCCGATCTTCAAACATTCACACTTTTCGAGCAAAGCGGGGCGTGGCCAACGGGGCACCCGCCAATCAACCCCGAAAAGGAAATGACATCCCATTTCTCCACGAGCACGTGTTTGGTTTATGACGACAAGCAGCTCAAAAATGGGGAGGTCTTACTTCAGGCCGGATCGCTGCCTATACTTGCTGCGCTCTTCCTGGTCAGACACGTCTTCCCTGACCAAACCTTCCAATCCATCTCCCAGCATGTTTCACTGTGAAGTACGATGGTCAAAGCCCTGCGACGCACAGGCACGTATGGGAGCAGGCTCGGACTGATTGTTGATCTCAGAAGGAAACAAACAACACTTCAACCGAGAGCCGTTGCTTATGACTTTGGACTGGGTAGCCTCTAGTGGGCATCATTTGAATGGGTTCTCAATGCAAAATCAGAGCCATTGGGCCATGTTCTACTCCCTTTTCATAGGAACATTTGCAATAGCCCGCCCTTCTGGTCGCAACTCAAAGTTCCGATCCCTCCAAACAATGGCCAAAAGTTGGCTTGCTTGCCGAAAGGCGAAAGCACCGAAAGAGGCTAATCTGTGCCATGACTAAGCATGACTGGAAAGCCAGAAGGTCCCAAAGGTCCAAAGGATCCCAGTAAGGTCACAGGGTCAAAGCCGTCAGCACAAGCGGGCCGAGTGTAAACCAGGTAACCAGATCCGGCGGATTCGCTGCCGCAGTCGATGTGCGCAGCTGAGGATCTGGCGGCCGTCCGGTAACGGCGCTCCTGACTCGTGAGGGGGTTCCTCAGCCGGACAGCATGCCAGACCTGCTTTGCTGCAGGTCGCTGGACTTTTGCCAATTTCCCCCAGAGAAGCAGAACCTCCATAGGTGCACCTGTTGCAATGAAAGACCCCTCAGTCCTGTAGTCCAGGATTGCCAAATACATATTCGCAAGCATGCAAAATATCTTGCATGGAGGCCGAACTGTAATCATGGAACTACCGATTCCGGTAGACGAATCCTAGTCCGGTCCAGAATAGCCAAAGAGTGCAATCCGGATGCACCGCAGGGGTTAAGATGCTTTGATAGTGTTGAAAGATCAGATGAGGCGTATGCCAACATGCAGTGGGGTGGTTGAATGTCCAAGCTTTCCGCTAGCTTCATTGTTTGTCACCAGTACAACTTGAATTGTATTCAAGACCCATGTAGCTGCTGCCGAAAAGTGAACCCCTGCCCCACGATGAGCTCCTGAGTTCAAGACCCGCTGAGATGTATGCGCCGCAGCCTGTCTCCTCCCATGCGAGCGGAGTCTGTATGGTGGGTTGTCTCCCCTGAAACCACAGAGATTTAACGGACGATGTCAGGCTTTACCTGGGCGTAGAGCGGAGCCACCTCTTTTTAAAATGGCCACAGTAAATTAGGGTGATCATTTGGCTTGAGGCTTTCATTGAATGTGGCTGCATATCTGCAAACTGCCAACATAATCGATCGCCTTGGATCCATCTGACCCTCAAAACCAGGTAGGAACCTAACTGAGCGACTCCCGGCGGGATTGGCGTGTTCCTTTCAAACCTCCTTCAGTTGGGAGATAATACTGAAACTAGCTTGGGAATGGTCCCAACCACATGGAATCATCAGTTTGACCCCTATCCCCTCTTTCACTTCGTCCTGCGATGAGAGTCCTCAGCTCACCAACCTCTCGGCACAGGCGTGAGCTGAAAGCAAAGCAAAAAACACAAATGCTGTGGCCGTTGCTTTTGGGGTGTAAGAAATCAGCATGTTTGATACAGTACCAACAAATCCTTCGGTCGATGGCACTTAGCCCATAAGCTGATTTGACCTATCCACGATCCGGCGACGAAATGCTGAAACTAAAAACTCACTTGTTTGAAGTTCTTCCTCCTGTTGTGGACTCTCGAAGTCTTCCTCTCAACATACTGTGCATATGTATACATATACACATCATTTAGACTACTAGGGATCACATGCCGTCTTCTCAGATGCCGATCTGTTCCTGTGTTGCCTTTTCGAGCCGCGCCTGGCAGATCTTGTTCTCGGACAAGTCCAAAGTAGCCAAAGACTTGAGGGGCGCCAGCTCCTGCACGTCCTGCAGAACGCCACCATTGATCCGAGTAGGCTTGGCCAGTGTCCACTTAGGCTTCCATTCTTTGTTGCTTCGTGCGGGCCAGCGGCAGATATGTTGGAAGTGTCTCCCAAGGAGATGCGCTCATGGAGCGGCCGAAAGGCTTGTAACCACCGCCCAAGCCCACTGCTCCCCCCAAAAAAGAAAAACAACACAAACAAAAACCAATATCACATCTTGGGACCTGAATTCGTTGGTCAGCGGCTACAAACCCAAACACATTTCCCTTCAAACCTGGTTTGGCTGCAGTGCCTGTCCTGGAGGCTCTGCTATCCAGGTACCGAGCGTAGGCTTAGTAATTCTCAGCTAATGGATGCAAGGAACAGCGAATTGGGGATGACATCGGTTGGCTTCACGTCGTCGCCGGATATTCTTCCGCTTTGGCAAACTGCAGAGCTTCCTCGTGTTGGGACTTGGGACACCAATACTTTGCCCCCACTCAACTGCAGGGCCTTTGGGCCCTCTTCCAATACCTCTTCCAGGTGGGGTCCGCCGCTGCAAGAGCACCCAAATGCGATCTCCATTAAAACTCTAGAACAACCCCAGGAGTCCAGCACACTACAAGGCAGCTCGATATTCTCAGCCAAACGCGGACGATTCAACTGCAAACCTGAGACTTGCCTTTACCTTCAGGCAGAAGTTAGAACCTGGGAGGCTCAAACCAAACACATGGCCCAACTCTCGGACTTTGGTGTTCTCAACTGGGTCCTTTGACGCGGTAGAACGGAGAACGCGCCCCGAGCTCTCCTCCAGGCGGTTGCCGGCAGCGTTGAGCAGTACCAGGCTGGATGCGATGACGTCCATGGAGGCCGGGCAGAACTGCGGGGAGCTGAGCTTTGGAGACCGGATCCCGAATCGCCAGAAGGTCTGAGTGTGTGTGTGTGTTGAACTTTTCGAGACGATGGAGCTCGACAAAGGAACGGCCTCATGGCAAAGGCCGAATACTGTACTCATCAAAATGATTCAGGCATAGTGAATAGTTGACGAAAGCCATACATGGCTTCATCCATTCAGCAGGGGGTTCAGAGGCTCCCGGCCTGCAGCGGGGCTTCTATCTGCTGATGGGGCACCAGCAATTCCTGACCCACTCTCGGATGCGTGCACACACGTCTGCTGGATTTTGCGCTAAGGGAAAGATGACACCTATGGACACTTATTCTCCATGGGCCCCGCCTCAACAGGGGCTTCATACACAGGTTTCGGTTCGATCCCATGAGAGATTTCTTCCGGGCCTTTCGATTTTGGAAGCAAGAACCAGTCAGGCGTCCAAGCCCTCTGCAACAAACTGTTCAGCGTCTCTCAATGTCCAAGCCCAGACCCTGCCTGCAGTTGAGTGCAACTCTCCAAGCATTCCACTCGGGCCAACCTCAGTCAAAACCTCTCGCCCTTTGACTCAAACATGCACAACATGGGTCGGTTGCAGTACGACATGGTTGCCCTCCGTGTTCACGGACCTTCCGAACCATCGCTTCTCGCGCAACCGTTCGGGGCAAAGACCGGTTGTGACCCAAATGCAGCTTCTGCAGCATGCCCAAGCCCTGGCGATGGATTCTCGCGCAGCCAGCCGCCTTGAAGCCTCGCCGCCTTAAAAGGAAACCGAGCTGAGCCAACAGTTGCGAGGAGTCCCGAGTTTTGTCACGTTCACATAATCCTTCAAGGGTTTGGGGAAGGGGAAGCCTTCTGCTAATCCTCAGCATGCATGACACCTGCCGTAGGCCAACGGGACGGGTTCCTCTGGAGTTTTGACCTGCAGATCTCCAAGCGGGGCCCCAACTTTAGACCTCTCACAAACAGAAATGCCCCAATACAATGTATAAGCAAGCTTGAAACACATCCACCGAAATGGGTGGTCCCCCTTCTTCCCTCCAGAATGCAAAAGACGGTACCCTCAACTGGCCCGGACCATACGCGCTCAAGGTACCGCAGCCCCCAGTAGGCAAATCACTGCTCCAACAAGATTCCCTTAAAGATAGGGACATAAATCTAAAGGGTATTGAGTACTTGGAGCACTTACTCGAGGGGCCCTTGACACGTAATTAGGTACCTGTTCTTGTTGTAATAATGTGTGGCAGTACACGGGCGGGTGCCTGAAAACTCCTGAAAAGCATGCTTTGTCTTGCAATGCCCGGGCAATGCCTAAGCTACCTGCTGTCCGCAAATTAGGCTCAGCGCTTCTGCGAGCCAACGTGAAACGCTGTCTACATGGCAAGCAGAGCAAAGCCAACCAGTCCCTGGCCGCCCAAATGAGTCACCGATGCTGCCTCTGGAAGGATAGTAGAATTTGGAAGAAACTTGGTATGTGTACCCAGCGTCCACATGTAACCCCAAATATAATCACCTTTGTTGAAAAAGAAAGGTTGCAAGTTGGATGACACGTTGCTCACCTGCCTCAACGGCAACCTGCAGATTCTGCCCTGTCCCTGCGCTACAAGGTGCTGCAAGCGTCGGACGCAAAGCGAGGCTCTACTTTCGCCATGCACCGTCCTGGCTCCCACGTTCGGTCACCCCCGAAAGAACTTACGTACACGTTCGGTGGTTCATGTGTGAAACCCTTCCAATGGTCCGGCGGAAACCGTAGCAGGGCCTTACTTACCGCCAAATAGCCCAATTCCCAACAGAACTACTGAGCTCCTGAGCAGGCGTTGCTGCTTAAGCAACAACAGGCAAAGCCTATGACATGCCGCAACTTGGCTGTGCGACGGCATGTTGCAGGTTGGACATGGCCATGGCACCCGAAAAAGGCGGAGATAAAGCGTGCCCCCAACACTTATATTGACTTGATGCTTGTTCGGGTGTCTGTACCTTGCGACATCTGCCGGGTTCCTCGCCGCCTTGAACAAGAATGAACCACCGTAAACTTGCCGCGATCGAAACTTGTCGCAAACGCTCGGTCCCGATTCCCGCTGGGTCCTGGAGGTGCATCGAATTCGCGGAGGGTCCTGCACAGGAAAACCGGAACCAGCACCATCCCTTTATTAGACGACCACTTCGGATGGAGTACAACAGAAAGCATCCCCGATCCCTAAGAAATACAACTCAGGTGAGCTGGCGAACCAACAACTTCCCGAGGTTGCCATTTGCCCAGCACCTCCAAATCCAGGGAAGGTGCCACTTGGGGATTCGTCCAGAGGATTTCTGCGAAGGGAGAAAGCCTGAGAGGACGCATCGGTGTCTCAGTGTATTCTTCCCCCTGATTCATGGTTTGTGTTGGTGGGTTGTGTTAGGGGGATACCTTCTCAAGAAACTGGCTCAAATCCCCAAACCACTTGTCCGATTCAAGCTGGACCCCCTCAAAGAGGCGTCCTTCACTTTGAGGACTTTAAAAGGGGGTTGCTGAAAAAACGAACTCCCTCCAAGTGTTCAGTTTCCCATTTTCACCAGCTAAAGCTTAACCCATCAAACAACGTCTTGTTGCCACACCAAGACGACTTTGCTTTCAAGAACCGGGTGTCAGCAATCCAAGAGAATCCGAGCCCTCCCCCGTTTCGAAATCTCCGGTCCGTGAGCTCAGACGATGAGCATGTGCCCAGGCCGGACCCAGTATTCGAACTCCTGCGAACCCGAACGCGGCAAGTAGACTCGTTGGGAGCCTGGAGGTCTTAGGTTGGAAGGCCGGAAGAGGGTTTAGGTTTATTCTTTATTCCAGGGCCATGGCCGCAGGCCATCGTAGCTGGCAAATGTGTGAGTTCCTTGTCGGGCCAACTAACTGCTCTGATCAAATCACCACTCGACAACCCTGGACAAGGGCATAGCCAGGCCTAGGCAAGTTCGGCAAGTTCAGGTCTCGAAATCGCAGAACCCTTTTGTAACCGATTTCGACACATGCCAACATCAAAACAGGTCCTAAACCCACATCTAGGTCCTTTAACCACATATTTTCCACAAAAGACCTCAGGGTCTCAGACGGACCCAAGTGATCGGCTCTTTTCGAGGTCATGCAGCTGGGAAATCTCCTCTCGGCTCACCACACCATCTGAGGAGGGCAAGAAGCTCCTCGGTTCGCTTCCATGCGGCTACACCCAGCAAAAATGGACTCTGCCCGCGAGCTGTTGGGTCCAAACTGGCTGTGGCTCCGCAAATTGGGTTTCACGGAGTGGCTCAGAATCAGGTGTGAAACCCAGAGCTTGTGTGGCGAGCTTATTCGATGGCTTTTCGCCTTTTTCTTGTGCTGCCCTTTGGTTTCCTTCAAGGCCGGGATCTCAAGAAGTTGGTTGGGTCCATCTTCAGGCCCAAGCAAGGACTCCCGGCCATTCCGACGTTAGTCTCAGGTGTCAATTGGCGGCTCAAAGCCCAAATCAGGAAACTACTAGGCCGACCGACACCGACCCACCGACCACGAAATAGGGATCCAAGTTTGCTTCGATGTACTTTCAAAGGACCTCCAAAAACAGGTACCCTTACACGCAAGTTTCCGCTCACCTAAGGACATTCACAAGTTGAGCAGGCGGGCGAAGCAACCCACATGCCAACCACTAGGATAGTGCTTTCCCGTCCGGAGATACTCTTCAAAGACCATCGGAAAGCCAAGCATTCTGAGAGTCCCCCCAATTGGAGGAAGCATCTTGCAGGGATTGGCGGCAGTGGCCAATTACCCGAGTCGCAAGACGCCAATCGCCAGCAAGGGCTGGTCTTGTAATGTTGACGAAGCACACTGATGAGAAGACATGATACAAGACACTACTGATGCATCACAGGATATTGCAAGCTACATGAAATGACACAACATATAGAACATCCTGGTGGGCACAATATACCCCTCATCAGGTCAAAGCACGGCCTTGATCAGGGGTGAAAGCGCTTGTTAGGCCGCAGAGTTTGGCTGGCAAAGAAACGTGCAAATCTAGTCAACGTCATTGTTACAGGCATGACACAAGCTCACACGTGCAAGGGCCATCACCCCCAAACGCGTAGTGCAGAATCTGCTTTTCTCTACAGAACTTCCTGGGGAAGAGTCTTGAAGGTTCTTCATGTTCTTCCCATTGGGCAAGTCAAACACAGCCGCTGTGTCTTTTATAGCCTCCAGGATCGAAAGGCACCCGCTACGGGCGGATATCAAAAGAAAGGAACCTGACCATCGTTGGTCGATCCTCTCGGCGAACATTTCGACCCACATGGCTTTGACTTTTCAGAGAGGATACAAGAGGTTGGTAGACATATCTCCCTCTAACGATGTCCACGCAGAATACATTCATCGTGCTGCCTGGTCCCAGGGGTCCGCTGGATATCAAGCACCAAACCGTAAAGGCCTGAAGCATCGGCTCCGGGCTGGCCCCGGCCCCATGGCTATGAGCGCTGGGGCGAAGGCAGTGCATTGACCACATAATCCAGGTCATCGTCGCCAAACAACTCCTCACGGAATTCTCAGCTAGCCTTCAACTAAGAACCAAACTTGATCCTCCTAATAGGCACCACAACCATAGAACAAGAAGGCCAATTTTTCCCAAGACACAGCCCTTTTTTGGCAGAATCTTGATAGGCCCAGAGATTACCCGCGAAGGCTCTAAGAGGCTTACCAGGTGTGCCTGAACATCAGGTTTCCTTCTGAGGTGCTCAATTGCCAATGAAGCACAGTTCCTCGGAAAGTTGCCCCGACAAAGGGTCCAAAATGTATTTATTCCACAACGAAAAGCCGGCAACCTAGGAAGTGAGATATACTTCCACACAACACAAACAACCAACACACCATCCCATTGTGCAGAAGAGCATTCATGCAAGCCAACTCTGATTTTCGATCTCCAGATGGCCACCACGTACCCAAACCCTGAGCACGCCACATGGGTGTGTCCCAAAATTGCTGACGTCCTGAAAACAGTTACCTTGAGATCTTTCTTTAAGCCACCCCAAAAGAGCGTACCCTCCGAAAAAGGCGCACCCTCGGCCTCTTCGTTGGTGACCTGCTTGATGAGCGCCTTGAACTGAACCTTGTTGAGGCCTCAGGCTGGACCCTCGGGGATCAGATCAATCCGGACATTGCGCGATCGACTTCGCCGAGACACCAGGGCCTCAGCCCCCATGAAAAGAATGGTTGATCCAGTTTGGATGCCAATCCTTAGGTAAACCGTGGTGGTTGTATATTAACCCCCATTGTTTGAATGGTGGTTTGAACCCCGGGGAAAAGCTGGGGACGGTGACTTCCCCAAAAGCCTAGGTAAGTTCAAGAATGTATCACCCCTTGACGCAGAAAAATGAAGGGGTGTCCACCCTGCAGGGGGCTTAACTTGGCAGTCAGCCCTGGGGAACGCTTCTGCACAGAGTACAATTCACCAGCCTCAAGAATGAAAGCCCCTTTCACGGAGACGCTCGTTGAATGAGCTCATTGTTTGGCACAGCCATGCCAGAATGTGCGCAATCGAAAATGCGCAGAATAAAGGAGGGACAGAGAGAGGGAGAGAGATAGACACAGACCACAATATGTTCCGCGCCGCCTAGACTACAAGAACACCTTAAGCCGTGATGAAGTCTTTCGAAGAAGGGTTTCACTTCCCCTCCCCCAACCCACTGCCCAGGGGAGAATGCGGTATACAAGCCTGAAGCTACAAAGAAATGGTGTACCACACTTTCCAACATCGGGATAGTGATTAGTGATGGAGTTCGTGGAACCCCTCGTAAATACCTAGATACAGGCAGCCTGTGCTAGTCTATGGCTCCACTTTCTGATAGCTATTGCCGTGCCGCCTTTTGAGACATGCAGATTCCACGAGAACCTAGGCAAACGGTGGCTCTCAACCTCTAATATTTTCACACACACACAACTAAACAGCCTTTTGAGACCCTTCTCCGGGCATTTTACAACAAGGTCGCTCCTTGCGTCTTGGATCCGAATCTTACAAGCCCCGAATCCCCTCATCTTTCCTGTGCTTGAAGGGACATTTTCATTCCATCCCTGAAACGACCAACTCCCAACATCTCTGGGGCTCCCACCTTGCTGTGTCGGGGCAATGTAGTGATCCAGGCTGCCACCGGTTTCTCTTTCCCGCAGAAGGATGTTCCTGACCTTGTCCAGCTTGTTGCTGATGAGCCAGCCTCCACAAACCCAATTGCGTACTGCCAGCTCGCGTTGGCAACGCCATGTCAAGGTTAATACTTGATGGGCCTGAACAGCCCTTGATGGCCTCTTTCAGAACAAGTCAGTCTAAAATGCACTGGAGGAAAGATCTTTTTGCAACCGCCGTCACAACATGCAAATGTAGGCTCAATTCCTCAAACGCCAAATCCAGACTCCTCATGTTTTTTGTCTCCATGAAAGGGATCGCAGGCAAACCTGCCTCGTCAAGAGGTCCAGTGTTTTCACTGCAGCAAACACTGAGCTGGCTTTGATTTGAACCATGAAACGGCTCTTTTCGGGGACAGACTAGGGCAGTCAAGGGGTCCCCACTTCGACGCATAAAGTGATATTTCCCCCATGTCAAACCGGTCACCACTTCACCCGATATCCTGAAACACGGGGGTGCTGAAAAGATGCCAGCTTCTGAAGAAAAGAAGCCGCGCAAAAAGCGAGGATGCCTCTTTTCGAAAAGAGGCTTCACTCAACATACGAGTGTGACCCTTCTCTCTGGTTGGTTTGTTTGTTCACTCATTTTTCCTCCGACTGTGTGTAGTGCGGGAAGGAATCCTGGCCCCAAAGGAAACAGAGGCACTAATGCGTAACATGTATATCTGTAGTATGTATTGAACTAGTTGAAGTGAGCAGACATATGCCTATGCAGAACACAGCCATCAACCAGAAAAAAATAACATATTAGTCTATTTACACGTGTATGTCATTCTGCAAGCCAACGCAAACCAACTCACAGTTGATTACCAAACAATCATGGTTTGAATAGCTCAAACAGAACTTCTACAAAGACCTTTGCCCGGTTGCTTATATACGGGGATATGGCAACACATAGAAACATAATTTCTCTTGCATCCCTTTCAGGAAGTCAATTAACTGATAGCCGGCCCCCGCAACAAAACACATGTTGGTTTCCTCTGGATCTGTCAACCATAGAGGGCAAAAGGTGTCAACATCCAAAAAGCCAGGTTGCCCTTTGTTCCCAAACCAAAAGAACTTCTGCAGAAAGGAACACGCTCACCCCCAGGATCTGAAGGTGATCGGATGGCCGCTCCTTTGATCAGCGCGATGGCTCCGAGCCTGTGGCAAACTCCACATGGGTTAACCAAAAGGGCGTTGCTTTGTTGCAAGACAATATTTCAAATAGGAAAACGCCAAGGGTGGTTCTCCTCCAAAAAGGGCACATACACGCACACACTTGGAGTACACATTAGCCAAACAAGACACCTTTGACGTTGGACAACTTGAAATGTGTCCTTCCAAAGAGGGCAACATAAGGACTCCTGTGGACCAACACAAAACGGGTTGGAACGCCTTTTGCATGGTGTTTGACGGGAACTTAGGACTCACAAGTTTAGACATTTGAAAACACCTAACTGAGCCTCTCTCAAATGCTGGCCAAGCCTCCAACTAGCCGGTTCTTGCTCAGATAGCTAATACTCGAACCCCGGTACGGAGAGCTGCTCCTAATTGTGGTTGGGAATGTCGCTCACTCAATTGACTGCCTCCTTTGTAACTCCTCCCCAAATTGAGTTGCCCTGGTACTAAACGTGCTCTATCTATTCCTGGGTCAAGTTCGACTGAGGAATCCGGTGCTGGATATAAACTCAAGGAGTAATCTCAACGTCACTTGCAGTGTGCTGCCAGCCTGGCTCGGCATATGTAAGCACACTTCAAGCACAAAAGCAATGTGAGCGATGCTTCAAACTGTGTTACCCACGATGGACATTGGGTTTCACTGGGTTTTTCAGGGGAATGCAGTAGGCTCATATTCTGCAAGTCTTCCGTGACCTCACCATACCGTACAAGGCAAAAGGTCAGTGTTGGTTGGCGGCTCAGCATATCACAGAGGATGTGGCTTGACTAAGGCTCTGGCACCACAAGATATAGTGTGAACACTCCTGCAAGCTGCCAGCGTCTCCACATTTGGAAACCACAAATGGATGGTTTCTCGCCGGTTTCCCGTCGAACAACAACGGAAGCATCCTGAAACCATCAGCAACAAGCACACACACATACACGCACACTCATGTTACCCGGATCGTTCAAACACTTCGGCTTTCCCGGCTTCGCTCATTCACGGTTGTTCCAAAGACCTTGTGGCAAGAGCCAACATTTGCCCTCTGAGAAGGGGCAGCAAAAGGTCACAATGCCCCTTGTCTATCCGTTTGGAGCAACCCTGTCAAGCCTTCCTCGCACACCTCGCACGGAAACACAAATGCAGCAGTTTTCACGTTGTGCACATATCACATGCCCAAACTCCCAAAATCATTAGCGACAAGGATAAAGCTGGCGACAGCGAAAACTGATGGCTCCAAAGGGCAGTGTTCAGAGATGGTTCTTGAACAAACTCCAAACAATCTCATCAAGGCGAGAGAGAAACACCCTACAGTTCAACAGACATGTTCAACAAGTGTGGTGCTTTTGTGACCCTGCGCTAAATTGAGCGGCAGTTATAGTAGAAAGCAATTGACAAATGAAACATTGATCGAGATAAAGTTGCAAAGCAAGTTGAACACATTTTTGAGCAGCAGTCGGCCGCAAAAGAACAATGGACCATAACTTGAGAAGTTTAACAGCTCACACAACACAGATTGACAGCAATGCAAACTAAATTGGATATCATTTGGAAAGCAAGCACAAAGCAAGTGGACAGCAGCTCAAAAGATCATGAACAGCAGTTGGAGAGCAAATGGCACAGCAATTCGAAAGCAAAGCTGAAGCTGGGAACTAACTGTTAATACTAAGCAGGTGGAGAGCCACACCTAATTAAAGAACAAGGCATGGCAAAACTTACGACGCAATACCAATATGTGTGCCAAACAGATTACGTGACGGAATTCCATTGAGTCTGCACACTGCACAACCAAACAAGAACCAGAAATAAGGTATTCCCACGTAAAGAACCTTTATCATGGTGAGCTCGTTAGCCCCCTAGGTGAGCTTGCCCTAAAGTAAAGGCAGATTGAGCTCCTTGTTTGATTGAATGATGTCTATTAATGAACGATCGCTTTTGTGTAGGGAATTATTGACAGACTCGTCTCCATGTTTTGTTGTTTTTTTAATCCAAGGGCTGACCCGAGTGCCATTCCCTCTCTCAGTTGGCTGCAAAAGCCGAAGTCCACAAAACGGGCAACACACAAGTTGGCAATTTCCATGTGAAAACTGATAAGACTTGTACCCATTGAAACCCTTTGTCCATGGCACTGAATTGAAAAAAGCATGGCCAACGGTAAGAACCAATTTGAACTACTGTCACTGCATTTGAGAGGTCAAATCTTCTTTCTGCATTGCCGCAAGTTCGGCTGAGTTGAGCTGTTTCCGCTTCCTAGGCGAGTTGGGATGCAACAAGGAGAAGCAACATGGTTTCACGACACACAGCCTCGCAACCCGTTCAAATTGAGTTGCCAAGTCAAACGAATCCTGATTTGTTTGGAACAGGTCCTTGGCTTGGTCAAGCCAAGGACTATATGGTTCAACATCCTGTTATGTTGCCGTCCACTGAGACCGGTCTCCTCCGAATGCCCAGCTAATGTTGGTATCCCACAGCGCGCTGAAGACCTAATGCTTGGGTCAACGGGCAAAGGCGGCAGGATGTCGGTAGCCGAAACAGCAGGCCAAAAAACAAAACAAGTAAGCAACACGGCAGCAAACAACCAAACAACCGAACAAGTACGAAACCAACCGAGGAACCAAGCAAGCAGCCAAACTTTCAACCACGTGAACTGCCATTTACTTGCATAGTTGTCTCTGAGTTCTTGGCTCGGGCTCTTGACTTAAAACCAAAACTGTACAACTGCTTGGCTCACTGTGCACGGCCGTACGGTTTTTCCGGCTAGTCAAGGGAGGCAACCATCATGTGGGATGCCAAGCAAGCAACCAAGCAATCAATCAACCAAGCGACCACATGCACTTCTGCAACCAACCAACCAACCAACAAGGAACCAACCAAACAAGCATGCAAGCCAGCCAGCCGGAGGGTATGCTGCTTCGGAATTGTTTATATTCCCTATCACATGTGAGGGGGAGTGTTACGTGTTAAGCAGCATTCAACTTGACATGGTCGCTGCCTTTTGCATTTGCGCAGTGAGCGAAGCAAATACATTCAGCAAAACAATTGCCCAGGTGGGAAAAGAAAGAACAGCAACGTGATTGTTTTGCAGGGGGACATACTCAATAAAGGAATGGGGCCAACTTGTGGATGCAGGGCTCCGTTGCTAGGATGTATATAGAGTTTGCAGCAAACATTTAGCATGTCCTACGGTAAGGACCGCAGGGGTCGACTGCAGTGGATGCTTGTCCTTAGATCTTGCGTGCAAACTGCTGGCAACTCATTCTGCAGTTTCGAGCCCCAAGGTGCGTCAAGGAGGGACCCTTTTGCAGATCTTCTGTGGCCATCTAAACCGTTGCTCCAAACCACTACCCCCCGGGCAGAGCCGGACATAGCTTGGGCGAAGTGTTCTTGGGGCGAACATGCTTTCCGAGAGATCACGAGGCTGGGCAGCCCACCATTGTGGCTAGGAAGAGATACCACATGCCTCGCGAGAAAAAAGAAAAGCCACACGCACAAACGCATAGAGACACAGAGACACACAGAGACACACGCAGACACATAGAGACACACACACACAGAGACACACAGAGACACACAGAGACACACAGAGACACACAGAGACACACAGAGACACACAGAGAAACACAAAGACACACAGAGACACACACACAACAGACACATAGAGACACATAGAGACACATAGAGACACACAGAGACACACAGAGACACACAGAGACACAGCGACACGCAGGCACACAGACGCATGCAAACACAGACACAAACACATACACACAGACGCAGACACACACGCACACACAGACAGTCACCCACACAGACACAGAGACACACACACACACACCACACACACACAAAGACACACAGAGAAGCACGGACAAACACAGAGAAACACAGGCACAAAGACACAGCGACACACCGGCATACCAACACACACACACAGACGCACAGACTCACACACACAGACACGCAGACATGCTGACACGCAGACTAGCAGACACACAAACATACAAACACACAGACACACAGACACACACACGCACACAGAGACACAGTGACACGCAGACCAACCCGGCTGGGCACGAAGACTGACCAGACCAATCTTGGGGTGAAGCAAACACAGAAGCATGGAGAGAGCATGTTGGAAAGTCAGAGCCCATTTCGCATTCCTTGTCATTGGAGTTGGGCCCAGCCCCCCTCCCCCCTATTCGTCCGTCCCAAAGTAAGACTGGACTATCTACCACAAACACCGTGATCTTGTCACTTGCTCGCGTCACCGCCCTGACATCGGGAATCTATTCCCAAGTAAGCAATTCGTCAGGCGGAGTGGGAGACCCTGCCTCGTCCCATGAATCGGGTCCTGACAGCAAAGCAGTGGCCAAAGTTGCCAATGCTGACCCTCAAAGGCGGAACATAGAGATGCCAGTCCCAAATGCAAAAAAACAGTCATGCAGTGTAGATAACTTCTAAGATGCTCTGTGGTATGAAAACGGTCCTGGTCTGCATAAACAGGCCCTCATCGTGATCTTTTTAAGCAGAAAGCAGCACCATCCATCAAAAATAATATGCCTAGGGCGTTTCCTAGAGCAGGCGCTCCCAAAATGGCTGCTTCATAAAAGTCTAATTTGAACCAGCGTCCAAAACCCACCCTGTCAAGTCAAAGCGTGTGCTTGAGGCGCTGGCATGAACAGCACAAACTTGTAGCAGTGGTCTCGGATGCTGACGAGCGTCCTCAGCATTGTATGAACGTACAGCTGTATGCAGGTCAGAATTGGCCGGTTCCAGTGCCAGCCCCAGACAATATCGCTTGATCCATCCAATGGGCATGGGAAACTAAACATCGCATAAGCTGTCTCCAAGAACGGGAACGCACAACTTGATGTGAAAGGGCTTCCTTGCGGATCCATTCTGACAAAATGTGAATCTTCCATGTTCCCCGTCGCAACTTTTGTGTTCCCTACATAGATGACCTTCAACCTTGGCTAACTTGCTCATAGTTCAATGTACGACTACAATTTTAGGCCCCCCCCCCACCTCCTTTCAAGCCACACGTGATCAGGCGCTTCCGTCAGGCTATCAAGAAAGTAAACAAAGCAACATGGCCGTGACGCGGCGTCCAATATCTCCCCGTTCTGCAAGTCAACTAAACGTGGCACACAGTACTGCAAAACCACAGGAAGCTCAACATAGGGCAGCCCACGGTTCGGCACGTGCGCAAAAGCAGCTCTAAAACTCCTAATTGAACTGATTGCAATCTACATAACATTGTAATATGTAAGGGATTGCAAGAAGCCAAACCAGCATACACGGCGGAGCAACTACTGACTGCATCCCGTCAAAGAGCGCTGAGGGTATCTCCTTCAAACACGGAGGCGTCCAATTCTGTCCACATCCGAGGATCCGGCGGCCAATCCCTTGGGTTGGGATTCGGGATGGGGAAATCCAAAACCTGAGCCGTCAGAACTCGGGCCAAAGGACTCGGGGTGTCTGGGTGGAGGGGGAAGTTGGCCGTTGGCCTTCGAGAAACGCATGGGCTTGGCCCCGTGGGAAGTTGGTTGGGGTTTCTGTGGGACCATTCGTGAGGGTGGGTGTCTGGCCGACCATTGGGTGAGGGTGCTCCCCATGCCGAGACAAGCATGTTAGCAGAGTGTTCAACCATGGATGTCCTGAGACCGCTATGTGAAAGCACGTGAAGTACATGTTCCACTCAGGTGTCGACAAGAAGCCACTTGAGAAACATAGATGTCACTGGGCTGCTTATGTTTCTTGTCCATCTGAATGGGGAAGCCCCTGCTGTGGTAGAATTCACCGGAACACCAGCCATCAGCCAAGCATTTGGAGAGGACGCCTTTCTTTGAGTTTGAGGCACATCGAGGCACGGCCACTCCAACCATACACACTGCCCCAACTGCTCCTGCCACGCACGGAGTGTGGCAGCATCGGTCGCGGCACATTTCTCCGAAGGCTTACACGCTTCGAAGCGGATGTGAGACTGCGGCTGAATCTACGCGGCCCCTACTCTATCTCTGGGGATCAGCTTGAGGTCGGCACCGTGCTTGAGAAAAACTGCGCCGGCGGTCTGATTGGGATTGAGACCGACTCCATCATTTGTGATCACGGCGCTGGTGGAGGGGTTCACCTGACGGAGAATGTTAATCGACCAATCGCACTTGCTATGAAGTAGGGGACGTCATGGTGAGGTGATATGAGGTGTTTGCTTCAGTATGCAGTCGGGTTGCCAAAATCCGGCGTCCTTTTTGAGACAGAGGTGAGAGTTGATGCTGCGCTTGATGGAGTCCAAAGCGGGGGTGCGACAAACAAAAAGGCCCCTTCGTCTTTGCGCGGAAAACTCTCTGATTCATCTACAGCATGGGCAAGGTTCACATCTATCGGCCAAAGCTCCCTTGCAATGGCGATTGACAAGTGAGGGTAAATCAAACTCAGCAATGCACGTAGCACATCCACCCAAGTTGCCACGAAAAGGGGCCTGATGCGGTGAGTCAAACCAAAGCAGAAAGGTATGACAGTTCTTGTTGTCACTCAGGGAGTCAATAACCTTGATTTTCCGGCAACTCAAAAACCGCATGCAAACCGCAGACGTAGTAGTTAGACGTCCCCTGCAAACCAGAAAAGCCTTCCCACGGAACACGATGCCAGCGAATTGAATTATCAGAGAGTTGTGGGATTCACTGGCGCCACTACTTGCTAGAGCAAGAGAGACTCCTGCAAGCAAGCTGCTTTCGTGATGAGCGGCGAAATGCCTTGTGTTCCCTAGTCATTCTAGGAGTAGGGGCTAAATCATTGCCCACATTGTCCAATGATCCTGTCTTAATTTTGTGGTAAAGCCTTTTAGGAATTTCCCACAATGAAGGGATCCATTTATTCTTCGGAACAATGCCCAAAACCCAAGGCCAAGGGCAGTGCTTTGCAAGGAACAATGACTGCAAAAACAATCATCCCGCGGTTCCGAATTGGGGCCCTGGACTGTCCCTTGTTTTCGGTGTTGGAAATCATAAAAGAAATCAACGTTGGGGACCATAGTCAAGTGGAGAGGCAGAAGCTGAGGTATATGTTTGGTGGCCATTTTCATTTCTCGTGCAACATGACTTGGCCGGGATTTTCTTGGGGATGGTGGCTCGGGAGTTATCAGTAGAGCCCGCCTCAGACAGAAGCAGCAAACCTTTTCTCCATGTCTTTGCACATTTGTACGAGCTTGATAAACCTTGTCTCCTTCACACATAGCCCATCATCTTGAAATCCAATCCTCGTGCCGTCTCGTCTTTTGGCACACCCATTTCCGTTTTCCAACTGAATTCATCTTGCCCAGCCGTATTCGGACTCCGAAACAGCCAGAGTTCAGACGCGACTTTGCTGACAAAGCCAACCGGGGGGGAGGGGGGGGAAACAACAAGCCGAAAACCACAAGCCATGCGGGTCGAACGTCGCGAGCCTTGAACTCCTCCGCGGCGAACTTGATGCACGCGAGGAAGGGCGCTTCTTCCGGCACGGTGATCACCTTTCGAAGCGCCGCGAGATCCGAGCGCGAGATCGCTATAGGTGAAACCGGCCAAGGCGTTTGTCTTTTACCCAACTGGATTCCACTTGTTTTGCTGGGCGTATGCGAAAATGGTTGATGTATTCAAAGTATACTGTACAATGCTGCAAAGATATAATTATAAGTTCCTTAAGAGGGTGCCCCACAAATAGTTTAGGGGTAGTGGGAACTGAAGGAGTGCAGACAACAAGGGAAGGCCCTAAACTGACCTTCATGTTCTTTCTGTCGCGCAAAGAATGTCCTTCCCCTGCGTAAAAGGGAATTTCCAGCAGCCACCCCTAGCAGGAATTAAGCATGTTGTCCCTTGAAACATCGCCTTGTCCACCCAAATGAAGCTCAAACAACAAACAACGGGATGATGCCATATTGGCTCATGGCCCCCTAAGGCCCTAAGACGTTGGGACCCTAGATGGCAAATCAACTCCTCAAAGCATGACACTGTGAGGTCTCAAGGTGTAGCCGACTTCATGTGTTCTTCGAATTGACACAAGCGCCAACAATAGATATAGCGAATTCGGCCGGGAACCGTGGCCGGATGCTTTTGCGCCAAAAAGGAGCTCAGCTTGAAAGCCAAATCATCGGTCCAACTCGTATTGACCAGCTTCCATACCTTGACTCCGTGAACAGCAGTGATCCCCAGACTGGTTAGTTTATGGACCACCATGCTGTCAACCGCTTCTCCAGTTCCTCATGGTCAATTTCCGCGCCTTGAAGGGCTGGGTCTTCTCCGAGGCCAAGGTGATCTTGAAGCTGACTTTGGGCTTCGCCGCCATGGCCGTGACTCGCGCTTCGGACAGAACCGGAAGCCACGCCAGCTGAAGCCAACCGCCAAGGCACGGCACAACCGGTGCGTAACTTAGTAACGGAAGCAGTACAAAGCGTGCAGCTAACCCCTATGGCCCCCGAAAAGGACACCCCATCGTCTAACAAACACGCGGTGACTTGAATTCGCCATGCCCATTCTTTCCAAATGACATGTCTGCTCTTTTTTTGGGTGTTTATGACTTGCGCATGCCGACCTGACAAATCATGGCCTTCACTTCCGCGGCGAGCAAGCTGGGGCTACCGCAACCATCAGGAGGCCGAAGAACAAAAGGAAAAGCGTGGTCATGAACTGAGCCGGAGCCTCAGCAAACCGAGCCAGGGATCCAATGCGAACCGACACATGGAGATGGGCTTGTCATTTGAACGGGTCGCCCAAGAGGCCGCCCTGGAAGCGTTGCTCTCTTGCCACCAGCACTTTTCTGTCACCCTGGCGTGCGATCAAAATGTCCCCTGAGCCACAGACCCACTGAACATGGATAATCCTGCGGGCGTCAAATCTATGCAAAGCACAACCGCATCGCCAACAAACAAGTGGGACACGGGCAAGGGTCGAGCACTGTGCAGCCTTGTGGGACAATTCCGAGTTTCTCTGCCGCTTTCAACAAGCCAATTTGAAACGAAGCTGCATCCTATCTGCAAAGCCAAGGCATGTTCTGGCAAACACCCCGAGTCGCTGACATTTGATGCTGTCCAAAGGTCAGGACCCAAAAAAAGGCTGCCACGAGCCGCACTGACGAACATGTGAGTCCAGTACAGCACGCAGGTCACCCCCGTTGTCAGCACGATCAGGGATCCTTCGGGCGGCGGTCAGGTCTTTGGTTGGCTTTTTGGCTCCACCGCGCTTATGAGAGCCCGGAGCAGTTGCAGTCAGAGCCTTTCCACGGAGAAGACAGGAACTTCAAGTTGCTCAATCTTGCAGTCGGCAACTCACGGGAACAACAAACAGCGGAAAATCAACACCAACAATCGAATCGTCTGAGGAAGTGGACAATGTAAACACTCGAAGATTACTTGCACCCCCCAAGTAAATCCATGGAGGGAAGGATGGGTCACCCCAGCGCTGCTCCGAAGCCGCAATAATATAACCAAGCCTGTCAGAACAGTGTAAGGAACATGCAACATCCAGCACAAGTGGATGGTCTTCCTATGTCTGCGCCCAACATGTGGGGATGTGTCAACTTGAAATGACCCTGCTTGGACTTACAGTGTATGTTGCTCGCTGATATAGATTTCGGGTTGTCAAACTTGTTGGAACCTCTGCGAAGGGATGGCTGCTTTTACAATCGAGGTTGCAACTTTTGGACACCTCTGTGAGCCAAAACCGGAATTCCCCTAGGCCTGAGCATGGTAACTACCACCATTGCCAATACGGAACTTGCTAGCAAAACCACAGGACGCATAAAATGCTTGGATTGCTGCAATGCTTCCGGCTGGGCCTTGTTTCTTCTAGTGGTCTAATCATGTTCCATCGGAGTTTACATCGAACATGCAACATGCGAGCTTATTCGGTGGTAGCCATCTCCAAGCATCTAGATCTTCACTTTGCCTCACAGACTTGTGGGAATCATGGGCTGCTCCCCACTGTAGCATCGTTTTCTTTGGGTGAAGAGTAAGTCAGTCTTTTGAAGGTTGCTGGCCAGCGGTATCACAACAGGAGATTCTCTCTCCCACAACCTTGTTTCTTCATCTGGGCTGACGGCCCACAAAGAAGAAGAACTTCCACTTCATGGTCTTCTCAATGCCGGCGACCCCCTGCAAAGAAGCAAAACTGATCGGCATTGACACAAGCGGCCGAGTTGGTTGCACACTTGGATGAGGGACTTCCAAGCAAAGGCGACACTGCATTGCAAGCAGGGAACAAAAAATGCCCCCCCCGCCCCCCCCGCTGGCAACAGTTGAACTGGGTCTTGTGCTTCCCAACACTCGTGGAGCACGGTGTGCGCAAGAATATGAACACGCAAGCTGTGTCAAACTGCCTGTCACGAGGGATGCTCCAGCCAAGGACGGCAAATTCTAAGCAGTATCCACCATGCAGTGGAGTGTACATAAAGCCATGGATAGACATACATGGTGTGGTCGGTATACGGGATGGTGTGGTACATCGGTTGGTACACGGGTCCCTGGCTGAAACATGGGTTAGTTCATCCATATGCACGGGACACGACAAGACTCAACGTTCATTTCCAAAAACACACCAAATCCCAACAGCAAAACTTTCGGCAACAACTTCCCAAAGTGGGAGTCCCGATTTCACGGAAGCTACAACATGAAGACCAGGCAACTTCAACACATCTCAGTGTATGGGTCCTACCAGGAGTTGCTGGAAAAGAAGGGGTTCCTAAGCATTTTTTTCTGGCTGGTCGCTCACTCATGGCAAAGTTAAACCTATCCTTTACATCGGTGATTCAGGGTATTCTGAAAATCCCGGGCCAAGTTGATGAACCCTTGAACTGACTGACTTGCTTCGCAAGCTGTGCCAGGCAAGTTGTGGTTTGATACACAAAAGAGCCATTAAAAAAAATTGGCCAAACACTGTCTCATCGTTGTTCCTGGAGGTGTGTCTCAAAGGGATTCGTTCTTGAATGGTGCTACGATTTGCAATGTGTATAAAGGACCAAAGG
Organism: Effrenium voratum; assembly: GCA_963377175.1. Classification (NCBI taxonomy): domain Eukaryota; class Dinophyceae; order Suessiales; family Symbiodiniaceae; genus Effrenium; species Effrenium voratum. Next base: position 663,569 of record CAUJNA010000635.1, on the reverse strand, counting down.
CCAACAAACGGCCCAACTCATTTTGACACATGACACCACACCGGGCCCAAAAGGCCAAGCAAAAACTGACAACTGGCTGATTGCCTTCTGGTGAGTAAGCAACACCACCAGTCCCAAGATCCATCGAGCATTTGCGCCTGCCCTCCCATCAGGCCCTGCCCGTCCATCCTCGGCTCACTGAAGGTTTCTTGAATAAGAACAGTTGCCCGACTTCCGGCAGAAACACCCTGATTCCACAATCGCTGTACCAGAATTGTCCGTTTTCCGGGCGACCTTTCACTTGTGCCACAGCGATTCCGGACACCGTGAACTCCAACGGATAAAATCGTACCGGCCTGGCCAAAATACACATCCCTGTAGAATTCCGTTGGGACGATCAAAACAAAAATGAATCTTCAAACAAAACGATTTCTGTCGCGCTGAAAGCCCGCAACTAAGCCAACGACCCGGTGACACCTCCGGTATTACTGCCCGAGACCGGCAACATTGTCTTGCTCCTGCGGCCAGTCACCCGGATAGCTTCACAGCAAGCACGACTCAATGCAAGTGCCAACTTGCGCCAAGGCACAGGCAACTGTCCTGCCTTACGCAAGTCTCTCACAACACCCGCCTGCAAATGTCCGATGCCAAGTCTTAAGTGAATTCCTCTCTCCGACATGGTACAGGTCCAAGTGGTTGGTCAAACATCGGTCCCCAAAATAGAACCCATAAGGACAAACACTTGCGGGCCATGGAATCAAAGGCTGACCCATTCCTGTGTCGTTTTTGGGTTCCGTCCCACTCCCAGCTTCGCTTTCGGGTCGCCTGAGAATCCGCAAGTTGCCGTTCCTTCCCCCAGGCCCTTCCCAGGCCCTTGAGCTGCAAAAGGCCGCGGAGATGGCGGAAACCATGGGCCGAAGCATGTGGAAATTGGGCTTAAAGCCTTGTATATGTCATATACATGTACATGATGTGTATGTGTATACATGTATATCTATATATTTATGATGTACAAGTCTACATATTAATGCATATATGTGTGTACATTTACATGTCTACCTATCAATATGTAATATGTGTCGTAGCCTCGATCGCAATTACTTATTGTTTTGGGTGTCAACGTGTGTCATGGTCCAGGAGCCTTTTGTTGCCAACATGAGCGACAAACCAGAAAAACCGGCAACTGCAAGGCAAAGGCGGGGCCCGATCGGCCCGCCAATCTGCCAAGATGCGCAGGGCAAAGCTCAAACAAGTCGCCTCCCTCCAGGGCTACAAAAATGGTGACTCCTTCTTTGGGGACCCCCTTCTTAAAAAGGTGGCAGAAACTAACACTGAAACAGGGCCCAAAGGAGCCTCTAGTTACTTTGCATTCTTGTCAACCGACCAGACAAACCCCCCTGAAGCTTGGACGCTGAACCCCCTTTGGCATACCCCCTCCCAATAAGCTATACCATCTTCGAGGGTATTCGTTTGAATGCTACATTTGCAGCCAATTTGAAGGTTCATCCAATCTTTTAAAACATTCCCAACCTGGTCATAATCAAAACCCGGTATTGAAACGGTCTACCCAGATTCATGCAAATAATTAAGAAGGCGGCCGCAGCTATTTAGGATTGGGATTGTCCCTAACCTTCACATTCCCGGGTTTTCTTTGTGCTCTGGGTCATGGATAAAACCAAAAGGTTCCATCTTTGCCACGCCTCCAAGCCCGCCATGCTGGTGATCCGATTGTTCTGCAGGTACAGCTGCTGCAGCCGCCTATGCAGCGGCAGCCAACAAAGCGAGGCCTGAGGTCCCGCACATACACCCCATCCGAAAACTTCCACCCCGAACAAGGTGTGCTGCACTGGTTCTAGCCCTCTACCATGCGCAGCCAAGCCCCTCGAAACGTCCCGCAAGCTCCACGTTTGCCTCAAGTGATGGAGGCCGGCGAGGCTGGAGATCAGATTGTCGTACGCGTACCTGCGCGGCTGCCCGCAGAGCCCGCAGAGCGGCCGACTGCCCGGCAGGAAATCAATCGCAGAGGCTGAAGCTTGCCCAACAGCTTCATTTAATCACTCAGAAAGCTTCGGTGGCTGATCCTTCGAGCTTCGAAACGCCCGTAGTACAGTAGACTTTTAAAAAATGAACTGGCATACCGGTGGTTGTCTCAATCCTGGACCTCTGACCCTTCGCTAGGAGCACAAGACGTAGACGCTGGGCACCAGCTTCAAGCCCTCCAGGTCACCGATGCGCTTGTCTTAGCAGATGGCGGTGCCATCGAAGCGCCTCTGGGGTTACTTCGCCTCATAGGTGGTAGTTTCTCCAATTGAAGGAACCCCATGAGCTTTCCTGTTGGTTTCCCTTTACATCCAGGCAGAGGGGGGGGGGGTGGTGTGCTGTCTTGAGACAAACCCATGCTTACTTGGCGGTGCTTGGTGTTTAAAGGCAAAGCCAAAGCACATCAATTTTGAGACATATCCGGAGCTTGCAGCACTATGGCTGGGGCCCTGAATCTGCAAATGGGTGAGCTTCTGATTGAAGGCCTGTCGTGCGTGGATTTGCCCATCTCTTAAAAGGACGCCGACTGTTCCGTCGCTAGATCTTTCGGGATGTACTTGTCCCCAAGGTATAAAGCGCATTGGTGGTAAGACAATGGGGGTTCCCGAAGAGGTGCTACACCTGCCATTTTTACGCGCTTTGGCCACATGTCACCAACAAAAACTTTGGCAAACACCTATGCTGCACAAAGGCAGAACGACGATTTTTCTAGGTGGCCTGCGTGGAAACAATTCCACCACGTCAGGGTTACCGCCAATATAAAGCGTCTACGAAAGCACAACGATTCTGCAAAGGCAAACTGGCCCCTGCAAACTTTGCGAACCTTCTGCGCGACCCCCACTGTAGTACCTGGAAGCACTTTCCAGCAGTAATACATTCAGTATAATATATCTACACAGGCTGAGAAAGACAATCCTGGAGTGCTTGCTGATTTGTCGCCCTGAGCAAGTGCCTCCAGGCTCTGATTGCCTCGATTCACCTGCAGCAACACTTCAGCAGATGGTCGCACGCTCGTCCAAGCGATCGTGTCAACTAAGTCAGGTTTTGCTTTTGGGTGCTGCCTACGTTGTTCTCCAAGTTTCCATTTCAGGCCCAACTTTGGGACTCCCCAGGCCATGGGGTATATGTAAGGAACCAGCTCAATCCCACAGTCTATCGCTTTGAACAAATGGCGCTTGACAAGCCTCAATGCAAAACCGAGCGCCGCGCATTCGTTGAGAGTGAAATCACCTGGTGCGAAGGCTGAGGTCAGCAGTGCACGGGGTTGCACGTGCTGGCTGAATTAGACTAACTCACGAACTTAAGATTGGGGACCCCCGATACAAGGAACCTTAATCACGAGTAACACACGTTTCTCAGGTCGTAAAGATTGGCCCATGTCCTTGAGCTCCTTGAGCTCCTTGAGCTCCAAGAAATCAAGTCGGAAAGTTCCTTTGAGTTGCTCGAGTTGCGCTTCCCAGACAGATTTGCCCAGCCGGTCTTCCAAGGACATATCGGCCTCCTGTGTCAGAGGCTGCCCTCGGCGAGGCGCTGAGGCAGCTGAAGGAGTGCAGGTGCCTTGAATCAAGTGGTAAGCCAGTGAACCTCACGTCTTCAAAGCCTTCGGGGATCTAAGTATCCATTCCCTTTGTTGTTTCTTTCAGCGGAGATGAAACTATGTTGGGTCATTTAACACCCAGGTAAAGAGTAGATTACTGTCGGAACGGGCAACCATTGCAATCTGAAAGCTCGCCATCTCCAATAAGCCTGCATACGGCTGCAGTGCTAGCTCGCTTTAAGCACCGGCGGCATAAGATTCGGGCTGCTCGCTGGTAACCTGCAAAGCGTTTCTTTCTTTCAGCATTTGGGCTTCTGCGTGCACCTTGGGGCTGCAGATTGGAGCCCTTGATCTGCCCACTACGAGCAAAAAGCTGTTCAGAAGCCAGCTTTGAATCGCCAAGGCACATTGCCTCAAAACGGGGCTTCCGTCCCCTTTTAGGAACTTGTCAGCTGGCCACATTACTCCCTGTTTGTTGGCATTTGCGGAAAGGACCCCAAAACCGACTTTGACTGGCAAAATTATGTGACCAGACCTGGCCAAGTGATGTGATGTTGAACCCTCCGCGGCTTCTGCTTTTCTGATGTCCCCTGCCTGCTGGTCTTGCTGCTCTCAGCAGCGCCCTGGCCAGGTCAAAGAATACAGCTTCGTCTTGGTTCCCTACACAAACCTGTGCTCAGGGGTCCTCTCTATTTGAGACATACCGTGTATCCACAGCTTGGCCGAGGTTTCCTATAGCCTCTAGCTCCAACCGGAAGCTTTCGGTGCACCTCGTCGTCTGAGACGAGATCCTGCCAGCTGGGGATTTGGGGCCCGGGGTGACATCCCAGTCCAACCTTCGCCTTTCTGCGGGTCAGGGACTCTTGCTCGAGAAACCCTTGTGATGGTTGACCTCAGCTTTTGCCCACCAAGCACAATGTGGTTGATTCTGGACCTCAATATGCCAAGCAGTTTCAAAACAGATGCCGGAATATGTTGTGCGGGTTGAGGACCTGTCCACTCCAAATGAACGGGCCATGGCACGCATGTGCATGTGTATGCTATGCCCATCTCCTCCGGCGTTCGCGGCATGGCCTGAACGTAAGGCGGGTGGATTCCATGTGGCTTCCCCCAAAGCCCGGAAGGGTAACCTCCACAAAACGTCAAGCCCAAACAACAAGGGCTAGGGCTGCCAATCTTTGCATCGCAGATTCGCTGCAGTGAGCAGTCCGTGAGCAGTCACCCTGAATTGCGCCCCAACCAGAATTGCGACAATGAAACCAGAAAGGCAAAAACCTGCTTAGCTTTCAGGAAGTAAGAGATCCCAAGAAAGGATCCACCCCCTCTTGATCCCACGTTCAAGACACGCGCAGGGGATAGGCAGCCCGAGCCCCTTTTCTTTTGGTTTTTACCAGGAAGAAACAAGGCCAAAGGCCAAGCCCGCCCTTGGGCGTCGAGGTGTCGAGGTCCGCCTTCTTTGAGGCGCCGGGACTTCGACGATTCGCGTCTCAAGTTGCAGCTGTCCTGTCTTGACTGCACTGAATTGCGCGTTGATCCAGCTGGTGACTGGAGCCAACACGCGAACGAGCGTCTGGGAAAAAGACATGACACACCTGACTTGCACAAGGCCAAGGCGAAACCAAGTCCGGCCAAAGAAATTGTCAGGTACAAACATATCGCTCTGACTGCAGCTCTGGTTTCAGAAACCATCTCCTTCCGGAGGCTGACAACCATGTCCCTACCGAGAGTTCAAGTCAAATCTCTCGTGCAAAGGCAAAAGCCCGCTTTTGTCACCCCTTTGCGCGCACCCTTCGCCCTTCAAGCCGTCTCCACCTCAGCTGAGCTACTTGACAGCATGGCGCAACACCGCGATCCCCGGGCAGAGCGGAGGCCATTCGTTTGAATGATGCTGGTGGTGGTGGTGCTGGCGGTGGTGGTGGTGGTGGTGGTGGTGGTGCTGGTAGTGGTGATGGTGATGATGACAATGCTAATTATAAAGTCTTGCATTCGCGTTGCTTTGATAAAGCCGATTTGCTCAACCCTGCTCAAACAAACACAACACAATTCGGATGCCCTTTCAATCAAATGCAATATCGGCAAAGTCTTGACCAGCAACACCGAAACACCGACCAACCAGTGATTTCATTTCTCTGTACAGTAGGTATCCAAGGAAACCACCCTTTAAAGAACAAGACAAAAACGGCTAGCTACTTCTAGCGGTGACTAGGATTCACTGGGCCAAACAGCACAACGCGAAAGCTGGGTGCTGGAGCCAGAAGGATCCGGGGGTGTGCTGAAAGTCGGGCTTGAAGAACCAGAAGCTGTAGTCCGTGTCCAAGTAGACCTGGGCTTCATGGAATCCCCAAAGGGATACGTACCGCAAGACGCAGCTCCCATCCCTGCGTGTCTTTTGCAAGGGACTCAGAAATGTAAGGTCAACCAGAGAGTTTGGAACCCACATGTCCTTCAATCAGCAGGAAGCCCCTCTTTAAAGCGCTAAATAAGTCGGACCCCCGCCTGTGTTGTGGACGGTTTGGTTTCCAAGCACTTCTGGGGAGGACTCCAGGCTCCATGGTTCGGAATAGGCAACACTCACACGGTTGGCCAACCACTTACCAGCAGCAAATGGCATCAACGAATACCAAAAAAGGACCGTCTATGCTGACAACAGTTTGGTCTTCCTTTCATTTCGCTTCAAATAGCAACTAAAAGGGGGCCCACCATTTTGAGAGCCCAGAACAGGGGAACTCGACCCCAAGCCATCGGCTGAGAACCTCCTACACCGCCCTGCCTCGGTGCGTGTTGGCAGCATGGAGACGAATTCCAGCACGGCTCCTGGAGCGCATCGATCCGGAGGTCTGTACGGAGAAACCGCAGGAAACCGCTTCGAAACTGGTGGTTTAAAGCGAAAATGAAAACCAAGAGTAGGAGAAACCCAAGCCATCTGTTGAATACCCATGAAACGCCCTCCCGTCCACAAACACATGGGGCACACTCGAATGGAGTTGCACTTGCAAACCAATGGTCATGCTCAACACAGTATTGCTTGGTGCCAATCGAGGACCAACAGGAACAACTCGACAACAACGGAAACCAAGGTGTGCATAATTTATCAGTTTCTGTACCACTTCAGCAGCAGGGAAAATGAAACATCTGAAGGCAACCTGCACTATCCGAAGCAAAACACAAGGCCACCTTGAGAATAAACCGTTCGGGATATGTGGCACACGTGCAGAGCTCTATGAGTCAAATCATTTCAGTGGTCTGGCAGTTGCATGGCTTCATAGCAAACATGGCAGTGAAAATACCATGCCACCCACATTGAGCATGAAACTCCCCTCCACCAACAACAGATTTGCGAACGCCCCCTTTTGAAAGACCTGCCCTGTTGAAAAGGGACGTGCGTGATTGCAGAAGGCAATCATTCTCAAGCTGAAACACGGACTCCCATGGACTTCCATTCTCGGGATCGTCCCAAAAATCGTAACTCCGTTCATCCCCTGTGCTTGCAACACGGTTCTTCAACTTAATCGAGCGGGTTCAGATAGTCCATATACTTATATTTGCTTAAGCAGCATGGGAACAAAACACAGTATTTCCAGTAGGGATGCATTCCAAAAGAAAAAAACACGGGAAAACACAAAGAGTCATTTCAGCAAACAAACATCTACTTCAGAAGTGTAACGCATGGCCAGACTGAATCCTCCGGAGCAGCTTTACGCCTTCTCTGGGCCGCGGGCGCATCAGACCCGGGAAGGACATGGAGAAGTCGTGTCCTGTCGGTACGCGGATGGAACGCGTCACAACGAGCCATGGCGAGTTCCCTTTGTGAACCAGACTTAGAGCTGTCCCTATACTTGGCGTGTTGAAAATTGGATCGGCTGCGCCAAGAGCAGCATCCAGACATTGGAAGGATCGCTCTTTGCACATACCCAGTGTGATTCAAGCCCTTCCAAGTGGCACAGGAGACATCCCGGAGACATCGCCTTTCGCTCGTTTCGCCCTCCTGCCATGATGCCGCCAGCGCGGAGCTTGGGCCACCAAGCCTTCAGGTCCTCCCAAGGGCGGGTGACTGCGGTGTGATGTGACTGTCGTGTGCCAAGGGAAACGGGAAGTCAAATTCAGAAACAGCAGGGCAAGGTGGGTGCCCCTCTGTGTTTTGTTCGCGTTTCAACTTCCTGTGGCTTGGGACCCGTCCAAATGCTTAGCGACCACGGGCCATTCTAGTGATTCAGGCGCCCATTTCGAGATGGATTCAGGCTCCCATTTCGAGATGGATACTCAACAGCTCGAACAAATCCGGTGTAGAGATTGGTTTTGATGATTTAATGGACAGTCCCACCGGACCCACACAGCTCTAAGACATTGTTCCCCAGCTGAAAGCTATGTCTGGGGACTCAAGCTCCAGAGTGGGGGCTCCATGGACCCTATGTGTTTCGGTTTCCTGAGCGGTTGCTGGGTAGAGTTCCAGAAACGTTCAGGGGTGGCTGTTGAGGATACCACCTGGGCTTATTTTGCTTCGTCTTCAAACGCAGGGAGTCTCAAAGGCTAAGGCGGTACGCAGCCTGCCAACGTTCCGAATGGCCCAAGAGGGCCTGTCATGCAAAAACGCGTGCAACATGAGGACTTTGAAGCCCTTGCTTGCCCAAAGGACTTGGAAATTCAGGCAAACATTGTGAGTCCTTGACCAAATATGGATCAAGCATGCAAAACCGGAAGGTCAACAATGTCGGCTTTGGGCAACTCTATGAGACGCAGTTGTCCCACCTAAGTCGGGCAACGTGAGAACTCAGATCCGCCATTTCGGCGAACCAGGGAACCTGCGATGGACTCGCGTGGGCCCTCAAAAGGGTACCTCCTGAGCACACGCATGCACTCAGGCCTGGAGTGCAGGGTTAGGATCGGCCATCGGCTCAAGACATATTTTCAAAATTGCTTGTCACAAGCATACCCTTTTAACCGAGAGCTAATTCATGAGTCTGCCCAACCCGTTGGATTGGCGTGTTGCATGAGGAGCGGGCCCTGCTCAACTTG
>CAUJNA010000635.1:615000-647500 GCA_963377175.1 Effrenium voratum | reverse complement strand
GCCAGGAAGAGCACTGGGAGGGCGGTGGTCCAAGGCCCTTGCAGCAACTTCAGCACCGGGTCTTGGCCGTCCAAAGCGAAGCCGGAGCCCAGCAGAGACGACACCACCACCTCGGATATCAAACTGGCGTGTGCTTGTTGAGTTATTGGCTATATACCCTTGCAGGTGTGTGTTAAGGGAAACCAAGAGGAAAAACAATTTGGGGACCAACCATTTTGTCAAAGCTCTATGTGTGTGAGTGTGTGATTGTGTGTGTGTGATTGTGTGTGATTGTGTGTGATTGTGTGTGATTGTGTGTGATTGTGTGTGATTGTGTGTGATTGTGTGTGATTGTGTGTGATTGTGTGTGATTGTGTGTGATTGTGTGTGATTGTGTGTGATTGTGTGTGTGATTGTGTGTGTGATTGTGTGTGTGATTGTGTGTGTGATTGTGTGTGGTGTGTGTGTCTGTGTGTGTCTGTCTGTGTGTCTGTCTGTCTGTCTGTCTGTCTGTCTGTCTGTCTGTCTGTCTGTCTGTCTGTCTGTCTGTCTGTCTGTCTGTCTGTCTGTCTGTCTGTCTGTCTGTCTGTCTGTCTGTCTGTCTGTCTGTCTGTCTGTCTGTCTGTCTGTCTGTCTGTCTGTCTGTCTGTCTGTCTGTCTGTCTGTCTGTCTGTCTGTCTGTCTGTCTGTCTGTCTGTCTGTCTGTCTGTCTGTCTGTCTGTCTGTCTGTCTCTGTGTGTGTGTGTCTGTGTGTGTGTGTCTGTGTGTGTGTGTGTCTGTGTGTGTGTGTGTGTCTGTGTGTGTGTGTGTGTTTGTGATTGTGATTGTGTTTGTGTTTGTGTGCTTGAGTGCTGGTGTGTGTGTGTGTGCTCGCATTTTTTGTGTTTGATTGTGATTGTGTTTGTTTATTTGGTTGTTTGCTTGTTTGCTTGTTTGCTTGTTTGATTGATTGGTTTACTTGCTTGCTCGTTTGACTGATTGATTGGTTGTTTGATTGTTTGTTTGCTTGCCTGCTTGCTTGCTTGTTTTGTGTCACTGTGTGCGTCATGCGTTGATCTGTTGTTGTTTCGGCATTAATTACGTTTTGTTTTCTTTTGGCGGGGGCCGCGTTGAATGGACGGGGCATCGCCGGGATTCGCCATGCGCCAGGGCACCCATACCATGCCCATCACCAGTGGGACCCCGGAGCCCAGCAGAATGGCCGAGCGGATCCTTCAGAGTGCTGATGAACTTTACAAACCGAAGCATGTCTCACAAGCAAAAAGGATTTTTACAAAGGTCACAAAGGGACTCCCTTTGAAGAACAACTGAGAAGACAAGGAGTTGAAACGGACACCCAACCCCGCAGAAGAAGAGAAGAAAAACAAACCAAGCAAACAACAAAAGCAAAACAAAACAAACAGGGCCCGGCCCGGAACTGCCAAAACTGGGCTGGGAATCTTGTTGGTCTTCTGGGGCCCAATGCGCTCCACCACCAGCGGGATGGACTGCCCGAAGCACAGCCTCCGATACGGAGCTGGAAAATGGGTTGAGCCCCTTTGCTCCCCTGGTTTCCCTCAATAGGCCTTATTCGGATCCAATCTTGGGGAACGGGGCCACAAAAAGCGGGTGGCCACGTCCGGCTTCTTTTGGTTTTCCTGGAAACACCCCATGGAAAATCCTCGAACCAAGACGCACACTCGGATGTTTTTGACAGGAACCCTTTTGGAGGGTCCCTGAGGGCTCCAACTGTCCATACCAAACTCTATGGGTCCGCCACGTCCCAAACGACCCAACGAGCGACGCTGAGCAGCAGATTGAAGAAGATGGGCAGCGCCCAAGTGGTGGTGCCAACGGCCGGCACCAGCAGAGACCAGTTGGAGGCTGGCAAACTGCCAAAAACTCCCGCCGGGTTGGAGAGATCCACCGAGGCCACGGTGCCTTCACGTAGGGACCCCAGTTTTTTTCGTGGTGAAGCACCACAAAAGGAAACCACGTAAGTCATGTGGAAGGAGTAAGGATTAACTTTCAACCCATTCAATCAAAATTCAATCGAAGCTTGGGCACGGCTTCAGCAAGGCCAATCCAGGTGACGGGTACCCAAATCACGGAACCCACACAGTGCGTGGGCTCCCCGAACCATCCTGCCCAGACTGTCTATGGTCTAATCAGTGGAGAACTTAAGAAGACACAAACCGGACATGGTATAAGAAAAACAGGCAAACCTAGCCCAGTGTGACCCTCGCGCCCTTCAAGCATCCGTGAATCAAACCGGAGAAACTGCATCTGGGGCTAAGCTGGGCAAAAAGTGATGGCGGCGGGTGAACACTGTTGAAGCACGGTAACGCCAACGTGAAAGCAAGCATTTCCAACAAGACCTCCTCTTAGGGGAAAGGACCCTGTTTTGTCTTTTAGCTGGTGTCCCAGCGGCACGCGAGCCCAGCTTCTCGAAACAGGAACGGGGACGAGCGCCAAAAAAATGCTCTCTACAGTGCTCTGGCCCCTGGTGTTGTGGTCTGTTTGCCCTGAGCTGGCGCATTATCTTGCCTCATCAGCTTTTGCAATCTTTTTGTCGCGGACGACTTGCCAGCTTGATCGGTATCCGGTGTCGCCAATTGGGACGCAATTGCCCCCCTAACGCAGGCCTAAGTTTGTCACAATCTCAAGTTGGCAGGCTCCCATTTGTCGGGTTCTTGACAGTTGCGGGATACGAAGTCAGACGACAGTGTTTCACGCCGATGACGCATTGACGCATGTCGGCGCCTGCAATTAGTTTTGTTGCAACCTGTTGAGGGCTCCCTTGTTTGGAATTCAGTCGGAAACCCACCAAGAAACCAACGACGCAAAACATCGATCTGGCGCGTCAACCAAATTTGCAATACTCGTCAGCGAGATGCTGACTTACTCATCTTAAATCCTTGAGCCACATTGACACGCCGTTGACGTGAACGTGTCTTACACTACACAATTCAGCAACGCAAAATCAAGAGCGCCCAAACCCAACAGCAGAGTCAGCCATCTCAGTTCAAGGCCCCTTGCAATCTGGCCAACGCGCAACTCCAAATTGCCTTTTTTCCTATGGCCACGTCCCGATTGAAACATCACCTCAACTAAAACAAATCCCTTGAAATTGAAATCCGTCCACACGGTGAGGCTCCAAATGGGTTTAACGGAAAATACAGCTTTTTTGCAGGGCCTCTTTTCTGAGGGGCGAGGGGGAGATCAAGGACTCAATTCAAGGCGCTGAGGATCAGCAACATGAATCCGGCCACCATGGCAGCCGCCAAGTAGGTGTTGGTCTGCTCCACAGTTCCTTGCGTGCGAGCCAAGGGTAGCAACCAAACATAGTTTTGGGGTCAGATCCCCTTGAAATGGGGAAAAAACAGCATTTATGTGGGATTTCCTTTCAGGATGGGACCACTTGTTGGGGCGCCATTTGCAGAAATGGCTTCAAGGGCTAAAGACACGTTCCAACCTTGGGGCACGCTGCGGCTCCTCAAGCGAGCCCTTGTGTGCCGCTCAATCGCAGACAGCGGCTTCCCATCACGCAATGGGAAAAAAACAACTCTTAGTTTTAAAGAACAAACATTACTTGCAACCAGCGGCCGTGGGAAAACAGCTGAAAGCAGGACTCGCCCCTTTTCATTGTTTGCTATCATCAACAAATGGGTTTTCACAAAACTAGGTACCCTTTGGGAACATTCTCAAGCGGGAGAAGTTTTGTGCATTGCTGCTGCCCGCAGCTTTGAGGCGCACACACGCGCTTAGCCATGGTCAATATTGGTCGTGCGCCCAACTGCACTTTGGTGAGGAATCCATGTTCTCCGGTGGTGCTCGGGTCCCTGTGCCACATACCATCCCTTGATGGTAAGCACTAACAGCTGCTCGTGTGCGTGTCAGTGGCAGAACTTCTGGTCCTGGCACACTGGAGAGGAAACTTTGCAGTGTGTTGTGAGAATGTTGGCAGAACACACAAGGAACAGGGGCTACTATCCAGCCCGCACCGTGGGACGACTATACAGGCGAGTCCTCACTGTTAAGACGTCGGTCCTTGCGCGACGCCTAAATGCGCCACTTGTCGACGTCCCACCGTGCGCATCACGTGCGCGCGAGGAGGAAGTGGACCTCGATTGTGCCCATCGCGGGCACGCACATCCAGTGGCAAGCAATGCATTTCCGCGACACTTCCATGCAGCCCTGACAGCCGCAAGCGAGCAAATCAATTAGAACAGCCACTGTGCGCCCTCCACAGAGCGCCACAGAGCCCGGCCACCTACTGATGACAGAGACGCGACCAGGCACAAAAAAGCCCTCTGTGCGCAGCCACCACTCAGGCAAAGCGTAGCCATTGGCCCAGGCCACGGCCTCTCTGAGAGCACCGTGCACGACTGATCAACAGAGCCTGCAAGAAAAAAGGGAGCTCGCTTGAACAGTACAGCCACGCTTCGACATGCTCCCAGCTGCACTGGTCATCAACATTCCAGCACGCGGTCCGAGCAATGATGTGTGCGGTTGTGTCCTGCGAATGTCTCACATCTTCACTTTGCGAACAAAGAACACGGCCGCTCATACCACTCACGTGACGCGTTGCGTGCCAACAAGGCTCGGCTGCGAGCGCAACAGATTTCAGCACGCGCTCCACATGAAACTCAGGGCGCCTGATCCTGATCAAGGCTTCACCCCTCAAGGCTGCCACTGTGCCCCTGAGCCTTCCGGCACTTCGCCCCAAGAACCCGTCTCTGATGTAGGACCGCATGTTCAGTCCCCCACTTGTTGGTGCGTCCATCCTCCACAACCCACCATGGCCCTATCAGCTGATCTCACTATACCAGCTGGGAGGCAAGAGCCACGTAGCTCATTGTCATTCACAAAGCGGAAACCAGGAATGCCCAAGCAAGGGACCTTTATCATGAGCCCGGACCCCCGAAAAGGGTGGTTACCTTTGGGCTTCCTTTCAGACCAACCCCAAAGAGGTCACCCAAATGCCCTACCTGTTGCAACGGAGGCTCTGGAGGGGCTTTGGAACACGAAGAAGCCCAAGCCGGCGCTGGGAAGGATGCACCCCACGTAGTACGGCAACCCGGTCAACGCCGAAAGCAGCTCCTGAGCGACATGTGGCTCCCATGATGGATACTCCTCTTCAAATTCACATAGAGCCCACAAAAGAGGTCTCCCAGATCTTCTGAAAATAAGTTTAGGGTTCCATGTTATCCTGGGGAAGTTGGTAAAATGGTAAGACCTCCGCTTGTATGTTTAGTGAGTCCACGATGCTTCTCCCAGATTGAGCGTCCGAAACTGGGGATCCTCCAAAGGGAACTCGCCATGGAACCATGACAAGCCATGAAGAAACCAGCAAGTAAAGTTCTCGTTTGAGATGAAAAACCATGGGTCAACACTGGAACACCAAAACCGAGCCGACACGTCAAACACTGCAAGTGGACCACCAAGGGGCACAAAAACTAGGAGTAAACCAAACAAACAATACCAAAGAGGCCACACGAACAAATGAGGCCAAATAGAACCCCTCACCTCCCCCCCAGTGCGGGTTCGTTGGGGACGTTTGGCATTCCCAGGGACGGTGACTTTTTCATGGTACCCATCCATCACCCCGCCTAACTGGAGGCGGTTGGACCAAGTCTTGAGTTTCACGTGAGTTCTCGCTAGGTTGGGGCATAATGTGAAAGGGCCCCTCAAAGATTGGGGTCCAAAACTGGTGCATTTAGAAATCCCGTTGCTTCAGCCCCTTGGGGAATCCAAAAGGAGGCTGTTTAAAGAACCTCTGCTTTGCACCGCTTGGTCCATATTCGGCCGCGGCTCCCCACACTTGGCCACTTGGGCCGTCACCACCGCGAGCATCTGCAAGGCGAAGGCGGCTGAGCAGGTCACCGCCGCCGGGTCCCCCAGGGCGCGCTGGGCCACTGACACCACCGACACACCTCGAGCATGGTCTTCCTTGAACTCTTGGGAAACCCGTGGGATGTCCATGAAACCAAATGTGGTTCACCAACCTTGGAGAGACCCAAGAAAAACAGACTTGTGATTTTCACCATAGAGGTTGCAAATCCAGCAAACAATGTGCGCGTGCTAAAATTTGTCCAGGAATATGGAAGGCTGTCCTAACATGGCCGCAGACTACGGATTGTGTGGCCTTTGCAATGTCATAGCAAAGCCCACACAATGCGTGGTCTTCTTTCGCATTACAGACTTTCCGGAAACGAATGGGTTATCCAACAAACCTGCGAAGGCTTAGAATCTGGCATCCTCATTCACCAAACAGTTTATTGATGGAGGAATATCTTTGTTCAAGGTGGTTCCTGTATATGGCCCCCTTGAAAGCAATGCGATGGAGTTGGGTGGATGCATTTGATCCCAGACTCAGAACCTCACGTGAGTTGACGAAATTTTATCCAGTCAGTCCTTCGAAATTGCAAGATGCGGTTACGAATTGCCCCCCAAACGTCCACCATGTTGGGAGGTCGTTCGTCTTTGATGTTTCAAACAACTCATGTTTTTGGCACATGATGCGAGGAAAACAGATTTAGACACATGTAACTGGGCCATGGTCACGGCGCCTTCGTCTTCGATCACAGAGCTGTCGCTGGGGGTCTCAGCATCGCCCTGCTTGCCCTGCAGGGTATATGCTGCCGCCTCTGCGTAGACCGTGCCCACTGCGACCAGGAAGATCCACACCACCACCAGGCCTACCTGAGAAAGGCGCATCAACCTGCTTTTCGATCGGTGCTCAAGCCGCTAGAAAATCGTTGACCGAGGCGCCAAGGAAGGCATGATCCCCATGGGGGCGGTGACCGATGGCAAGGCCAAGAATCCGCCCCCCAGGGCGGTGCCTGCAATGATGGCAGCCCCGTCCTGCCACTGGTCACCACCCTCCCCCCCCCCCACACGCGCTTGCCAGCCTCCAACTTTTCTCAAGCCAGTAGAATATGGCAAGAGACCGCAGTAGTTCATGGAAATCGGCGCAATCGGGTTCCACTTCAAAGTGGGGGGACAACCTGGAGCAACGGTCTTTTGATTGTTCTCACGGCATGGGGCTTTGGTGATTCATTTTGGTAACTCGATCTCCGGCCGTCATAATTTTGTAAGTGTAGGCAGTGCAGGGTTCGATATCATCATTACGGCAGATGCTGGAACAAAGTATTGACCGTTGTCCACCGATTCTCTCTGACATCCTTCACCGTCATGCCCTCAGGCGCGAGCGCTGCCACGGCCTTTTCAGGAACTGCCGCGGGCTCCGTCCTGCGAAGAAAAAAACAAAAACAAAAAAACAAGTCCCAGGCGTGGCTCCAAATCGAAATCCACGGGAAGGCGAGGAAACGTCACGATCTTCTCGACATTCGGAAAACGGGGACCCTTGGCGTGCCAAACATACGGACAAGGCTCCAAGGTGTTGATCTGTCAACCTCCCTTGCACCTATCCTTCTTTGCAAGAACCGGCCGGATGGCAGGGATTGTTGACAAGAAGGGTACGGTGCAGCTGTATGCCTGGCTCCCCACATTCGCCTCGGTTAACAGCCCGGGGCCCTGGCAAGCATGATAGCAACATGTTTCCAATGCTGGCAGCCCCCACGAAAGGTGGACAGAAGCAAACAAGCAAACATGTATTTGTCGTTGCTCCTTTTACCAATCTAGAATCGAAGAGCACCAAGTCTGGCAAAAAGGTGGACATCAGCTGCCTACACATTTAAAACACACACACACACACACACGCTCTGTACCATGTTGTGCTTCAACTTCAGGCAGCAGCAGCATACAACACCGATATTGTTCGTCTTTTGAAGCTTCTCAGCATCCTTGACATCGATTGAAAACAGAAAGAGACACAGGGTCAAGATTCCTGCATAGCCCCTTTTCATGGAAGTCCGCAGCCCCTAGGACGTGCACCAAGCCTCAGGGCCCGAGGTTGGTCGCAAATCCAAGCCCTTGAGGTCGCGAATGAAATTTGCGCGACTGCAACATATGTTCCTAAGAGGGGCCCCATGCTGCGTGAGCAGCCGAACCGAGGTACTATCTTGTTCTTCAGGTAGCAAGCGCCTGCAAAGTGCTGCAAACCGCTTAAAACGAAAGGTGCAAAACACCTGTGCAAAGCTGGCAAACACCAACAACAAAACCCAAGGACCAAAACAAACCAAAGTCGGTTGAAAAATAACCGCCTAGAAAAATCTGGGAGTCGGGCTTTCCAGGAGGGGTGTATGTTCTGCTGGGTTCCCAAGTCAACGAATTCCCATTTGTATCATCCGTCTAAACCAGGGTTCTATGACTCAACATAATGTCATAGCAAACCATCATTCAACTGCGGCAGGAGCCATTGACTTTGGCTGGGATTTGAGTCAAATCAGAACCAGGCATCACAGGATTTTACCCTAAAGCATAATGTAAATAAGCTGAGCGAACTGAAAGGCCTGATACTGCCTGATATCACTCATCTCTGGTTGGGATCCGCCCCCCCCCCCCCCAACCTTCTACCCAGCCGTTGATTGCTCATTGAAAGGCGCTCCTGCGGTGCACCGCCACCGCGCGCCCGAAAGGCCGCACCCGCCGGAAGATGGAGCACCGGGACCGCGGCATAGCGAAGGTCACCGGCGAAACGGAGCGGGGGCCGCGACACGGGCGCGCCACGAGGCAACTGAGGCCGGAAGGCGGTGCTATGCCAGCCCCCCCCCTGTATGCAAGGGCTGGTCATTTAGAAATCAACACAAACTGGAAATGTTGAGTTGATTCAAGTAGAACTGGATGAAGCGCTGATGAATTGACACAATAGACTTAGGCGTAGTGGGACCAGCCAAAACTCAAATTCACGCAATGACTGGACCAGTGGAGCAAACAACATGAACTAACTGCTCCCGCCACGACATTGCAGGTGGGTGCTCTTGTTAAACTAGGCCTTGCCTTCTGGATCAAGAGAGCAAAGGTGCCCCGTTGACACATTTCCTTAAATAGATCTAACCAGCAACTGGGAAAATATACACCAACAAAAAACATCTATGCCGCTATAGCAACCACCAAAACAAATTCCGACTCCCGCGTCATCCAGAGGGGATATCCTTGTGTAAATGAAGAATCGATCACAACAGTTCATCATAAACCGCAATGATCGAACAAGGAACCCCCGGCCGACACAAGACAAACACTTTATCATGGGTCCCCAGGTTGCAAACGACCACTGTAACGATTTGCGTGCCACACATTACACCAAGAGCGGGACAAACAAACCAGCCAACCAACCCACCCGCCAACCCACACAACCCAACCAGCCCAACCAACCCAACCTAACCAAACCCAACCAACCCACCAAACAAGCAACCAGCCAGCCACCAACCTAACCAACCAACCAAGCAAGCAACCAGCCAGCCCACCAGCCAGCCAGCCAGCCAGCCAGCCAGCCAACCAACCTAAGCAGTTGCCCCCAGGAGCCAAGCCCCCACCCAAAAACCACTGGTTCCATGAGAGTCTACCAAACAAAAAGGGAAAAAGGGTTGAACCCACTACAAGAACTTGGGGAAAGACTCAGCTCCGGCGCAGGGCCAGGTAGAGGAGAAGGACTCGAGCACGTCTCAGGCACATGGCATAGCGCCAACGGATCCGAGAGTGCCTACAATGAAATACTTCTACTGCCCGCTTGATGTGCTTTCAACACAGGCTATTTCTGCGTCCCACCAATGCCTGTCATCCTTCCAATGATGCATGTGACCAAGTGCAATGAACCCCGTGAAATGAGCATGAGCATGACATGTCCACCTTGAGAACAAGCCAAAGAGCCTAGGTGCTCCGGCTCCGCCCATGACTCATCCGTCTTTCACCTCCCGGGCCAAAGATGGCCTGCGGCGAAGACTATGGCATACGAAACCGAAACCGATAAGATGGGTTCCCGGGTTGTTGAAGAGCGACAGGAACAGCGCAGCGGGCTTCCTCTACAGTCGCATCAAGAGGAATAACCGGGCTTCAATCTTCATGTTCATGTCCTGTAAGACCGACTCATAGTCATGAGCTCCGTCAACGAACACCAAGTCCAGCGAAGCAGCCACAATGCCTCACATCGAAAAATGAGAGTGTCTCAAAGCAACCCCTTTAACTGCTTGGCAGTTCGGCTTGGGGACTTGCTGCTTGTCAACAAGGTTCTTACATACCCTGAAGTGTTCAAACATGCCTTGGGTCTCCCATTCCCTGTCCATCGATGATGGATCATTAAGATATGTTTGTCTGTTAGGGACATACTTCCATGAAAAGGATTCAAACCAGACACGGGTGACCGCTTCTTCTCGCTGAAGGGGTGTTTCTCAAAATGAAACTCCAAAGTCTTGTTCTTTGGGTTTCTCTGTATATAGTTAAACACTATCCAAAAGCGGGTTCTCCACTTTGAGACATACCCAGTCTTGTCAATGTGCTTTCTCGACTGAAACCTTTACAATGACTCAATTCACATGACTCCTCTACAAACTGGTTGATGATCAGTCCTACAGACTCATAAACCCCAGGTAGAAGAGTTCTCGGACCATTGAACCAAAGCAAGCAGCGAGATGTGGCTAAAAAGGCTGCTTGTTGAAACTTCTGGCCTCCATTAGTGACTTCTCGAATCCAAACAGCTCCTCAGGAGCGGTGGGTTCCTGTTCCGAGGTGTCATGTGACCACCACTGAGGCCTGTTAATTCGGCTCCTGGCTTCTAAGGGCATCTGCGACAGAAACAACTGTTTTCCCCGTGCCCGAACTTTTAAAGGGGAATTCAAGCGCTTTGGCGTCGGTTCTCGTCCTTCCAACACCACAAATGGGGCCTAAACACGGGGAACTCCGCCAAGCGGTTGGCCCCTTTTTTGGCGTCCCCTTGAAACATTCAACAGAGGGAAAGGGATTTCCTTGTCGGGTACACCCTACAACACATGGGACCCAAACAGCAAGGTCTGGAATAGCAGACTCCACACCTGAGGGCTTCGATCAATGGCCAACTGAAGGACTCCAAACTGCGTCCGAGGAGCGGCGGCTGGCATCCACAGACGCCGCCGCGTGGATGCCCACCTGCCGCGAGACCGCGGGGCGAAGGTCGGCGCAAGGAGAAAACCTCGAGAAGACGTGAAAAAAGGCGAGAAAACAAACATGACATGGGTGTTGCCCCCACAAAAAACAAGCAGCCCCCCAGAGTTGGCTGGTGTTGCTCGAAAAACATCCCTTCAACACAGCAGAAAATAACAGAACAAAAACTGGGGTTTGCCCAAGCTTTGGACCAAACTGGCTCCTGCAAAGGGGAAATCCAACGGCATACCAACTTTCCGGTGAGAAGGTTGGCTCCTGTGAAAGGGATGCAAAGATAAAACACATTGTTAATAGCACACTGCGTGGCAGGCGCAGGACTTCGGGGTTCAATTTCATGGCAGGCGCGGAACTTTGGACACGCTAGGGGGCTGTTTCTTGAAAAGCACGGGACTTTAGACTGGTTGGTGCGGAGCGGTCGCCTTGGGCGGCGGGTCCCGGGTATGTTTGCGTGACGGGATAAAAGTGCAGTGTAGCTCTGCTTTGTTTTGCACCAATGCTTCTTTCTCCTGGTTGCCCACCCATCCACTTCACCCCATACTCGCTCACACACTGCAAAGCAGTCCCTTGCCAGACCGTTCTTCTTTGCTTGCTTTTGAGTTGCGAAGTCGATCGACCAAGTCCATGTACAGCCAAAGCTGGGCGTGTGGGGTTATCCGGTTATCCAGTCCTTTAATTGTGGTTGAGAGCAGTCCAAATACAAGATCAATCCCGCCACCTTTAGGCGAAATCAGAAGATTCTGGCTGTTCAGCATCCAGCACAAAAGAGAATGCCACCCGAGTCCTACCTGCCAAAATGTTGTCATCACGGACAGGGTCCTAAGTGCCCGGCGGAGCTATGGTTGGTGGACATAAACCGGCACCTAAATGATGCCCAAGGGTCCCCATTTGGACACCTCATCCCCTTCCCCTTCAGCAAAAACAGGTAACAAGAACGATGGGACGGTCTAAAGCAGCTACACAAATGAACAACGCGCGCTTCCACAAAGGGGTAAGGCCAATCCTTTTTGGATGCGTTTAACCTCTTCACATTGTTTACGCGTGCCTTTCGCATGCCCAAGGGGGCCAGGGTCGTCTTGCCTAAACCAATTGGGCCCCACAGCCGCGACTTTTGGAGAGCGAAAAGACCCGATTGTACGAGATGCAGCCGCACCTGCGGGCTGCCCGGCCAGTCCTGCGCGAGGGACTTGCCGCACACTTGCAAAGTTCAACCAACTCTGCTCTGGGATTTTCCAAACAAATTTCTCCAGCGGGTTTCGAGGTAGAATATCATGGGGGGTTCTCTAGGAGGTTCCAATTTCAAGATGAATGTAGGTGTCTAGGGGCGTCGCGCTCAGGAACCAGTTCTTGCATACCGGCCCCATGTGTATAAACCGATTGGACGCGCTCACTTTCATTTGGCTCTTGCCATCAATTGCATGGCGATATTTGTCCACCGATCATGGGCCACAATTTACAGCACTCAGTTCTCCCAAAAAATGTTGTTGGGGTCTCAAAACAAGTCAGCCACCAAAAGTATGTCTTGCACACATTCAACTAGAAGCCAGCTCTTTTGGATGCCCTCTTTGAGAACTTCAAGGATCGGAAAACCTGCAAAACGAGGCTGCTTTTATTTGGAAGAAAGCCAAGCGATAATTTCGCCAACCCAGCCCAACTCTGAACACACATTGTACATCAGTTGGGCTATTTGGCACAGCGGACATTCAAGCTGTCTGCGGCGGATCGCATTGTTTGACATGAAGGAAACCTACAGGTAGTTGGTTCGTTTTTATCGTGAACGATTGGGCCAACATTGTTGTCAGCACTGTAGACACTTGACTTTTGATTCCAGCAACACATTGCTTTTTGCTATCTGCCAAGATTCATGGGCCAACCGTTCCGGCCGTCCTCCCCGCAGGTGTGGCTCCAGCGCCTCTCCGGCGCCAGCGCCTCCCCCTGTGGGCCGAGTCTGCGCCCCTGCTTTTTGTGAACAAAAGAAGGAAACATGCGCGCCCTCCCAATTCAACTTCAATATTGTGAATATTCTGCGTTGCAGAAACGCAGCCTTAAGGTGGCAAGCTTGCTTGCGACGGGCTGGGCATGTTGGCAGGTACACAAAGGAGATTCAAGAGAAGCATGACTGCTGTGTAAGTATTCTGTACGTGGCTGTGTCCATCAGCGAGCTCCTTCCAGTTCGAAGAGGGTTCTTTTGGCCACCCACACCCAAAAGTGCGGTAGGCAACGACCATCTTACCCCAGTTATCGCTGAGGGAAGTGGTTGGACCGGGCCTGTTGACATTTCTTGACGACCAGCAGCCTGGCAACCGCTCTTGGTATGGAAGCCTGGGAGTCATGGACATTCAGGACTCCTGCATCAACCACTATCATGCAGTTGATCAACCGCTGTTCACTGCGAGGGGTCATATTCACTGTGAGGTGTGTTAGTTAACATACACCTCACAGTTTCCATACAGGGGTACCGCTGTTTCGAAGGAAAACACCTCCCAGTGAACATTACCCCCAGTCCACAGCCGTAGATCACTCACATACTTGCAATGAACATTTCAGAGATACCTTGACGCTTCCCGCACAACCAACAAAGGCTGTCCACTGGCTGAAACGAAACTGCCCTTAAATGCAGCTGTGATCCCTCGTCAGAAAGACTCAGAAGCAAAGCTATCACACGTTGGTTTGATATGCCAATAACTGTTGCCCAAAGCAGCCACAAAGCACCTCTGGGCTGTTTGGATTGCTTGAAAGGGACGCAGAAGTAAATCCACGAAGAACCAACATGGCGGGGGCAATTTCGGAAAATGCCCACGGAATCGTGTGGTTTTCAAGCCAGTCAGTTTGAGCCCTGGACTGCCAATGTTTCATCTTGACCCTCATTAAACCTCCCAGCTTTTCGCCACGGCGACCCTGGACGAAGGGGATCTTACCAAACAGAAACCACCCCTCAGGAACTTAAGGGTTTATTACACAGTTGTTGTTTCTATTCATGTTGTTTTGCTTTTGAAGGTTCAACAAGAGGTTTAATAAGTTGTTGTTTTTGCGGGAAAAATACATGCTTCATAGTGTGCTTTGTTTTACAAAGTTCAACATCAACTCCTGTCCGGTCCCTGCTTTTTCAAGGGCCCGTGGAGAACCCAACGCGGAGCCAGGGCTCGCAACCCCGCCTGGTACGGACGATGAGCTCCAGCGGGCCCGTCAAAGCAGTGCACCCTCGGGGTGCTGTTGGGCTGTTGGCCTCTTTGGTTTTCTTGGGGCGTGTCTATCAAAGGGAACAAGGACAACCAAACCGAGGGGATAGGGGCAACATGAAATCCATTGGACGGGACGGGGCGGTGCGTATTAAACATGGTTTAGAGGCAACATGAAATCCACTCCAAGGGACAAGGATAACCAAACCGATACCAGTCAGAACATGATTTCCATAGCTGGAAAGTGAAGATGGGAACAAAATTCAACGCCGTATCCCTTGCCGCGAAAGGCACCTCGGCAGGGCAACATTGAAGTTGTGTCTCCTCTTTGAGTAAACAACCAAGATGGGGACTTCAATGATAGTTTATTGTCAGATCAAGTCTGATTGAAACGGTACTCTTTTCTTGCGGATTTAGGTATCTTCTGAAACAACCCCAAAAGGAGTTCATGAGTTTGCCCCTTGCTTTTCTCTTGATGTCCCATCCCAAACTGGGAATGTCAAAATGGGGAATCCCCCAAGAACCGTGGCTTTCCTCGTTTCCCTTTAAAGACCACCTCCAAAAACGGGCACGGTACCCTCCAATTCAATTGGTGTGGCCTCCCAAACTGGGCACCCCGTGCGTGCCCAAGCCGCCGAAGCGCTGCTCCACATGCTTCCGCGCCTTGCTCGGACTCGGAAGTCGGAAGGCGAGACTCGCAGGGTTTGGTCCCACCAACCTGGAAGTGCACAACCCTTCCAAGAGGAAAGCAGTCCTTCTACAGTCTGTACACCTCCATGTTAGTCGGGAGGCTACTAGACATCCAACTTGATTGTGCTTCCCTCGAATCGGTAGGTTGGAGCCTTTGGTTTCCCATTCACCCTTTACAAGAAGCAGGCACCTGTTGAAATCCGAATCCAAACCACCAATTGGAGCTTACCTGACTTGTGGGTTTCGGAGCGAAAAGGAAACCAAAACAACAACATGGGTTGATGTTTTCTCAAAATGGGTGTTGGAGTTGGTAAATTTGGGTGGTGAGAGAGCAGGCCCCATTTTGGGGGTACACAATTGGAGACACACCCAAATCGTTGTTTTTGGCTTTTCACGAGAAAACAACAAACAACTTTTAGGGCTTTTATGGGTCCCCTATGTTGAGCGACCCAAGTTTATGTCCATATTTACTGAACCTCAAAACTGGCAAGGAAAAAAACAAGCACATCATGACGGCGCATTCAAGGGTCGAGTCATCTCGGGGAACTGGGTTTCGGGTCTATGGGGGGTCCCACAAATGGGTGGCCGTTGAACATAACACACACACACACACTCCCAGTTGATGCTTCCTCAACTTCCAGTCGAACTTGGTGGACTTTGTAACAACTGGGGGCCTTGCAAGGCATGTAAAACCTATTCTCTGTCTCTCTCTCTCTCTCTCTCTCCAAAGCTGCCAACACGGTTTCGGCCGCTCAAAAAAGATACTCCCGTGCAAAATAATGTCGGGTAGCGATTAAATGGGGAGGTAATTCAGAAAGGTTGTCCCAAAATTATGGCCCACCCTGAACAAATAGAGGGCGAGGAACTACACGAAAAGTTGGTTGATTGGACGAGAAGATCTAAGCCAATGCTACACAGTACTGGACAAGCACAAAATTATAAAATGGTACGAAGCAGTACTGGAAAGCAATACAAAAGCGATACCACAACAATTCTAAGCCAGTTTTAAGCATCACTTACTGAGAGACTGCTCGAGTACTAACCCCCCCCCCCCTAATTTCTTGCTTTTTTTCCTGTTTCGCCGAATAACTCACCCACAGTGACATGGAACCCTCAAAAGAAGGTCCCACCAAAGGGAGATCCGGAAATCAGGCCAATGTTGGTTTCATGCGTGTTCTGCCCCACTCACTCGGCCTCCGCCCCGGTGATCTCCTGACGCTTTTCCTGCGCCACCGCCTGAAACGCTCCAAGAGGAATAGGAGGGAACCCATGTCTTGAACAAGGCAACCTACACTCTGGCGGGTGCCAGCCACAGTGTGAAACACTTTGTGAGTCGTTTGACCATCCTCACAAAAAGTGACTGTATCTTTGGATGCGGTATGCAGGGAGGGCAGGTTGCAAGTGAGCGGGTTGCAGGCAAGGCAGGTGCAAGCCCAATAGGATCCCATCATTATTTGAGCGAAAACCCGGTGACAACATTTCTGAGCCGTCCAAGATGGGCTGCCTGATTTTCCAGCTTCTCAATTGGGAACAAAGAAACAACGCCTCAGTTTTCCAGTGAAAAAGCAGACATTTCCCCTTGCGCAGCCCGTTTTGCATCAATTGTCACCTGTATCTTGAGAGATGAGTGTCACATCCCGCTTGCAATCCTTGAGCGCGAACCAGGTCTACATGGCGGGGGCCCCCGTGGGGCTCAGCCGGTTTCAAATGGCAAAACCCAGTTCTGAAGTGGAACCAAACTGGTTGACTCCAACTTCCAGCTGGCATTTTGGACATAAGCTCCTGATTTTTCGCGGCACCTGGGCACTTTGTGCGTTGCTTGCTGCGCTGCCTTCGACTCCCATCCGTGAAACGATGAACATAAGTGTGCTTGTTGTGTCCCGCATTGACTGGTGAGAACTCCGAATCCCCCCAGCAACAAGAAACCAAGTCTCACACATGACAAACATGCGGTTGCTGAACTCCAAAGACAGCCAAACCTCGACGCAATTCCAACAATTGAAGCACAGCTCTGTTTGCAAGTGAGGCGGTCATCACAGGGATTACTCAATAATTTCCGTTTGAAACAACCCGAAACAGGCCCCTCGAAAAAGGCTTCGTTTTTTTGGCAAGAAGCGGGATCGCATGCCTGGAAGATCTCGTTGGTGTCCCAAGGGTCCACCAAGTGCACCTCCACCCCGCTTCGCAACCCCCTTCCCAAAGTGGGGCGAGCTAGCAATGTGGTTGTCTGGGTACGTGATTCAGCAATGCATTGATATTTATGTAATATTGGAGCTGATCTGTGTCTTCTGGGGCAAAAACATCTTTGCGAGAAACACACATCTTTGTTTTGCATTTCGTAAACTTTTTCCAGCTTTCGCTTTGAAGTGACTTTTTGCTGTTGCGGTTCTGGTTGCAAGAGATGTTGCACTTCGGCTGACCGAAGCTGTGATCCTGGCAGCAGTGCTGAATGAAAGAGGCCACTATCATCAGCCCTTTCCTCTTGCGCTTAACGGGAGCCCCGTGCGAAGCCCAACGTGCGGCAGGGAACCTTGAAACAAACCCCATGTGTTTGCTGATCTTGTTCTGATCTTTCGCAAAGCTTCCTCCAAAAATGGCCCAGCCAATGCGAAGGCGGTTTGCCATTCCCAGCATAGGCGTGGAATCAAGCATGCATATAATACAGACACCTGCGCATATCACCGTCTACAAGGGAGTGGAACCTGCAAATATGTAATTAGAAAGCATACAAACATGTCTCCAGGAAGCCAATGCTCATTCTTCCTTAGAAATAACTCTTTCGGATTACATAGGAATACGTACAAAAGCGGGGCTCTCCTCCAATACGAACTCCTGACCACTACCACGTCACAAACTCACAAACAAGCACCGAATCTGTGGAGAGAAGAGGTGCGCGTGTCAATCAAAAACCCAGGGATAGGGAAATCACAGGTGATGTCCGCTCCAAGAGCGCTGCCTGCGCAACGTGGCTGGGTGTTCCGTTCTTTACTTCTCCTGCAGAAACCAAAGCTTTTGGGGCGCCTTGGTTCATGATCTTCCATGTCACCTTGGAGCAACTCCATGCTAGTCTGCAAGGAGCTCCTCCTAGCGTTGTCACCGCGGTATGTTGCAATGATTTCTACCTCCCGGTCCACGCAAAGAACCGAGCCCTCCGAGTTTCGGTGTGCTATTTGGTTCATGGCCTGCGGCAGTGCTTCCGGTGATTACTTTTGTGCGCCTGCATCTTCCATCTGCGCGGCCCGCATCTTCATCTTCTTTTCACAACCGCGCCCGGGGCTAGAAGGCCCGGCCAACAACTTGTCTTTTCGGCCGTACACATCTCCCTGTTACAACTTGGGGTAAGGCCCGATTATCAGATATAGCAGACTCAGTACATATATATATATATAGATATGTAGTTAGGTGTTGTTTTCCATCAATGTACATCGAACACTTCATATGATGATGAATAATATATATATATATATATATTATATATAAATACAGCAATCTGCAGCTATAGCGCTACAGAAACATCCTAATCCTACCCCATTGCCAAGAATCAGGCATTTCAGGATCATCGTGGCTCGGCCCAAGGACTAACATGGTCGAGGGAAAGCCAGCAGGTTAAGATGCCTTGGAGGGGATTTATGTGCCGCCCAGGCCTACGCTCAGCTTCCCAATCGTAACCAACGCCTGGTAACTATGAAAAAGGGTCAGCCCCAAAACCCATGGCAAATCAAAAGAGCAGATCTCCGCACCTTCTACAGGTGTTACGGCTGAGGCAATCCCCCTTCGTTTCCCATTCAGATGTTCAAGGCGAGCGACACAGCGTCCGAGGCGCAGGCGGTACTCACGGGCAACCGCTTAGTGAGCACAGAAGCAGAGGTGTCACCCATGAAGACCCCCACCTCACAGCTCGTTTTGAGACTTGCTACCCATGAGGCGTTGGCTTTCCCAGAAGAAGAAACCCCGTTTTTGGGATGAAGGGACATCACAGACCACGGCCAATTTTAGGAAACATCAACTTCCTTGTTCTGTCGGGTGACGTGATCGATGTTGTTGTTTTCTTGCTTTTCAGATGTGATGCGTCGTTCCATTCCCTGGATGCATTCACTGCTCAACGATCTGAACTGGTGATCAGCCAACATCTTTTGGGCTGACTGAAACTGGCTGCTAAACTCAAAAGGCCAATGTGGACAACATGAATCGGTTCAATAAAGACTTCTGCAGTTGTGTCACACAGTTACTCAAAAGACAATTGAAAGAATCGCGAACACTTTCATGCACTCCCTCGCAGTCAATAGTTGTTGTGTCCGAACACCAATTACATAGACCTTAAGCGTGGCCTGCGTCATCCCCTTGACAATGGCTGACGATGGCGAACACTGGGCGATGCTCAAGTTCGTATGGCGCGCCTGCCTAGTGCTGCCAGTGGGTACTATGTTTAGCCGGCCAATGGCAAAAGCACACACGCACACGAGCGGGTGCGCCTCGGTGCAATTCATCGGCAAGGGAAAGGGCATTCATTCCCAATTAGGAGTCTTACATCCGACAAAGCGGCCGACCCATCCATTCAATCGGCAAACAAATATGATCCCTGCCAGGCGCTCACATTTAAGCTGCAGATACATTCAAGTGCGACAGGCCAGGTATGCTAGTAAAAAGAACAGATACAAGTGCACTTGGCCTGAAGTAGACCATGCAGGAGCACTGAGAAATTCTGGTGTGCCCGAATATTCATTTTGCTCCATTGGGAATCATGGCTTGAAAGTCCCAACAAATACCTGGTGAGTAGGCAAGCCTAAATGATTGCTTCCACCGCTGATGATTGTTATGAATATTGTTGTATGATGATGATCATGGTTGTCAACATCGTTGGGTAACGATAAAGATGATAATGGTGATGCTAATACTCATGCTAGTGATGATGTCGGACGAGGATGACGATGACTATGGTGATGGTGGTCCTGTCGGGCACCTGCCCGCCCTGCCCCCAGCCTCTGCCATGGCAACTTTTGTGGGCGCCCTGACACGCACTCACCATGGCGGGCTCTCAGCAAGCGGTTTTCCATTGGGCTCCAAGCGGGCTCCCAACGCTTTGGCTTCACATCTTCCAGGAAGTCGAAACAAACATAATAAAGCAAGTTGACGTCCAACCTGCAAAAAAGGGCCATGGTATCGCAGGTCCTTGTTTGATTACGTTCCAGAAGGACAGAGTTCGAGAGTCACGCCGTATTGCACCCTTGAGCCGCTCCATCTTAAATGGGGGCCCTTTTACGCGCTTCTTAGAGAAAACGTGAAACACAGTGTAGTCTGCAGGGGATGCCTTTTGTCGCATGTTTAAGTGTTTCCCAGCAAATACAGATTTGCCAAACACCGGGCCACCTGCCAGGATGCTGTCATTTTCCGCCGTGTTGACTCCCCGAGAAACCGCGAGGTAACCCCGAAGTAGCAATATGTGGTTGGGAGTCACAGCCGCAACAGAAGAAAACGCAAGTGCTTTGTCCCGGGCCAAAAGACCAGTGGCAACAAATGGGATACGGCACGGATGTTGAATCTCATAAAACTGCTCTGGATCCTATCACCCCGCAAACTCACACACACACACACCTCCAGTTCGTGTCTAGTTTGCTCCGGCACAAGGTGTGTGTGTGTGTGGGGTTTTTGGGTTGGGGGGGTGTTTGGGTGTTTGGGGTGTTTGGGAGGGCCCCAACGGGGTGGGCGACAATCCTCAATCCTTGTGGGCCGCTTCACGCGCCCAGCGAATTCACGAAGTCGCAAGGAGAACAAGCGAGATGTGTGAACTAACATGGAACCTGTGGATGAGGGAGTAAGGCAACCGGTCGGATTCGTCATTTGCGGCCCAAATCCTGCGCATGTCCGGAACTGATAAAAATCAAGTGTATTTATTGGCTCCGCAAGAAGCGGACTGAAACCGCTGGCATGCAGCCAGTGGGAGACCTCTCTTAAAAGGCAATCACGTAGAACGAGAAGCACCCAAAGGACAAATGCCCGACCTGACCGACTAATTGCGGAGTGTCAGAGATGCGTCTTTTTGTCGGAACCGTCCCCCACTCATCTTCTGAAGATTCAAAATTCCACAGGAGTCCGCTTTCTGGGTGTTTACAGTCCCACCCAAACAGGGTTGCAAAAAACCCTTTGAACTGTCTATGAGTAACTGCAATGTTTGATTCCTAAGGCAAGCTTAAGACCGCTGTTCGTCCACCGCACTTTGAGTCCTTGAATGCTCAACCGACGATCACACACACACACACACACCTCTGGCAGACCCCCAAACAAGCACACACACACACACACACGCCCAAGAAACGACTCTTAGGCAAAACACAAACAACAAACAACTGGAGGCTTGAACAAATTGGCTCAAAAGGCCCTCCCTGGGCCGCCCTGGCGCCTGCGCTCTGCGAGCATCTGGATCAGATTCTCCACCACGCGCTGACAAAGAATACTTTTGCGCGGTCGAATTCTGGAAAGCCACTTCATGCACTCCAAGCATTGTTGGGGGGTAATGTCAACCTCTGAGTAATGATCCACAGCTAAATAAAGTATTTTCCTGACCCTGCACTGATTAATAAACCACCCTCAAATGAAGTATGTCCAACCGACCTTCTTGCCTTTCTCCACCGACCTGGCCAGGAACTGGCTCACTTGCACCTTCCCTTTCCTTCGTTCCGCTAAGCCAGGGTCCAAACCGCAACCTTGAATACATTCAGTGGTTTCAAAAGGTACCTGTTTGTTTAAGCTTAGTACAACAAACTGTCCCCTAATCTGTTCAGCTAGGGTAAATAAAGTTCCCCCACATTCCTTTCCCAGATCTCCCTTTGGAAACTCCCTGCTAAGAAACTCCCTATCTAACTACAAGGCCGAACCCTACTTACAAACAACAGGAATCAAGGAAAAAAACAAAGGTTTGGCTGCGTTGCTTCCACCTGCAGCGCGGTTGTTTCGGTTGGGTTTTTTGACCGGAGCTCGGAAGCTCGGCGGCCAACATGAGCTCTGAACGGTGAGTTTGTTATCCATGTTGGCGGGGTGGGGGCCTCTTATTTTTTTGTTTTTGAGTCACTGGACGAGCCTGATGTATTGCGGCTGAGCCTGCGTGTTGTTTGTTCTTCTTTTGAGTCATTGGACGAGCCTGATGCATTACGGCTGAGCCTGCGTGAGGCTCCATGCGTAATGTGTTGCCGCTGTCAGTTGACTAGGTTCCACTTCGCAACCAGCATTGGTGTCCCCTTTTTGGACCTTGAACAAGGGGACCCCAACAAACCGGCAATACTCTGACTGAATAGTGAGGATCTTGACAATCCATGATTGGAAGGAGCAGCGTTGGTAGCCATTTTGGAAGAACCAATTTGGCGGAATCGAACGCCAACGAAACGAATGATTGTCGAACACAGTTTGTTAAGTTTCCTTTCTTTGGCACCATCTGAATTTCGAAGCAAGGTTCCCTTTTCCTATCATGGTCACTGAACAACTGGGCGGTGGACGGGGTTGGAGTGTCGATAATGTCAACCTTTGATTATTAAACACACCCACACACACACACACACCCCTCCCCCCCAACAATTGAAGCCCCTCAAATACGCGTCTGGGGAGGGGGGGTCAATTGATTGATAATTGCTTAGTATTCCTTTGTGGTTCTCTTGGTGTACTATTAGTTTAGTATTAGTTTGTATTCCTGTTGGAGCCCTTTTGGTTTAGTGTTTGTTTAGTATTGGTGTTCCTTTTGGTGCCTTTTTGGCTTAGTATTAGTGTAGTATTGGTGTGTGCTCCTTTTGGAGCCTCTCGGTTCAGTATTGGTTTGTATTCCTTTTGGTGCCCATTTGGTTTAGTGTCAGTTTAGTATTGGTGTTCCTTTTGGTTTAGTATTAGTTTAGTATTGGTTTGTGTTCCTTTTGGAGCCTCTCGTTTAGTATTAGTTTAGTAAGTATTAGCTTAGCTCCCTGCATCACCCTGCCGGGCCCTCGTTGTCTTTTCCTTCAGGGCCGATGTGCGACTGTGCTCCAAAGGATCTGACTCCACAGGATGTGGCTGTGTCAAAATTGGGTTGGAGTTTGGACCCGACCGGCCCTTAGTTGTTTTGCCAAGAGGTACCAGCGAAGCTGAAGAAGCTCATGGCTCACTAGAAACCTGGATCCACCCCACTGGTTTCATAGTTGCCTTTGGAAAAAGAAGCCATTCTTCGGATCCAACCAAAAACCATTCAGTGACCAAAGCCAAGTAACCGGGATTCCCCGGACCCTTGCCATGCAACCGTAGGTTTCGCAGGTGCTTCCAAAGAAAACGGGCCGGTTGCCTCCCCTGGCACCCGGCTGCTCGGCCGGACCCCGGCCGGACCCGGTGCCTGGCGCCGGTCGGTGCCGCGGGGCACCGCCCACGGCGGCAGGCGGAAGAGGGGCGCCAGGTAGGAGCCCCAGGCCTGCTGCTCGCCTCAGAGAAACACCCAGCTTGACACACCCAGCTTGCAACAGGAGAAGCACCCAAAATCCAAAAAAGAAACACCCCAAAATCTGGACCTTTGAAAAACACCCAAAAAGGAGCAACTCAAAATCCAAGCAAAGCTCCCTCCGAAAAGGGAACAGCTGGAAGTGGTACTAAATTGATGCGGATGTTGTGTCCCCGCTGCTCACCTGCTTCTTCGGATGAACTTGCCGATCCCGGTGCCGAGCTGCGGAACATCGGCAAGAAGATGTTGTCGTAGAAGTACCATAGCCTGAGACGAGAAGCCCTAGAGGGCCATTTCAAGTGAACGACACCAGAAGCCCTGCAGTACCTACCCTCCCAACAGTCATTGAAGCTGGCAGGAGGCTTTGGGCAGACTCATCTTGAAAAATCACGCATCATCTACCATGCTTGATGCAAAGCATGTTTGTCTCGGGTTCCAATGCCAAATCCCAGAGCCAAGTGAAACAATCAGAAAGCAGAAAAATGGCGCAACGAGAATGGTACAGATATCCCTGTCAGTGAATATTAGACCACACTTTCGCGTGCCAAGCTGCTCAAAGAGCCACGACACCCAGGTCGGCAAAGACTGAGCCTAAGATGAGGCGTTCAACTACATCTCAAACCTTTGGCAATGGGAAACGGCAACTGAACAATGCCAACGCTTTCTTTGCAAGTTAGTGTTACAGCGAAACCCTTCCAACGGAAACCGGCAAAACTGGAGGTATAGTATCGTTCCACACGGGCCACTTCTACTCGCAACATGGGTTGTTGGTGGTGGCTCCAGTGGCCATCTGTCACCAAAAACAAGGCATCAGCCTTGCATGGTTTGGTCTTTCTTGCTGGGAACTGTAGCGAGGGACTCGGCCGAGGGGCAAAATCCAGGAAGGTGGACCTGTCGTAGTAGGGCAAGGGATGCCTGATCCGTATCGCGTGCATTTGCGCGGCATGCCTTGTCAGCCGCAACTGCCCCATCTGAGGAAGGCGAAAGGAACCCCGGGCCTGAGGCTGATCCATGGCAGGCGCGCGAAGAGCCGGCCAAGGTCGTTGTAGAAGGAGGTCTGACATGGGAAATCCGGGCTAGGGTTGAAGGCTTCAGGCTGGGGTGCATGTTTGGCAGTCTGTCCCCAAAGATCACCAGCTTGTCAACCTCCCGAGTAAAATCGGGTTGACATGAACCTCCACGTAAATGATGTACAAAGGGCCTCTGTTTAGCTCAAAACCCTTGGATCGCAGTCCCTCCGTCCCCCGCCTTCAAGGGGGATGACGCCAAGCAGTCCAGGCCCAACTCCATTGGGATGCTGTTCTCCTCCGGCCTCACGATGCCGAGACGCCGCCGTTAACAGGCCATGGTCACCCGAAACACGTTGAAGACAACAAAGGATTGAATACCTACCTGCAGATTAACGTGTGGAAACTCAGATCATTTGGAAACACCCTGTTGGCTTCCATATTAGTTTGCAGGAAATCCTGTAAATAGACCCACTCCTACACACATGTGGCTTAAATCTAAACACGGCTCCTTGCGATTTCCTGTCAGCCGCGCTTGTTTCAACACGACCTATCCGGCCCTGCCAAGGCCCCACAGGCTGCAACTGCTTGATTCACCCAGAGTCTAGACTCTAGGTTGCACCACGGCGCAATTGCTTGGCTGCCGTTGTTGAATATTGTTCGCCTTGGGAAGGCCAGAGGGCTCTTTTATTGGCACCCCGGTTTGTGGGGGAAACTCACACATCGGGACAGTATAATCGCACTCCTCGGTACAACCCACGAGCTTCTCAAAATCCGTTTCAGGATTCCGTTCTAAGAAGGCTCTAACAATCCTCTGGGGGGTTGCCTCCTTAAATAGCAAATGTTCTGGACTCTTTCATGCCCCTCAATGTAGAAAGCGCTGTCTGTGTTTGGAATACGTTTCTTCCTGGAGAAGATCAACAGAGACCGATGTACTTCCATTCTGGAAAATAATTACAACAATTGTGCGATTGTCCCAGCACTCTTTAACCTGGTTGGGATCCTAAGGGCGCACAGACGCTTGAGAATTCGTGGTTGGAGTGTTGTGTCTTCGGTACAAACCCGGGAAAGCGCCCTCCAAGCTGGCAACTCCTAGCGTTTTATTGGCAGAACTCGCCAACAAGGGTAGTTTCGCAGATGTGGTACAGGTCGCAACCTGACACGGAGTGGGGCAATGAAGTCTCGAAGAGCGTGCCTTTCAAAACACAATCAACCATGCGAATCAGCGGTGTTTGGACAGCACCCAGAAAGCAAACCCAAATTTCGGGGTAGACGCGTCTGTGTCTTTGGGCCAGGCTTGGCCAGTGCGGCGGCCCTTGCGCACTGCAGCTGCGATACCCTCCGGGCCTGCGACGGAATTCTGGACCGTTTCAGTCTCTACCTCCGGACTCGTTTTCAAGTGGGGAAAGTAGGCCTTCCAGCATGAAGTATATTTCTTGGTGGTTCAGCTCCAGCCCGAAGATCACAACGTTTCAGCTATTTACACTGCAGGGGCAGGATTATAACAACCCCACGTATGGATCTGACTGCTAGAAAAGGCCCTGCAGGTATTAAGCAATCCTTGCAAGCCTACGCGAATGCCCACACAGGGCCTACGCGAAGCATGAAAGGAACAAGGGAAAACACAAGATCGTGCTTTTTCTGCAAACAACGGTGAAGCAGTGTTCGTTCAAGACATGCCTCTCTGACAAGCCTCTGCGAGAGGCGAAGCCACCGCCTTCGCGCAAAGCCTACGCGAGCCTACGCCCTCAACCAGAATTGCCTTCGCATGCAGTGCCCTATTATAAGCCCTTGCAATTGATTCAAAGTCACTGCTCAAGTGGAGTTTGCGGGGCTTTATCCATTGATGCCAATGTGCAACCTCTGAAAAAACAAAAAAAAAAAAAAAAACGGTGGAATCAAACTTGGACAACATGGACTTTTTCAGGACTCTCAAAGTCCCATGCCATGAGAAGAAACCTCATCCGGGAGAACTCAGCCCTGTGCAAATGCCTTTTGATTGGAGAGACTGCGAGACCCCTCGTTGCCGCCTCGTGCCCAGGCAGGCCACTCGGGGTCTCCTGAGGGCGTTCTTGTTTCCAGAAGGAAACACACGCAAAGGTCGCTGGGGGCATTTGAAGTCCCGAGCAAAGCACGATACTATGATCATTGCTTGTTTGCTTCCGTTGTTTCATTCTTGCCCTGGTTCAAGGCCCGCAAATGGCTTCGGCAAACACAGTTTGTGGGGGAAAGCGCGTCACTGCCTGCTGCGTGAAAGCAAGAGGACTCCTGCATGCAAGCACTCATCACCGCCGAGGCATTTCGGCGCCTCACGAGGCTCGCCGCCTCCTGACTTGCTGAGTGGATCGCCCCAAAGTCCAAGCTTATGGGGTAACGGTGTTGGTTTTTTTCCTAGGGCTGGTTTTCCGCGGGGCTGGCAACATCCCTGGGGTGGCCTAATGGCTCTGATTGCGCGGCAGTTGGGTTGCCTGGGGGCTGGTTTTAGTTAGGGGGGCTTTTGGCTGGGCTTTTGGTGGTTTGGGGCAACGCTCCAAAACCGATCCTAAACGAAACCAAAACTCGCCCACAACTCTCTTAACCACACCCTAAAGCAACCCTAAAGCCGCTGCTGAACATAAATCAGCTCCAAACCAACCCAAACCCACCCAAAGTCAACCCTAAACCCGCCCAACAGCAGACTGGATGTCAGGCCTTCGCTTCTCCTACATCAACCCTGAACCAGCCCAAGACCCACACTCATCAAGATCGAAGCCAGCCAAGCCCCCTAACTTAAACCAACCCCCCACACTCCCAACTTCCACGAAATCAGAGCCAGTAGGCGGCCCCAGGCCAAGTGAGGCTGGTGACGCCGGGGATGCGGCCAGCCAACCAACCAACCAACCAACCAACCAACCAACCAACCAACCAACCAACCAACCAACCAACCAACCAACCAACCAACCAACCAACCAACCAACCAACCAACCAACCAACCACGGGACGAGCCCTAGTAAAAAAACAGCCCTAAAAAACGATAAAAGAGAAAAGAACAAAAAAACAGATCCAGCTCGTGGTTTGCCAAACAAATGTCCGATGATATTTCCACGTATCACATGCAGAAAAGTGGGTTGGCCGACCTCGTGCCAAACCGACAAGCTGCCAGCATACAACAACCCAAATCGGGTGGCAAAAATAGAGCATGATGTAATAAGATGGGGGACCTCCTTTCGGATGTTGCGTAAAGGGAAACCAAACGGACAGCACCTGCCATTTATTTAGAGTCTGCCTAGGCTGGAAACCACCATCCGTTCTGCTGACAGCATCTCGCTTGCTTCGAACCATTTAAGGCTCCGAGTGGCAAGACGAAGGCCGCTTTCTGGAGTCCTCTTGACCGTTTTGGGACGCCGATACGAGGGCTCTACACTTCAAAGGCAAACCGCTTTCAATGAACGGCGATGGTCTGGGAGGTTGGAAGCGGCTGTATGAAACCTAGGGTTGCCTTCAGTAGCCTACCAGTTCTTCCGGGTTGAACCAAACGGGCTGATTCAAGAAAATTCCAAGCACCCCTGAAAATCGCCCTTGGTTTAAAGTTTAAAAGCATCTCCTGGCTCGATACCTGACCACAATGATACGACATAGCCAAGTCAAAGAATGAGCACCATAGGAACAATGGTGTTGCTTGCATATTGCCACAAATGTGAGACTCATACAACACAGGACCGCGTGCAGGTTCAAACAGCTTTGCTATCTTAGGATTCCCCCTGTTGGCAGCCCCGAAGGTCCGTTTTGGAAACCCCTTTAAACCACCCGGCCCTCCTTAAAAAAAGGGGATACAGTATACTTGTCCGAATTCGGACCAGGAGTCATTCTATGTCTCATCCAAACATTGCCCGCGAAAGGGGGAAAACTCTTTGAGGTGAACAAATTTGCTGGACTTGATCCCTCCGAAAAGATTGGACCCAGACCGTGACCTTCCCTCAGCCAAAACTCCCTCAGCTTTCCCCTGAACCAGTCTCCTGACAGCTGGCGCTCCGAGCTGCTGAGCCCAGCGGTGGCTCACCAGCGGCGCAAGTGTGGTAGATCCTGAGGGTTGCACTGGTCTGCATAGGGTGGGTGGGTGGGTGGGTGGGTGGGTGGGTGGGTGGGTGGATGGGTGCGTGGGTGGGTGGCTTTCTTGGCTGCAAGCCTGCCAGGTTGCTTGTTGTATCCTGAGGGAGGGTTGGTGTTAGATCCTGAGGGGTTGGTACATCCAGACAGGTTGCAAGAATCAAAGGGCAACTCAAAAGCCAAGATTCGTTGCGCATTCCTAGAAGGTGCCCCGGACTGGTACAAGTCACAAAAAACATGTGGCGGAACAAACAACCAAACATAGGGAACCAACTCTAAAGAAAACACACTCGAATGTGGCCACGATGCAAGTGGCAAGTCGCAAGTCGGCGGTCCTGGAGTCTCTCTCTTCTGGGATATATGAAGCTCAAAACAATGCGAGTTTCCCGCAAGAAGAAAGACTCCACTTGTTCTGTTTGACGTCCGGCATCCTCAGGCATGCACCGCCCTCCTCAAAACGAGTTAACATGGGTCCTTTGGCGGACCACGTGGGGACTTCTGGCCACAAACCGAACATTTGGTAGGGTGTTCAAAGAAATGTCATGGCTAAACATGTGAATTAAAAGGGGCGAGTTTTGGTGACTCTGCAGCCGCGGAACATCATCGCAGCTTCCACGGCCTGCAAGGGCTTGGAATTGGACGGTTCAGCAACAGGCAAACGATCGGTTCCCAATGTGTGTTCCCGCACCATCCATAAGGGGACATTCGCCCACACACAGGTCCCCAGAAAGGATCAACTTGTGACCAATTGGTCAGTTTCCTCATTCAAAGATCACGTTTCGGTCAACCTCTCAAGCATCAAGGCCACCAGTTAAACATTTCCCGCTACGGCTGGTAGTCTCAGAGTCACTTCAATCAACTCCAAGAACCCAAACATCTGACTTTGACAGCCAAGGCTGGCCTTCACTTCAAAGGAAAGAAATCCCATATGAACGGAACAACCCACACATTAGTCAGGCCCACGAACAGAACGCCGCAAGAGCACCTTCATGGCCATGAGGCAGCGCCGCCTCACCTCCTGGCGCAAAAAGGTCAGTTTTTGACGTCAGGGCGTCTCAAACAGGCCCCCTTCACATGATGTTGATTCACCACAAAAGGACTACCCCCCAAAACGCTACGCAATACACACGTGGTGATTCATATTATCAGGTTTCCTGTTTATAACCTGCAAACATCGTCCCACCGAAAGGACTCTTACCTCAAATTGGCCCAAATGATGATGCCGAACCCAACCAAAAGCGGGCTGAGCCAAACACCACGTACTGCGCCGCTTTTGTCGTGGGACCCAAAGAGTAGCACCTTCGTCAACCCGTATGGCCAAGGTATTTCTTTATATGACTGTCAATTCCTCCTGTCCCAGCGAGCTTCATCTAGTGGGTCGGGTCTTGAGGGGAACAGGAGCAACACTTTTTTTGGAGGTCAACTACTATTGGAGTCGCCCATCTCACCCAAAGGCCCAGCAGAACATCCATCCAAAAATGACACGGGGGAGGAACCACATGTCTGTTTTTCGGCCCACTGGTAGCTCAATCAAAGCTTCGGGCCAAAAAGGTGAACCACAGGTACCTCAAGCTTTGGGCTAAGCTGAACCTTTCGGGACATCAACTGGAAAGTTAAAACAGGAAGGTCCAAAGCCGAGACCAAACGCGCTCGGACCGCCGGACCGCCGGACCGCCGGACCTGGAGCTCGCGATGGAAGCAGCGCTCCCCGGTAGCGCCCAACTGGGCCG
Source organism: Effrenium voratum (assembly GCA_963377175.1). NCBI lineage: Eukaryota > Dinophyceae > Suessiales > Symbiodiniaceae > Effrenium > Effrenium voratum. Next base: position 617,367 of record CAUJNA010000635.1, on the reverse strand, counting down.
CCAGGTCCCGGGAGAGGCCCTCGAAGGTGCCTAAAGACCCAAATTTGGCTTTGTCTTAAGGGGACCCTCCCCCCAAAAAAAAGGGGTGCTTTGTGTGTTATATATATATATATAAACGCCTCCCTCTTTTCTTTTGGGGTGGTTTTGCTTGAATTTCCCTGAATTTCCCTTTGAATCAGCCCAACTTTGGTATGACTTCATGCATGTTCCTCACGAATACGATCTCCTCCGTTCCTCGGAAGGGTCAAAGGGTTTCTTGCTCCAATAGTAGAGTTCTCAAACAGCTGCCTCTGACCGAGTCAAGCAGTGTTCGTCTCAATAGAGGCCGCCCAGAATTGCTGTCAAGAACAAGACCAACACCACCCAAAGGGTCCTGTTTATTTCTAGCCAAAACTGCCACGCCCACTTCTAAGCCGGTTCAGATTTTCAGATGTCCCCTGTCCTTCCACAACTCAAAGATGCAGTGCTCAAGATCTATTTGAAGGGGCGACAACCGGATCGGCATGCAGCCTTTGCACACTAAACTACTCACGTGGATGTGTGATGCCATGTGGCTTGGTTCGCCATTTCAAATAGTTGTGACACACAGCTAAATTCCTATGTTGACGCAAGTATCCGTCAAGCTTCTCAGCATGCGAAACTGTGAACAGATTGGGGTGAAGGCTTCCAGCAAAAGCAACTCGAAACACAATTGAGGCCATGAAAAAGACTGCCCGGCAGGGTTCAGGCCGAGGTGCGGAGGGAGCAGAACTGCACCTCAAGGCCCGCTGAAACTCGCATTTGGGAACCCACGCTGGGGGAGCCGCGTAAAGTCGGGGTCCAAACAACTGAGGGCTGAGGGCCTGTTCTTTTAACAAGCCCCCCGGCCCGCCAGGGCCAAAGAGCGAAACACCCAGAGGCAAACGTGCTCAAGCCTTGCAAGGACCTCAGAATGGGCTACCGGTCACAAACAATTCCGGATATGACCGACCGGGCAAAAGCAAATAAACAAATAAACAAACAAACAAACAAACAAACAAACAAACAAACAAACAAACAAACAAACAAACAAACAATCGCCTTCAGCAAATGAAAGACCAAATGCCCGGAATGGCGGGATTGGCTTCCTGGGGCAAATCAACAGAAGATTCCCAAGATCTTTGCTGGTTTCCTCGCTCTACGCCGGAGCTCGATCCTGTAAGAAGCTTATAAGGACCCTGCTGTTGGGGCAACTTGATTCAAGGGACAAGGAGCTCCTGATTAAACATCGGTTGATCTCTGACACCCTGAAGCAAAACAATTCTTTAGGAGCAAGTTGGGAAAGTTTCATCTTCCGGGAAGGTTACACTGTTATTCGGACAAGTTGGAAAGCAAACAAAGAACAACGTCGAGTCGTGCAAGGTGAAAATCCTGAGTCTCGCACGCTGGACATAATGGCAGCCTCGGGCTCAGGGGAAGAAGGTGGTAGCGCTTCCTGCCTGCGTGGCCGGGCACGTGCGATCAGCCTGGATTCTTGACGGCAAGCTTCCCCGCTTGCATGGCCGCCATTTAAGCATGTGTTGCAAGGCCTCCAAATTGGCAAGTCCGTCTTCCTGTTCCGTCGCAGCACAAAAGACGCATAAAGCTGAAGATTGGCACAACCTGTGGCACGGCAACATGTTCAATTTGAGCAGGTTCAAGTTCTTCCCTGTGATGTGCCTAGGTGCACCAAACTAGTTGGATCCCGCCATGGCAGCTGTTTCCTAGTGTCCAATTTGACATGCTCAGGGTTCCAACGGGTTGTGACCCACCATGACCCCGTCACTTGCATATTTCCGCAAATAGACCCCCAACACTCATGGGTTGGCCATGAGTTCCCGTCTCAACGATGCAAAAACGACCCCAACGTAAAGGCACCAGAAAAAAAATACTTCCGCTTTCCGCATTCGCCTGGATTCACACGGGATCTCGGACTCCGGCTCGTCCGACCCGTGGACATAAACGTCATCCACCTGAAGGACCCCCCCTCCAACTTGGGAATAGTTCAAATGGTTGGCTTCCAGTTGGTTTTGTTTGCGTCCAACAACATCCTGATGTCTTGAGACACATCCCTGGATGCTAAGGGAAAGTTTGGGTTAATGACCCCCTAACCTCCAACAACTCAAATCACCAAATTATCGCACCAGTATGATGGACTATTTTGTGAGGTCACCGTACATATTTTGCAAGTCATCGGAACACAGGAAGCTGGTGAGCTTCCTGCGCATTTGCTGTCTGGTTTGTGGAAACCTCCCTTTTATTTGTTTGCTCCATCCAAGACCAGCCAGTGTACCATTTGCGACTTAGGGCTCTTGTTCTCCATGGCAGGGAAGCTGAAGGAAGGTAGTACTAGCAAGGTTCCTCTTGAGC
>CAUJNA010000635.1:595000-610000 GCA_963377175.1 Effrenium voratum | reverse complement strand
CTAAATGAACACATCGAAGCGGGTCCACCGGAAAGGTATCCTCCATTTTTCCAGGGTTGATCCCATCGATACTAAAGAACTGCCAGCTCCTATGGATTTTGGGGCACTTCTCTGAAAACCGGGGCAGAACAAAATGGGGGAAGTGTATACCGCTATGGTTTGGCTCCCAACCTCCACATGGTGCAGCAAGGGGTCCCAGGCCGATTCCTTATTCACATCCATGGCGAAGTGGAGCAACTGATGAGGCTCCCCATTCCGGCAACATCTCTCAAAGTCGAAGTCCTTGGTGAAACCTCAACTGAGGGCCAAAGAGACAAGCCGCAGATTTAATCCCTGAATCTCAGCAAGAACAAGCTTTATGCAAAAGACAAACACAGTGTTGGGCAAACCCCTTGCAGAACCATGCTTACAGGACTATAAACATGTTGCTCAACCCTTGCCAAACATGGGCTCAGCCACAGGTGACGTTGTTGGCTTGCAGCCAGGTGTGAGGCCCTGATCGGCAGCAGAAACGGGCTGCTGCGGCAGAGAACCAGGGCTGCTGGAAGCAGTCTTCCACCACCTGCTCCAAAGATGGGAAGCCCCCCAGCCAACAAGAGCTCAAGTGGTCCATAAAGATAATCAGTCCTTTCGGTGGTTCCAGTGTTTTGTGCTTGTTGTCAAGGGGCTCGGGACCCAACAGGAGGCAACCCCTTCATTTGGCAAGGCGTTCTTTAGGGGGTTCGTCAGGCTGCCCTCCAGGGGTGCTTGTACATACCCCTGTTACATACCCCTTGTGAAAATGAACCCAAAGGCCTGCTGATGTCCATACCCCTCTCCCCAAAAGGGCTATATACCCCCTAGAAAGTGAGTGAAACCAGGGAAGCCAAGGGGTATGAACAAGGGGTATGTGCTTCCACCCTTAGATGCCAGTCCCAGGCGCTTCGCTGTCCCTGCTACCCTCACAGTTGGCCGGGCGACACGTGACGAAGAAACCAGTTGCCATAGATCTCTTGACAGGACACATTGAATTGATGAGTTAAGGCCTTAAAAGGTCCCAGTGACCACAGTAGTAAAGAAAACGACAAACATCTACAACATAAACAGGATGAGCTGAGCTGGGAGTACATTAAAGATGAATGAAGGCGGCCGAGGTCGCCCCATTTGGACCGCTTTCAAAGGTTCGCCACACCAACACGGGTCGGTTTCCGAAGTGGGCGCCGGTGAACCAATCCCTCCCCGCCGACGCCTGGGGCGTCCTGTCTACCACGGCGTTCAGGACCTCGCACCCAGAACTGGCGCAAGTTGCTTCACCAACCGACCCACCAACAAACAAACACACAAACACACAAACAAACAAACAAACAAACAAACAAACAAACAAGCAAACAAACAAACAAACAAACAAACAAACAAAGACACAAAGAAACAACAAACAAACTAAGTAACCAACCAACATAACATTTCAAGAAACACAAGAACCACTTAGAAACAAATCATGACTCATGACTCACCGCTTCGCCTTGAGAGTCCAGGGGTTCATAGCCGCCCCCACGTCCACCACCCGAAACCTGGGGCATCTCTGCTGCGCCCGCGCCAGGCGCTGGACCAGCGGCTGTCGCCCGCCAGCGGAGACCCGCAACACGTGGATGGAGCCCTGGGAGACCAAGGGATCCGGATGCATACACCTTGCAAGTGTGTTCATCTTAGGACATGGGAAACAACAACTAGTGATCATCTTCAATGAAAATCCTCCAGAGGAACATTGCCTTGTAAGCGGTAGTTTCCCCTTTATTTTGGTGAAAAAAGCCATGTTGCAAATTGTGCAAAATGTATCTTTTAAGGAGCTCTGCCAAAGAAAACCCACGGGGCGCCTCGATGGTGTCGATTTGTTTGCTAGTGGAATTGTCAAAGGAGTCGCCTTTTTCCGGCGGAAACCGCAGCTAGCAAAGGAGTCGATGGTTTTGTTGGTGGAAAAAATCCAAAGTGTCTTCAGCTTCCCTCTCAGGTTGAGCGGCTTTTGCTTTACCCTCTTCAAGGGGTTCAAATCCAAATCGAAACCACCAATCCAAATCACCAATTGAGGGTTGCTTGAGGTCTCAGAGACTTCCTGAGGCGTTCCTTTGTTGGTTGAACCTTTGCTCCCAGGGTAGAACGTTGCCCCTGTTCGTTAATTGTCTGGAGGTTCGGAGCAACCCTGCTTCATGGTACAAAGTTGTCCGACCAAGGATGGAGTCAAGGTGATTCTTGTGCATCCGCTTGAAAAGTGGACGCACATGGTGTTGTAGTGTTGGAGAAGATGGATTGCGCCATCTTCTCCTACCGGGCTCCTTGAGGATAGTCCCCTACATGCTCCAGGGCGGCAGAAAAGGCGAGGCCGCCCCGGAAGTTCCAAGCAGACGAGGCCAATTCAGCAGATTCATCGTAACCGAGCAGCTCAACTGCATATTTGGCTAAGTTCAACCACCATTTACAAGGAAGCGGCAGTGAGAACCAGCAAAACAACATCAACCTAAATACCGGGCGGCTGCAAAAGGAGTGAGGCAGCAAGACTGCTCCAGCCAGCTCCGTGGGGCACCCCTGGTGTTCAATTGGGTGGCGCGCTGAATGGAATCTAGCACATGGGTTCTAGGATGTCATTTGTCAGCCCAAATATTTGACAAATGTAATTATGCCCAAAATACCAGCTAACAGATATAAAAGCACGGCCTGCCTGGCTCTGGCACAGCAACCTGAGGAATGAGGCGGAATGGCTTGCCTGGTTTTCACGGTTTGGGTTGGGAATGAATCCCAAGTCAGAACCATCCGGGCCCAAACACCATTGTTTGGATTGCAATCCAGAATGCTTGTGGGGCCCCACTATTGTAGCCTCGCAAACCGGGAATAGATTGGCCAACATTCCTTTTGGGCTATGCTCACCACAAAGGGCTCTCAGGAAAACGCAAAAACCCAGCAACAAAAACGGGCTCGCCAACTTGGCGAAACAGCCAAATCAAGCTGAAGCCGAGCAAAAGGATGTCACCAGCCATGTTGTGCCTTTTTGCGTTGAAGGGTGGTTCCTCGTCTGTCTACTTCAAACGGAACATAGAATCACTGGGTATGATCAATACCTCCCTGCCCCAAACAAGGAAACTCTCAAAATTCGTTGTTGTCCAGGGCGGAAGTGTGTATCCATGCCGGCTGACTCCACATGGAAGCGGAACCTCCAGGACGTGTCCCTTCAAAACCCTTTGTCAAGGCAACCGAGAGCGCCACGGACAGTTCCTTGCGACAGATCCACAGGCAAAAAAGAACTATGTCCATCAGACCTGCGTCATGTCAGCTTGGTGGTTGAAGGGAAACCAAAAGAAAGCCGCCAATTTCCTGGTTCTCAACTACATATCTGCTTTCTGTTGATGGATAAGGATGCTTTCTTCAAGGTACGGGGTCTGTCTCTTGGAAAAGAAAAGGAGTTGTCAAAATGGCAAGGCCAATGCGGACAGGCCCCCCGATTTAGAAACAGAACATACCCGAAACATCTCATCCCGGTATCACAGTCTCTAATTTTCATATCTCAACTAAAACTCGGGAGACCCAAAAGTCTTTGGTTTTCTCACTCCATTCAAAACGCTTCAAATCCTTTTTCCGAACTCCCGACACCTAGGAGAAGCCAGACCTGCCGAAGACAAATCTGGGGAAGCCAGGTGTCCCAAAGAAAAATATGTCTGATATGAACAAAACATCCAAAACATCCCATCTCGATTCCTCCCTTTCCCGGAACATCTTTCGCCTCAGACCTCGCGGGATATTTCAAGCCCGAGCCGCGTGAGGACCGCCAGCGCCAGCGGTCCGAGGCGGCTTTGATCCGAGGCCATCTTTGGGCCATCCCGTCCGGCTTCCCAAAGGGGCAACAAGCCCAGAAGTCGAAAGGTGAAATCAAAACCTCAACTTCAGTCATCTTCCAGTGACTGAAGATCGTTTTGTTTGAGGTTGGGGGTGTTTCCATCTCTGTGGAGAGAGCAACGCATCCATGTGGAATGGCTGTGGAAGGTAAAGGTGTGTCTCTCTTTGTCTTAGGGTCTGATGGTCCTAAGTGAAGCTGTCGGACATTCCCATGTGGCCTTCATTGCATTCCGTGCAGTTGCCCAAAAGAGTTGCTCCAACATGACGTTCCAGCCACAAATGAAGGCTTTGCGGGTCGCATTTTGTGTGGATTGACGTGCACGCCTGGTGGCTGATATCGGCTGAGACCACTTGAGTGCTTAAAAGCCAACACATCCTGGGCGGTTTCAAGACAAGGCAAAGGGGCAAAAGGATCCGATGCACTCTTGCCAGCCCCACTTCCTAAGCAGCAACCTCAACCATGTGAAGATATGATCACAAATTACGCTTTTTTGGACGCCTGGCAAACACAAGTGGGCCATCCAAGTCACCGGCCACACCAAAATTTGTGTTTACGCCCTTCAAATCAGCCAACAACGGCTTAAGCTGCAGGAAGCACATTTTTCACCGGAGCTCGATCATGTCGTAATACTTGAAGACCACCAAGCCGGCCACAATCAGTGAAGAGAAGGAGACCACGCACAAGCCTCAAAACTCGGAAGAGGCCCACTTTCGCTGGTTACGTTAAAGCCACCTCATAGCGGCTTACAGCTGGAAGAACTGGGGCCAACTGTCAGCATGTTACAGCATTGAATTTATCAACATTCGCCAATCAAACATCCGAAATGGACCCCCAGGAAAGGATGCTTGGGTTAGAGGTGTCCGATCGGGGCTGTCTTCACACTAGTTTCAAAGCACCTGGGAGTCATGGCGGAACAGTTGGCCAACAGACTCTCCATGCAGCAGAACCGCACATCTCCTTGGCTTCCGGGTTCATTCATATGCTAAATGCAAACTTTGAGCTGGGTCCGAAAGTGGCAAAACCTGGTGAACTCTGTCTGCACCTGGACACGGAACAGTAGGACACCCGGGAGTCCGCAAGCTCGCCGACCAATCATTGCGGTGCGGTAATCAAAACCAACCAGGCCAGACCATCGGTACACCGGACACCCATGCGAAGAGCGCTGGAACTCCAAACACACTGGGACACCAGAGCCCGAAACTGCGAAAACAGACTGGGCCAACCGGCTGAACATTGACACACTGGGTTCACAAGCATTCAGGGAGACCACCGCAATATCGAGACGCCAACGGATCTCCACTGCCACTGACTGTGGAATGGGGATACCCACTGAAATACTCAGCCAGGATACGCAGAAACTGGGGCACATCACTGGACGCCTAGCAAGCCACGTGGTGCCTGTGGCGTTCAACATGAGATTCCTGTCTGCAGGCTCCTAAGCAAATATTTGTCTCCATTCAAACCAACAAAAGCCTGAATGGCCCATCCAAAGAAAACGAGATCGAACCCGCGCCCATGGATTCGAGTGGCACCAGAAGGCGCCAGTGGCCCATCCGCAACTCTTGGAGCTCGCGGCCCCCATTATGCCTCCAAGCAAAAGTGGAAAGGCACGCGAGGTGGCGTCCGAGATGTTTTCGGGAAATGGACAAGTTGAATGTGTCCAATTGGAATGAACCTAATGTATGGCGTCCCTTCATTTCAATAAACACTACAAACAATCTGTTTCAGAATGCTTGGAGACGCATAGAAAGAGGTATCGGTGTAGCTTCTTCTTGTTCGTTTCCAGTGCCCGCCTCGCCCCCAAACAAAATCAGAAAGAAACACAAACTGTAGCCCCGGTGGTTCGAGGACAGTAGGAGGATCCCTACAAAAGACACGGTGGGGGCAAGTAATGTCCCTAGCGGAGGTCTTTCGCATTTGGTACCCCAGTCCAGCTCCCCAGTTCCCCATGTCCAGCTTTTAGAACGTGGCAAATTGTATCAACATTTCAGCCAAAGTCTGCGATGGATCGGGTTCAACACGGAAGACGTAAAGACTCCAAAAACCCGGCATGTGCTGTTAGGTGCGGCTCCAGGAAGAATCTGCGCAATGTCTTGCAACCAAGAGTCGGCTTTGCATAGTTCATGTGGGGGTTATCCAATATTACTTCTCCTGAAAACCCTCCAATCGCCGGCCTTTCGCGCTCCAATCGCGACTGCAGCGGGGCCAATCGCAGAGCAAACTTGGTAACTTCTTCACATCTTATAAGCAAATTAGTTGTTGTCCCAATCGCGGCCCAATCGCCGGCCTTTCGCGATGCAGGTTTGACCAATCACGCACAACCAACAAATTGCCCAAATACAGGACGGCCCCCATGTGCTTGCGAGGTGAGTCGCGAGTTGGACCCGATGGTTCTACATCTGCGACGGATGCGGACGCTACGGAAGACTTCTAATGCCCGGAAATGCAGCAGCTGTCCATGAGACTGCAAAGAAGTATCGCATGCCAAATTTGTTCCGCCCCTGATGCTGGCCATCACACGTTCAACACTGACGGCACGGGCCAACCTCAGGGATTTGCTAGTCAGCGGAGCAACTGTGATCAAGCATTTGTTGAACATCGCACATTCAGCCTGGACTCTCCCATGAAAATGACAAAGCTGCTCTTTAACCGGACCTTGATCCAAGTAGTTCTTCCGACTCCCAATCTTCGCCCTTTGGGCGCAGGCTCGGCCGAGACGCCCCAAATCCAGAGAGCAATGTCCAGCACCACGAACATGGCGATGAGAAGCGCCGCGCAGGAACGCACTGCAGGAAGCCTGACATGACCCAAGAAGCAATCACCCTGAAACCACACAGGCCTGGGAACCCTGAAATCCACACCAAAACTGCGCAGTGTTGCTTGGGCATTAAGGGATATTTGGAGGTTCTGAATCCAAGGCTTTCCTTAAAAGCACCCCCTCTCTTTTCGGGCTGGCATCCGATTCAACAAGGGGATTTGAGGATGTTGCACCTAGCCTTGGAGGCTGCTTTTCCAACACACGACCCGATAAAGCAGGGTTCCCGACGCTTCCCCTTGAGACATCACCCCACCACAAGGAATCTCTCTGCACTTTGGCTCAAATTGCTATGTTGAACCAAAAGAAAAGAAGAAGCAAACATGGGGCTGTCTCAAAATAAGGAACCCGCACCGTTTGCGGCGTCCTTTCCATTTTCCACGAACCCCGATGAGACCACGGTGCCTGGCTTGGGCTCTGTTGGACAGTTGCTCGACCTCTTCACTCTCCTGCAGGCGCTGCTGCTCCTGAGGCGAGGCTTTTTTCGCGCAAGAATGGGTTGTTCAGATATGATATGTCCTAAAAATATCAAAAGAAACATCGGAACACAATCAACATCTTTATGGATGGTGCATAATAATTATTCCATTCTGCGTGTTCTTGGACAAAGGGGTTGGTGTCTCTGCACGGTTCCCGCTGACCTTCGTGACTCAGTCAAGTGCGGGTGGAACCGTTACTTGGATATCCCGATATTCCAGTTGCAGCCTTCCCGAACTGAAACCCAAATCAGAGGAAGGTTACCCATGCCAGGGATTGGATCAGCGAACTGGGAGAGGGGTGGTGTTGGCAAGCCTCCAGGTCCAAGTACATTCCTGCTGCCTCATGTTTGAAGAGGGAGCATGAGACTAAGTAAACAACCGGGTCGAGCTCCCCAAAAGCCGAATTTTCATTAAGCCGCGGTACAAAAGACGGTGGCTTGGTCGCTCTCAGCTCTTCCAGCGCGGATGGATGTTTGCGCAAGGTTGCGCCGGACCTCAGCCCTGGACCCGAATTTTCTTTGAGGATCGCGTTTTGTAGTGGTTTCGGAAAGGAAAAGGACGCCCTGGCCGTCTTTTTTGTCTCCGGCCACCGCTGAATGGGAATATAAGCCCGAAGGCCATCACGTAGCTAGGTGCTTGAGCATTTTGTCTTGTTGATGGATGCTGGAAAGTAGGGGAACAAGGAAAAGACAGGATTCGGTTGTCTACTTGGTAGGAGGTGGTTGGCTCGATTTGGTGAGAGATATAAACACGCAATGTGGCAGGGAATGTCTCGAGTCTCAAGTCTTCAGAAAAGGCCTCGCTGGCCCAACCTGGTCATTGTTGCTCCTGCTGATGAGACAACTTCTGGAGAATGGATATCTTGCTTGGTAAAACCACCTGCCTGATCAAAACTGGTCAGATGCAACCTGACTTTCCAGTATCCAGAACGAGAAACTGCTAAAAGGTAGCCCAATCTCCTTGTAATTCTCGCAGGCTCCGGATTCATCAGCTGCCGCAGAAATTTAAACATAACCCCCCTAAAAGGTGAAGAACCCCTTTCAGAATGCCTGGAAAGCACAAACCAGAGTCCTTGTACTTGAAGGCGGCGAAACGGAGCGACACCACCTTCGCGACCTGGAGTCAAAGTGTCGGACATGTGAAACCAACCAGCGAGGTTTCATCTCATTTCCCCGCCCCATTTTGCTTCAAGGGATCCATTTTGCTACTCGCTGCTTGGGGCAATTGCCCCGATTTTGGGACGAAAACCTTTGACCCACAAAAGTCATGAGGAGAATCCAAGGGAGACACACAGGAGTGCCGCGGAACTCCTTGAAAGCTGCTAAGATCCACGCCGGCTACTCACATACAGGTGCATGGCGGGGTAAGGCATGGGAGAAATGGGCAAAAGCCGACGAGATCGTTGCAGAGAGTGGGGAAGAGCGCGGCGCCTGTTCCTCGCAACAAGCACATTTCGGAATATGCCCATTTGGGGTGTTGCACGGAAATGCAACCAAAGAATCATAGAAAGGGAACGTCATATGACAACAATGGATGGGTGTGTTGAACCGGGTTCCCTTGAACATCATGCGCGTCGAAGCCCGGCACCAAAGGATTGAAGGTGCCACAAAACGTCTCCAGGGCCCTTTACTGGGGCCGAACAACTCTGGATGCCCCCGAATGTGTTGAAGCCTATGGGTCTCCTACAAGGCTCAGCCCAAAACAGGAAGTGTCGATGCCTGCAAGGCGAAGTAGATGACGATCAGGCTGCTGAGAAAGCTCAGCCCAATATGCCTCGATTCCAGAAACATCCTTTCGCCAGAGCGGCACCAATAGCGCTAACGCACCGACGCCACCAATGGACCCCAATGGAAACTCTCCAGCATGGTTCGCGCTTGGCTGACCTTTGAGAGCGTGTATGTCAAAGCACCAAAAAGTAGAAATCGGACACCAGGGCAGCTTGCACTTTCTATTGGCTTTACATCCGCTGCCAGCTAATTCAAACACACAAACACAGTACTATTTCTGCACAAGCACTTTGAACAAGAAACAACGAAACTGCTTGAGTCAGTTTGCAGAATTCACAAAATGCGGCCCGTTGCTTCTTGACAAGGGGTCCGGATTGTTCTTGTGAATTTGTCCCGTTTTGTTTTGGACATTTTCGTAGATTTCTTGAAACCGGCAGGTGCGATCTCCCTTGGTTCTGCTCTGGTTTTGACTCGCTTTGCACCAGCGTTGTCAACATCCCCGGCATCCTTTTAACTCGGCAGCATCCTTTTCAACATCCTCAGCATCACGAGTTGGCTTTGTTAGGCTGGGTTTAGGGTGGGTTTCAGGGTTGGCCTAGGTTGGTTGGTTCAGGGTGGGCTCCAGGCTTCTTTAGGGCAAGTTTGGGGGGGGGGGCTGCGCTTTTGGTACCGGGATGGTTTAGTGCTGGTTTGTGGTGGGCTTCTTGGGGTTGGTTTAGGTTTAGGGCTGGTTTAGGGTGGGTTTAGAGTTGGTGCAGGCTGTGGTTGTGTTTAGGTGGGCGTAGGGTGGTTTAGGGTAGGTTCAGGGTGGCTTAGGCCTTATTAGAGACGGTGTTGTGCTTGTTTAGTGCGGTGGTTTTGGGTAGGTTTAGAGCCGGTTTGGCGATTGTCTATTGCTGGTTTCGAGTGGGTTTGTTTAGGGGTTCTCTAGGGAATCTCGATGGTTTAAGGTTTCTTTAGGGTTCTAGTTTTAGTGGCAGTTTAGGGTTTGGGGTGGTTTTGGGGCCAAACGGTGAACAGAAACCTGGGAGCCAAGAAGCCACCCACCAAAAATCCAAAAGCCAAAAGCCGGTGATGCTGGGGTGTTTCTGATGATGGAAAACCGAACAACAACAAGTCACGAAAACTTGCACAACTCGCCAAAAGCCAAAAAGCCAGCCTGAATTCCTCGATAAACAAACAAAAACAAAAGAAGCCATCAAAGAAGCGAAGCCAAAAAGCCCAGACTCCAAGAAGCGGCCAAAAAGCCAAGAAGCTAAGAATCCAGATAAGGTAAAATCCAGGAACGTGTCCCACAGAAAAACGGGAAAAGTCCCCCAAAGAAAAGCCCCCTTGACAAGTCTGCACTGGTTGCTCCCTTACCTCCATGTTCTTGCCCCAAAAAGACGTCAGAAACTGCTTGCAACTGAAGTGACCCGCTGCTCGCTTGCAACCAAGAAGCACAACTCCCAAGCCCAGCAAAGAGCTTGCCATTGCTTGATTGCACCCCCTCAGTTCATGGCTTTTTTAGAAACTAGGAAATACACAACACGCCATGTGTCGCTGCGCTTAAGTCCGGCACTGCGGCGCCAGGTAGCCGCATAGTAGCAAGCAACATCCAAAAAGGAAGAAGGGCCCGGTAAAGAACAGGCCTCGCGCATATTGTTCAATGAGATAAGTCTCAGCGGCACAGTTTCAACGAAAAACAACGCAAGCCGGCCTGCTGACATGTACTCGGTGCCTCGTGCGGGGCTCTGCAAGTCTCTCTCTTTCGCTCTCTCTTTCTTTCTCTCTCTCTCTGTATCTCTCTCTCTCTCTCTCTCTCCCTCACTCTCTCTATCTCTCTCTCTCTCTCTCTCTCTCTCTCTCTCTCTCTCGCTCTCTCCATCTCTCAATAGAATCTCGAAACTTAGGCAATGCCACGTTTGGCAGCATCGTACTTCTCACAGCATGACAAGACAAGAATTGGAACAGCTGCCACTGGTCTTAGCACAATCCCATCTTCATTCTGAAGTTGCTCAGCACTATCCTCGTCCTTCCATCATCATCAGCCTCCTCCGTCCTCCTCCTCCTACACCTCACCAGCATCACCACCATTACCATCACCACCATTACCATCACCACCATTACCATCACCACCATTACCATCACCACCATCATCCTCCTCATCATCGTGTCGCAAAGGAAATTGGATCCTCCAAGATAGCAGCGGGATATTTGATACCCTGCATTGTCTCAAAGCCAATCGAGGGTTTTCAGGTCCCCCTTAACGCACCGGCATTTCAGGGGCATTCCGCAGTTGCCCAAAGGACCCACAAATGCAAGGTTCACCTTTTGGGGCCAGCAAAAATGGTCCAAAGCAGGGAAACCAGCAGATCAAAAGGTCGGCTTGCAGCTATGTGAGTTTTGCAGGGCCTAAGGCAAAGTCACAGCACCGAGTGCGCTGCAAACCCCGCGGCGCATGGCATGCTGCATGGCCTAGCAGGAACAGGCTGGTCTACAGGAAGCCACCAGGGGAAAAAGTTGGGGGTCGACCAAAGGCTCCTTTTACACGGGATGACCATGGGGGAATCACCTGAGATTCTCCACGAAACGGGATCAGTTGCTGGTTTTGGGGGACAGCATTGATCAACGCCCAAATGAGTGTGGGTATATTGTGCAAATCAGCGGCCCAAGGCAAAACCCGGTAGAAACAAACTTCAAGCCATGTGAAGACTTACCTGTGGGAAGCCGCCTCTGGTGGGCAATATCCCCACGCCTGCATTTACCCAGTTTACTTGCCGGCATCGAGGAATTTTGGCTGACTCGAGTACAAATATCCATTGCTGATCGCGTTTGTCTTCTTGACATGGTCGCGTTAGTGCTTGCTGCGTCCTGCTAGCATGTTTAGCATGTTTGCCTTCCTCGTGTCAAAGGGACCCGACACAACGAAAGAGCCGCAGGGCGATTGGTGTACGCCTGGCAAAGGCCTCTAGGGTTGCAGGCCAACGGCAGAAAATGTCTATCGGGCTCCAACACTCTCCCTAAAAGGACGGATTGCCTTCACAACATGACTTGAGACTTTTACAGAGCTTATGCGGATTGTCGATTGTCTGTGCTGCTGTTCTTTCACTATGATTAATCAAATTCGCCTCGTTTTTGACCAACAATCCGTTTGTGGCCTTGTGTTTGACACCTCGCAGCACGTCCTCACCGCAGACCCTCGTACGACACGCACTTGCACAGAGTGCCCTTCACCCATGGTCGCGTTGTCAGTGCCCGACCTATTTCTGAAAGGGTAACGCTTGCAAACACGTATCTGGAAAATGGATGTAAATGGCAACATTGTGACCATCCGACGTGCTTCACCATGTCTAAACGAAATCCCGGACCCAACATTATCCACAAACAGGCGGTCCGTGTGAAAGCCATTGTCGGGTTCCATGCTGGTTGTTTGAGATCAACCTTTTCCTGGTGTCCCTTGTCATCAATATAATAACCTCTTGGCTGCCCCCTTCCGCACTGAACAGTTGCCATCGCAAACTGAACACCAGCGCGGCAAGATTGGACTTCACCGCGTTCATGCTGCATCGAAACGTGCGCGGCGCTTAGGTTTCTGCACTTACGACAATACGCCCCCGTCAGAACGTGTGCGATGCTCCAGTGTGATTCACCAAAACGTGCGTTTCGCTGAGGCAAAACACAAGAATTCAAGCAAAAATAACAAAATTTCCGTCACGAGAATTTCCTGGCTTTAGAACAAGCATGTGCATCTTGCCTCAGCGACACACGCAAGCCTGTAAACGTGTTCTTTGTAAGTGCTTTGGGGGCTGTGGTCATCTCCGGGCGCCATGACTGCTGCTGTGGTCTTGCGCGGGTGCCACTAAACACACACACACACACATCACAAACAGCCAGAGCCGACACAATAGGCCGTCGATATACTCCGGCGGAGAGCGTGGACGTGTGCACTTAGTATGTGCCAGGCATGTGCTCAGGCGCACGACGGAGAACGGTGGGCGGGTGTGCTTGCAATGTCCCAATGTGCCAGGCATGTACTCAGGCGGACGATGGAGAGCCTGGGGGTAGGAATGTGCGCAGGCGTACGACGGACAGTGCAGGCGGGTGTGCTTGTACTCAGGCGTGCCACGGAGACTTACCATGTGACAGGCACGCACTCGGGCGTACGACGGAGAGCGTGGGCGAGCGTGCTTACCATGTGCCACGCATGTATACTCAGGCGCACGACGGAGAGCGTGGGCCATGTCAAATAACACAGGCCTGCAGCGGAGAGCGTGGGCGGGTTGGCGTGTAAAAAACTCCGTTTTGTGGCTCGGTGAAGAATCCTCCTGCTTAAGGATCCCAACTAGTTCACCAGGTCTATGGAGTTGACCAGGATTCATCAAGAGCCATTTAGCGATGGAAAACCATGTGCTTGGTGGGCAAACGAAAAATTATGAAACGCCACGCCGGTTTCCGGGGCGTAGGCACAAACAACTAACCGGCCTTTTATTCTTGCCATTTCATGTTGAACGGGCCAGCCTTCAAGAAGCACAGTGCAAAACAGTGGGGAAAGGACGTCCTACATCTTTCATTGCCTTTCCCTGTTGCAAGGGGCAAACACATCTGCCGGGGCGCGTCATCCCCGCGCCGGCCTCGATGTCAGGCTCAGTGAAGCTTTCGCTAGAGCGCGCGCTCATGAAGGACTGGTTCCTGGAAGCAAACAAAAGGTGCGGGCGACGGTATGGTTGAAGAACAATCAGTCGGCTAGCCCCCAGTGATCCGTAAGACATATCCAACATAACAGGGCGCCGCCCCCTTTCCCTCCTTCGTGAACATCTCTGGTCCGTTGCGTCAACATGCCCACCTTGCAGCCAACCCTAGGTTGCTGATGAGCATTCCAAAGGAAAGAACATCTTATAGAACTTTCAGCATGACGCCAAGTTGCCACATCGTAGGTTGATCCGCCCAAACCAGAGTCTGACCCCCCTTCAAAGGCCACATGGAAGATGTAAACCGAAACGGGACACATGTTTGCAGGTCTCATGAAAAGCCGGAAGCGTTCACGACTGGAGAAGCAGGCTTTCCTTTTTGGCGCACAACCAGCACGGAGCTATTGAAAATCAGGGGCGCCTGCCAGGTGGTTGGTTTACCAAACACCCGAAACGAGGTCCCCTAGTTAAGCTTCATTTCTGTCTTGAAAACACGTTTGCCTTCTGACAAGGGGCCCGGCCTGGATGCAGCTTTTAGCAGTGGCTCCGCTCTCATCTGAGGCGCTCACCCTGGAATTTCGCTCAACTCAACATTGGAGGGCATAGCACCATGACCAAGTGCTTCGGCCAAGAGCTGGAAGCACCCCACGTTTGCTCAAGCCAATCACGTTCCATGCCTATTCATGCGCCAAGCTGAATCAACAGATCCTTTCTCCAGACATGTCAGAATCGCCATCCCAAAGCCCTGTCTTCTCTGTTAAAGCCAAACGCCTGTCGGCTGTGCTAGGTTAGCATTGCTTGCTGAGTTTGAATCGAGCCAGCATCTGCGAGCCTTTGAGCGAATCAGCGAGATGCAGCAGCTCGCGTTGGATTTCCAAAATGCAACACCTTCCAAAGGACCAGGAAAGGCAGCAACTGGTCAAACCTGTGGGAACCAAGGATCAAAGGCAGACTGGCTTGGTTCGTAGACATTCCTGCGCCCAAAGCAGCAGCTTTTAATCGCTTTGCCCGTGGCCAAGCTTTGGGCCAAAATGAGAGCAAGGCGCTGGCTCAGGCGCTCTAGGGCGAAGGGCTTTGCCAGGTCCAACGCCTCCCGCAACTCTTCTGTTGGTGCGTCTGCGCGATTCGAATTTGGAATTGGCTGTTCTTTGCTGTTGCTGCAGCTGCTGCTGCCGTCGTAGTTGGTACGATTGCTCGGTTGTTCTTGGGGTGGCAGATTGGTTTCTGCTGGGGGCATTCCACCCCTTGTTGTTTTTGTTAGTATTGTAGGTGCTGCTTTGTTCATAGATAATTTTGCTTGTTGATCTTGCTCTTGCTCTTCTTCTTGCTGTTGCTGTTGCGGTTTCTGTTCCGGCTGCTGCTGCTGCTGCTGCTGCTGCTGCTGCTGCTGCTGGCGTTTTCGAGGGTGTTGCTGCTGCTGCCGCTGTTGTTCTTCTATTGGCTCGAA
>CAUJNA010000635.1:497500-590000 GCA_963377175.1 Effrenium voratum | reverse complement strand
CAAACGACACGCACTGACTTTCAGGCTCGCTTGAGAAGAAAACGTTGCACGCTGCTCCAGAGCAAAAGAGGCCATGTCGAAAAGCCAACGAAAAGCCCCTTGCGATCCCGACACTCAGAGAAGTCGCCTAATTTCACTTTGCTGTCGCGGGCTTGAACCTGCTGGTTTCTTGATGGGGGGGTGACGGGTGCCGCAATTACGTTATTTTTCCTGGCCCGTCAGATCTTCCAAACCCCAACCACCTTCTCACGGAGTCGCCCAAATTCATGCTCCAGCTGCCTCCAGCTGCCCTCAAGCAAGCCCCAGTTCCTTTTGCCCAGAAGGCAGCTGCAGCTGCCAAGCAGATACTTTCAGCTGCGTGCATGGCCAGGCATGAAGGCCGTTTCTTGCCAGCTGCCCAGCTCCCCCACGCTGGCGCTGGAGTAAGAACGGAGACCAAAGGACACCTCTAAATAAATAGCCTCTGGCCGAGGCGGGCAGCGTGAAGCGTTTACAATCATGTTGTTTTTTGCTCAAGTACTTGTGGGATGGATTAGACTAGAGTAGGTGTTTGAATGAAGCCTTGTAAAGTAACTGGAGCTTGGGGGTTGTTGAATTCTTTGTGCTACAATTATTGTCGTGTTGGGCAAAGCCTCAACAAGGTTTCAGATTAGATTCATCCAGCCTTCTTTGAGCCTTTCAGGTTAAAGATGCTGTTCGGTTTCGTTAGCGGAGTTGACTACTCGTCTGGAGAAGCTGGCTGGTCGGGGAATTACTGCGCCGGGGTTGCCATTACATGGGATACTGCTCTACAGTATTGGGCTCTCCCAAGACTGGATCGCTTCCCGAGCGAGGGGCCAACTTCTGCCCCTTGCCAAATCCAACGGGTTACTTATCCGACATGGGCATAAATGCCAAACAAACGCTTGGATGCTTCTTCTGACCCACCTCAAAATTAATACGTCCTAGGTCCAGGCTCACTTTCGCTCTCTCGCCGACATGGAGTGAGTCAAAGGGCTCTGGGTTGACAAGTGGACCCTTCCGACCTATCGAAGTCTCCCCCCGCAAGATGATTTCTGCACACATCCCTTCTCCCTCTTAAGCTTTCTTTGACACATGTGTCACTTGGGTGGGGTGAAATTCTGAGGAAGGAGTGCGAGGCGCGAATCCGCACTTGCCAGTCCAAATGCGGCAAAAAGGAGCTTGGCCAAGCGGTCAAAGGCAACCGGCGCAAATATCAAGCCGTTTGAGAGATCGAGTTCCTACAATTGACTGTCCTAAGTTGGAAGGCTCAAAGTCAAGGATTCCGGCAGAGATATCTGCAATGGTGATTTGCTTCTGCGGCCTCTTTGCCAAGCCGGGCGAGGTCATAACTTGGTTGACAAACAGCGCTGGCTTTCTCCACTTACCACGAACCCCCAACACAGGTCCGTTTAGAGGGATATAAGTGTTGGAGAGCCCTGGGTTCCATGTCAATCTGTTTGCCTGAGGTAAACGGCCACAGCTTTTCAAAAACACAGGACATCGCCGCGACATCGCCTCGAAACTTTGTGCGGCCAAGGATGCAATTCACATGGACCATGCACCCGGCATGCCGCATCACAGTGATGTCCATCTCGCCAAATTGCTCATAGACCTCTTGCTTGGTTTGGTGCTACATTATATATATATATGCAACTCTGTCTATATCTTCATGGACATGCATAGATACATACAAAATCATATCCATATACAAATCCACATACATACAATGTTCTACATATGATATCATTAAGCGCAACGCCCATCGTTTGCCTGCAGGCCTAAGGTCATCTGGCTGCTTCACGCTGCCTAGGCATGTCAGGAAACCGCAGATTCACTTGGGTTTTTAGATTTAAGGTTTCGGTTTCGGGTTTCAGCTCTAGGGCTCAGGGGAGAGGATTTAGCTTTAGGGTGTCAGGCGCGTCGGGGGCGGGGGTTTGCTGGGGGTGGAATTCGGGCTGCAGGCAAACGAAGCATTGGCCACAAAATGGTATGTACATATCCCTTAACATATACATGTGCATAGCGGGCTCTGCAGAAAGAAACCGCCCATCTTCCCAAATCCATTTTGACAACAGGTGCATTTGGGCTTGAGACGTCACAGCGCTCCTTGACAACATTGAAGTTGGGGGGCCAGGCGGGGGTGCGGGGGAGATAGTGAGGCGAGAGCAGCTGGGCGCAGAACCCCGTATTTTCATAACATATATGTATATATATAAATACATACATCCATACATACATGCGCCAGTGCTTCCGGTTTCCTGTATAGTTGGAAACCAGCTTGGTTACCTACTATATTGGTACAGTACCACAAAAAAGGCTATACAATAGAGGGCAGAACCGTGAAACAGAGTGCCGGAACCGTGAAACAGGCGGGTGGAACCGTGAATTGGGAGCACGGAACCGCGAAAAACATGAGATTGGAATCTAGCTCTTACTTTTTTGGGAACCGAGCTTGGTTCCAGAAAAATGGTAACCACGGGCCAGTTACCTGCTATACATATACATGTACAGAAACATGTACATATACATATACATGAAATGCCTCTTCATATTCATGCACACATACAACTAAAACATATTACACATTGCATAGTAGGTATTGCATATGACATGTAAAGTATTCCTTACATATACATCATATGTATATTCATATATACATATATATATATATATATGTATGCATACAACATATGTCCAGACACATATATTTACATGTTTGTCTATCCGCGTATGTATATACAGGTGTTCTCTAAAGCAGAAGTTGGACGGCTTCAGACAGTCTCTTTGTTTCCCGTTGATTTCCCTTGAGTCATCATATGTTGCGGTCCATAGGGCAAGATGTGGCGCATGCCTGGATCACTGCCCTGCCCACAGCGGAATGTTTTGCCGTGGGATTCCCGCCCCTGGCCATCCCATCCCTTTCAGAAAAGAAGAATCCAGCACAACAACAACTTACTTTTTGAAAAATGGGAATCCCGCAAGGGATCAAATGGGCCCAGAATGCCATTCCCGTTTCCCATGCTGGCCTGCCTCTTGAGTCTGCTGCGGGGTGATCACAAGCCCTGCCGTGCTGGCGAACCTGGCGGTGGGATCGATGTGCTCGAACTGCACCCCCAGGTTGGAGGCCAGCATACCCACGGCGTAGTACAACCTAAAGGAGACCGGAAGGCCAGGGACTCTCCCCTTTTGATTTCAAAGTTGCCAAAAAAGGAAACACATGGACGCACATATCGGGTCAAAAGGTCGATTTGCGTGGGCTAGTAGCTCTGTGTCGTTGTGGGTTGTATGGCTCCCGACGGTCTCCGCTCGGTCACGCCAAGGGATCTGGTAGTTGCCTGTCTGTCTGGGCAGTAGACAGTTCGCCTTTTTGAGGCCCACTTGCCACCCTGTGTGTCACAGAGTGTCTGCAAGAGAACTTCCATCCATCTCTTGGTGGTTTGCTTCAGGGCAAATCAAAACACATACGGGCCATTTGCGACCCCAAACATCTACATCTGGATAAGTTGCGCTCATTGGAATGGTGCAGCGGATGCCAAAAGACCTGCGTGCCGGCAGCGAGCACCGAGGGATGCGTGCCTCAGAGCTCGGTCTCGCCCACCCTAGTTTGTTCAACCCACAAATCCGACACAAAAGGCGTGAACCAACCTGAAGTAAATCACATACCCATCCCTTTGGGCTTTTTGTGGAAGAAACCAATGGTGGGTGTTCGAACTTAGCGCCAAGACGCCGTAGTCTTGAGCTGCAAGAGATGTGACCGCCAACATCAGATCCATGCCGTCGGGGACCAGAGAAAACAAGTCCACGTGGTCATAGACATGCCATACCGTTTCATTGGCCAAGACCTCCTTGACGCACTTGCAGGGAAACTTGACCTCGAGAAAATTGTGCGGAAGGGGACAACTAGGGTATATAGATGGTTCAGTGTTGGGGGATTTGGGTTGACTAGTTGTTCTCAACTAAGCCACGGTCAACCTCTTTAGTTGAATTGGACATTGCCTGGAGGACGAGCAAGCAAACAGGGCCTGAAGACAATCGAGACAACATATGAGGTCATGATCAAATATTTGAACAGCAACGTTTTGAAGGGGTCACTTCTTTGATGTTCAAAGGTAAACTCCGCAAACAAACAAAAAACTAAGAAACGTGCTACTGGGCTTTGTAAATGGATGCAAGGCCCTCCGGACCCGTCAGATGAGTGACGTGCACCACAACTTGTGGGCTCGACCAGTTCTGGCCGTAGGCCTGGAAGTCCGAGCACCAGCTGCTGCAATCCTGACGGGGGGTCGGGCTGGTGTCCTTTTCGGATGGCTGTTCAAAGGAAGACCTCAAGCACACCGAGAAAACCCAAACGCTGCGTTGGAGCACCCTTTTTTTTCGGAGCAGCGGATGGCCTGGGGGGGATATCATCCAATGTCCCTCCGAACCAAAACAAACTCGGCAAGCAAAGGACAAAAGCGAAAGACAGAGTCTGTGATCCAACACCACCACAAGAAACCGCCTGCCAATCCCCAGCCCCAACCCACTCTTTCTGGACTCACCCCTGCCTGGTTCCAGGCGCGCGCCCGTATCTCCGGCCCAATGGATACCAGTTGGCGCAGGCCCCGCGCAACCTGCCGCCCCCGCACCGTGAAGGAGCCCCACTTGTAGCCCGAGGAGGTGCCGCTCAGGAACAGAACCTCTGCCGGAAAACCGCGAAAAGAACCTGCGAAACGCCAAGGAACAACGCCCCAAATGGCAACTGCTTGTTTTCCTTGTCTTCTCCCACCAACAATTCATATTATGTATACATATATTCCTCCTGGCTTGCACCGGCTTGGATGTTGCAGGTCGGGTTTATGCTTTCCTTGAAATGTTCCTGACACCACCAGGATCTCTTTCTGGGATCTCTTGTAATGCATGAATGGCCCTCGGTGAAACGTGAAGCAAATTGACTTGCAGAAACTTGTCGCACACCCGACCCGCTTGAACCTGATGCTAAACGCATGGTGCATCCCTTTCAAAACCATCGAACGGGCGGGCTCCCACCGCACACCCGGTTTTGGAGAACATCGGAGATTGAGTCCGGCCTCCGCCTTGTCCAGTCGGCACAATCTTTGCGCCAGCACTTCTATGGAGACTTCCTGGCTCAGCTTGCACACCTGCCTGGCGCCTTTCTGACATCCAATGATTCATTTGCGTGGGAACCTGCAAACTGTCAAATCTTGCTGAGCCGATCTGTTCTCGTATTGAAGAACAAAAACTGTTTCTTCTAGGCCCAAGGCAGGTCCTACAAAACCCCAGCCTTGGTCGGCGGCTCAAATTTGTCCAAGTCGGACTTCTTAGTATCATGCAAACCCATTTGCAACGTAGAGAAATGCCGGAATGAAGGTGCGATCATATATCTTGAAACTCAGCACATTCAATGGTTGTCTGGTATCGACATCTATATTCCAAACCCCGCAGGTGGTGGGCTATGGCTCGCGCAAGAATCGATGACCATCCTTGCTAACCCTAAAGGAAGCCATCTGTTCACAATGGCAGCAAGCAGACTCCTTGACAACCACAAAAGCCATGCTTCAGTCACAGTTCCGTGCCCAGAAACCGACACGGGATCTTAATGAGGTTTCAGCATGAAACTCAGAGGTAGCCAAGCACATTCAATGCCCGAATGTTACATCTAACCATTTGGCTCAAAGAACGCATGGTCCACACACGTTAATTACGTCCAATCGACTTTGAGAGCAGTGAGGATCTCTCTCGAATCTGGGGGGTTACCGTCAAACCAGCAACGGTCAAGCTCTTCACAGCCCACGCAAAACCAAAACTGCCAGAAAATGAAAGGAGGGATCGGTGAATCGAGCAATTTCCTAGTTCTTCGAGTACCCCCTAGTGTCAGTCATTACTGTATTCCAGCAAATGACGATACTTTTTGTTTGCTGCTGCCCCTTTCCTTCAGGGATATTCAAAGGGACCCCTACTTGAGCTCCCTGCACCTGTGATACCTGTATAATCCAGCATTGCCAGTGTCACGTGAGCAACAAGATCATATGTGTATCAATGCGACACTTAAACCCATTCAATTGGTGAAGCCACGTGCATGGTCTTTCATTTTGGTACATATGTTGGTTGTCCTTGCATGCTCAGACTCGACCAGCCTGCAGCTTCTCCCCGTGGGACTGGAAAGGGCTCCTCCCATGAACCGATCAGCCCACAGATCTCGAAGTTTGCTCCGCCCCAAGTGCAGTCGGTACAAATGGTAGGTTTAGGTGTGCCTCACCCATCAAAATGCTCAAAACAAGAGCTCCGCCACAATGATGAAACGTATGCAAGAAACTAGTTACCTAGTTTCCTTGAGCCAAACCAAAAACGTCGGCACAGTGGACTCATGCACCAATGGTGTCTTTGCGTTTTGCCTGGATCTGTTTGCCAAACACCCCACGCAGCGGAATCTCTGCAACATGTGTGTAGTTTCCCAAGCCTGAAAGATCCGCTGGCTTCCTCTTGCTGGCTCTAGATAAACAGTGAGCGAAGCACCCTCTACCAACAACAAGTATAGATGCATGCAAAGAGCGACTGGTGTTGGCTGCCCTCGAAGAAATGCCTGCCCTCTTAAAGGTACAGAACTTCTTGGAGGTATGCCACTCTTTTCCATCAAAACGTAAGCGACAGCAAGTGCCGACTATACAGTAGATCCACCTGTGATCTACAAGGGTTTTGCTAAGGAGGAAGCTATGGAAGCTAGCTGGATGCAGGGAAGCGGGGGTGTAAAAGTTCATGAACAAATGCATTAAAAGAGTGAGTGATCACCAGGTTTCGCAGTCTCCGTCTCATGAGTTGTTGGTCTCTTCGGCCAGCTGCCGGTTGTTTTTGGGCAGCGTTGAGATTGATCCCTGATTCTTCCCCCCAGCTTAGATCCCGGCCTTGTTGAATTTGAGAGGAAGAGATTAGATTTAAAAGCTCTACCGTTTTTCCTTCAGGCTCATGTTCCAATGCGGGAGTTCACCGATTTGACCAACGGTCTGCTACCCTTCAATTGTAGATCACACGTAAAGCGCCCTGTCCACGAAACCTACAACAAATAAGGATACTCACCAGGGACAAGGTCTAACCAAATTATGAGCGGTGCGGTCGCGAACCATTCAGTTTGCTAGGTAGATCGTAATCTATAAGAAACAAAAGCCTAGCTTCAAAGGTACGATTCATTTGATTTACACAAAAAAGAAACAGACCATCCTGGACGGAGCAACACCTGTCCGATCCCAACTACCTTGAAGGGGGAAAGGGGGTCGGCGGTTCCCCGATCAATCCTGTCCTCCAGTGCCACTGCCAAGTTTCTTCGGCCGCCTTTACCCGCGCCGCGCACGTGGAACTCGCCTCCGGGTAAATGAATTGCCGACCGGCAACAACCGATAGGGGACCACAAAACCAACACCCGGGAAATATTACTATTATGCACATGTGGTGCTTGCTCGAAGACATGGTTTGGCGTGCCCCTTTTCGACGGGAAAGCTTGTCCAAAGGAGTCGAGTCTGTGCTTTTCCGTGTTTGTTGGTTGGGGGGGGTACTGGTCAGACTCTTTGGTGCTTGCAGCCCCCCCCTCCCCGAAGAAAAAAGCAAAAAAAACAGGGGGGGGAACAAAACAACTGGCTAAAATGCAAACAACTAGACGTCCACGTGCGAACAGAGCAGGGCGTTGAGGCAACAGCTGGGTTCACTTCCCAAGTTGACAGCACCCACCCAAGTTTGAAGTCTCTGCTGATTTGGAAATATGTCACACAGTGAGACTCGAAAACAAGCATAACGCGCAGATTGAGACACACACACACATGCTCTATCTTCTTGTTCCAGCTCGCAAGCCAGCCGCCTTTCAAGAAACTCTATGGATGACTCCCTCCACCTCAAACCCGGCCATGCCTCAAAATCTGCCTTGGGCGCTGAGAGGGTCTCGTCCAGGGGCCAATGGCTTGGCAGCTGGCGCCGGTGATAGTCCACCTGCTCCAAGAGCCTCCGTCCGACAAATATTTTAGGACAGCCTATTTTGGCTTGGTCGTCCTATGTCGTCCTTGGTTGCTTTGGTTGATGTGGGTCGAGACGTGTTGGAAACCAAAGGGAGCGGAACAAGAGCTGGAGCTTGAGCATGTACTAAATGATGCTAGTACCGTGCTCATGCCTTTGAGCATAAAAATGGGCCAATGGAATGTTCAGCCTTTTGTCAAGCCCGCCCAGGTCTAAGCAAGAGGAATCCCCAAGCAGCATCTCGATTTTCCGCGCCAGCCAAAAGAGATGTGACGCACTAACTGCACCGAGGTGCCGCAGCCAGGGCCACCTGACGGTTCGTGTTGCGTATTGAAGGCTGACCGCTTGCTTGAACATGTGCTTCAAATGTGGTTGTTTAGACCAATGTGGCCCCATCCTGCTTGAGGAAGTGCCCCATGCCCTACATGATTCGCCATGAGCACAGCTGCCCAAAGAGCTTCTTCGTAGGTCAAAACCTCCCAAAAGAACAAACAAATCCCTGGTGCCCCCTAGCCTTCCAAAGAACATTCGTGGGCAAGGAAGGTTCAAAAGCAAACCAACATGGCCAAAACAAACTTGTTTTGGTCGCCGCTCAGATTGCGAGTTCCATGGCTTCAAAGGGAAGCAAGAACACTTTGGCTCCCGGACATTTAAGACAAACCCTACTAATAAGCATATTATCCAAAAAAATCGGACCCTAGAAATGGTGGCTCTCTTAAAACTAGGCTGAAACTCGAAACAAACACAAGCTCAAATGGGCAACTGGGGTGTTCAACCCAGTGTCACCTGGTGGTCAAAGCGTCGTAGAAGAAGCGACGCTTCAAGCCCACACGCTGTCCGCTCACGGCGTCCCAGGTCTTGACAGCATCCAAAACGAGCCACGGGAAGTCGGACTCCACCACTTGCCTAGAGTCTGTCTCCGCTCTGTTTGCTTCCTTGTGCAGTTGGTTGGAGCTTGGTTGGTTGGTTGGTCAGTTGGCTGGCTGCCTGCTTGGTTGCTTGGTTGGTTGGTTGGCAGGCTAGTTGGCTAGCTGCTTGCTTGCTTGGTCGGTTGGTTGGCAGGCTGGCTGGCTGGCTTGTTTATCTGTTTGTTTGGTTGCTTGCTTGTTTTCTTGTTTGTATGTTGGTCCGAGTGTGTGTGTGTGGGTGATTGTGTGTGTGTGTGAGTGTGTGAGTGTGTAAGTGTGAGTGTGTAAGTGTGAGTGTGAGTGTGAGTGCTGTGTGGCGTGTGGTGTGTGGTGTGATTGGTGTGTGTGTGTGTGTGCGCGTTTGTTTGTTTGTGTGTCTGTGTATGTTTGCTTGTTTGCTTGCTTCCTTAATTCATTGCGGGGCTCGCCTTTGCACACGGGGCCAGGAGTGCTTTTCATCTGCGCGTGAATTCGGAAACTATATTTCCACGCGGCAAGGCTTTACGGCAGCCTGCCTCTTAAAACCAAACAAGCATTTATGCTCGAAACTCACAACCGAGCTAGGTAGGGTTGCGACCCTAAGCGTGCTCGCTTCGCGCTCGGTTTGTGCTTGTGCTTGGTTAGTGCTCGGTTCGTGCTCAATTGGTGCTCTGCTCTGCCGGCTCGCGCTCTGTTCGTGCTGCTTGGGTTGTGCTCAGGTGGCGCTCTGCTTGGGAGGCTCGTATTTGGATCGTGCCCGGTTCGGCCCGGTTCGTGCCCGGTTCGTGCCCGGTTCGAGCCCGGTTCGTGCACGGATCGCGCACGGATCGCGCACGGATCGCGCACGGATCGTGCCCGGTTCGTGCCCGGTTTGCCCGGCTCATGCCCGGTTCTCGCTAGGTTCGTGCCCGGTTCGCGCCCGGTTCGTGCCCGGTTTGCGCCCGGTTCGTGCACGGATCGCGCGCGGATCGTGCACGGATCGCACCCGGTTCGTGCCGGTTCGTGCCGGTTCGCGCCCGGTTCGTGCCGCTCGTGCCCGGTTCGCGCTCGCTTCGCGCACGGATCGCGCACGGTTCGCGCACGGATCGCGCACGGATCGTGCCTGGTTCGTGCCCGGTTCGTGCCCGGCTCATGCCCGGTTCGTGCTCAGTTCGTGCCCGGTTCGTGCCCGGTTCGTGCCCGGTTCGCGCCCAGTTCGTAAACGGTTCGCGCACGGTTCGCGCCCGGTTCGTGCACGGATCGCGCACGGACCGGGCACGGATCGCGCCCGGCTCGTGCCCGGTTCGTGCCCGGTTCGTGCCCGGTTCGTGCCCGGTTCGTGTTTGGTTCGTGCCCGGTTCGTGCCCGGTTCGTGCCCGGCTCGTGCTCGGTTTTTGCTGCGAGGCTCATGCTAGTTTGAGCTTTGCCTTGGCGAACGGCTTCCCCATAGCAATAAATGGGGTACCCCCCTTCCCCCCTTTTAATCAATATATTCCCTGGGGCAACAAAAACTATTGATAGGGTACCACAAGGGCGCTGCAGGGTGCCACCTGGCACAAACGCCTTAAACAGCAATATGTCCACTAGCGATTTAAAAGAAAACCGCTCAAGGCAGTTTTGTTGATATTGAACTTGAACAAAACAAATCGGCGCCGTTCAATCTGATTTGCTCACTCTAGATTTGAATGTGCAATTCGATAATTCAAACGTGAATGCAATCGTAAGTCAAACCTGGTTTGGAGAGCTAATAAGTTCAGGTCTGGACGAGGGGTCCGCGAAAAACAAATTAATGATAGAGCGCATTCTTGATAGGGGGAAGTAATTGGCAGCTCAGCCTAGAGCCTTTGAGAAATCTGGCGTGTTACAGAAAACGCCGCAATCCGGCCACCAGCCCCCCCACCCCCCTTCCTTTGCTATAACAACCCCAATGGAAAACAATGGACACGTGGACTCAGAATTGAGCCTAGGGAGGGGGGGGGAGGGGGCAACTCCAGAAATCACGGCGTTTTCTGTAACACCTCAGCATTGCGTATCTTGAGCCGGGCGCTGTTTGTAAGATTGTTGTGGGGAGCCTGTTCAACCCAGTGTCCCGGAAAACACAAAGTTCGGTTGATAGTTTCACGCTAAATGCGTCTGCGCCAATGTGCTTGGAGCTGGGCGGCCATAGCAAATATATCTTTGTAGGGCTTTTCAATTCCAAGTCTGGGGGTGGCAACTTGGCTTTGCGGCGATAGCGTTTGGCGGCGTTCCTTTCTGGCGCTTAGAAGCACCAGCCACTGGCCAAATAAGAGGCAACAAGGCCCACAGAAACCACAAGGGTAAGAGAATAGACGCCCAAGCAGAAAAAGCATTCTGGAGAGTACAATTGCTGAGCAGACCAACAAAAGCTGAGCTGCGCGGCGCTTTCACCTTTGGCTGTTCAACGTAGGGCTTGAAATCACGCATTTCAGAAGGCATGCCTGTTTGAGCTGGCGCAAAGCAGAAACCCTCAGAGCGCTACGTGCTTCCAAAGCTTTGTCAGGTCCAACCATGCATCAACAGCTTCTTGCTGCACGTAGAATTACAAATCTATCATGCCTGGAAAGCCCAGGGCGCCGAAGTTCCGCCACTGATTGAAGTTAAATAAACGCGCTTGGTGCCCAAAAACGTCGTTGGAGCAATTCGCGAATGTTCAAGAACTTGCGTGAACCGTTTGATTGCCAAAAAACGCCGTTTGATTGCCAAAAAAGCCGTTGGCAAACATCAGTTGACCAGCTTGACCTTGGCAAAGCGTCACACTTTGGGATATATGCAGGTATTCTGTGACAAACCTTCTGACTTCACTGCCATGCTACACAAAACCACGCATCTTTGGAAAGCTCTCTGGAGGCCGTCTCGCACACTACGGCTTTGCATTGCCCGCGCTTACCTGCGAAACAAAACATTGGCCTGTGCGCAAACAAAAAAGCACTCTGGGGTCTGTGATGCCCAGTGCTATCAAAGGCAAGCCCCGTCATTGGTTGCTTGTATAGTTGTTTGCCTGCTGCTTGCTTAGTGTCCTTGCTTGTTTGCTTGGTTGGTTGGTTGCTTGCTTTGCTTTGTCTTGTCTTGGTGTTTGTTTGTTTGTCGGTGTGTTGTTTGTTGCTTGTATGTGTTTCGATTGTTTGCTTGCTTGTTTCATCTTCCCGGCTTGCTCGTGGTTGGTTGGTTCGGTGGTTCGCTGGTTGCTTGGTTGCTTGGTCGCTTGCTTGGTTGCTGGCTTGCTTGCTTGTTGGTTGCTTGGTGGCTTGCGTGGTTGGTTGGTTGGTTGGCTTCTGTCTGTGTGTGCATGTGCTTGCTTCTTTGTGTTTTGTTTGTCTGCTTCTTTGCGTTGCTTCTGTTCTTGCGTTTGTCTGCTTGTCTGCTTGCTAGCTTCTTTGCTTCTTTGCTTGCTTGATCTGTTTGGTGATCTGTGTTCGCCTTTCTTTTAGAGATGCGTATTTCGGTTGTCTTGCTTCACAGACCTTCCATGGTATAAACAGGTTGGCACTCAGTACCTCTCTTCGGAATTGGCGAGCCGTCAGAAGAGCACAACCATGTGGGAAACACGTTCAAGTACCACTAGCCAAGAAGAAGATAGGATGAAACCCCAGCGAAATGGCTGCCAATGGTGCCCAGCTGTAGACTGACTGCCCGCACCCTTGTGGCAGGTGTGGTAACACCAAGATATGTTGCTGTTTCTCTGTTTTTTAATCTTAAGCAAATGCAAGCAGTCATTTTCTCTTTGGAACTGGCCAACCCCAACACGAGGGTGGTTGGCCTGTTTGTTTCAGCCAGGCCGCACTGCGGTGGACATCTGGCCGGCTCTCAGCAGCGCCAGCAATGCTGCGCCCACAGAGAAGGAGCAGGGATTGGCAGCAAACTCCTTGACTTGAAACCCTGGCAAAAACCAATGGGTCAACACTAGGCACCTCTCCAAATGCCGGGGGCTGAGAAGCTTTCTGAGGGCTGCTCTGACATCAGAGAGCCTGCTGCGATATTCAAGTGAACTAAAAACACTCCAAGGGGTGGGAACTCTAGTTCTTTGTCTTTGAGGTACAATAGGCTCAACTCGCTGTGACGCATCCCACTTGGCGGGTGGTCAACGGTTGAACATATACCAAAGGCGTCAGTGCAAGCTCTGGCAAATGTTGCTCTTTGAACCCGCGAAAATAGTGGCGGAAACGATGTGTTTTCCGGGGTTCTAGAACGAGAACAGTCAAATGACCCAAGCACGCAATCCGCGAGCCAAGGCTCCAGCAAGCCACTGGCAATGTCTGCGATCTTTCGTATTTGCGGGAGATCCAGGACAGCACCCTCCACCAGCTTTTGCACCAGCGGGAAGAGCTCGTTGGCCCTGGTGTCCACCGCACGGAAAAAAACACGCAAGGGTTTTAATGGAGTAACCTTCGCACAGTGGCATCTCGTAATTGCATGCCACATGCTCAGTGATGTGTTTTCAGTTATTTTGTTCTGTGGGGAGGACTAGCGACTAGTGGACACCCCATCAGGAGGCAACGCACGACACAGATCTATGTCAAGAAACATCCAAGATGGCCGCTTACCACCATGCATCTGATGTCGGCCGACATGGCCCCTCAACAGAAAATCTTTGCACGGGCTGCCTTACCCCAGTTGAAAGATCCGTTTAACAAAAATCGAGGAACTCTGAGTAAGCAGGTCTTCTGACCGTGAAGTATGTGAAGCTTCGTGATCAAATTCATAAACCCTCCTCACCACTCGAACAACATCTGCAATCCGATTACTCCAGTTACCTGGTGCTTCACCACCTCATTGCAGCTGGGCGCTGTGAAAGGCTGATAGCATATCTAGATACATCGCATCATCTTTGCTTCACTGTTAGTGACCAGTTGAATGTGTCACCAGTCACTGTGTCCCAACGCCCACCTGCCAACCAAAAGGCACCCAAGGCACCTGTCGCCGTCTAGCAGGTCGCACTCATTGGGCACCAGGTTGCCGAAGCTTTGTCGGAAGCCATCCCCGAGGCGATAGAGCAAGGTCACGATGGGCCAGCCAGAGGCCACCAAATTGGCAAGGGAGAAGTCGAAGAAGAACAGCAGGCCCTCTAACTCCAGTTGAACCTCCCAATCTTTGAGACCCCCTACATATTCGCACCATTGATTAGCCAACAGTTTGGCCATGCTTGCACTGCTCACTTTCCGTTTCTGGGCGTGCCTTCTTCCACAAGACGTCGTGGATGTCGCGGTCTGTCACCTCTTGCCCACCATCGGCGAAAGATGCGCAGGAATGCACGCAAAGAAGCTCTGTCAGAGTCAGTGTGGCCACGCCCAAGAAGCAGTCCACCTGGCATGTGGTGTCTAAATCTGCGCCTCCCCCCCCACCCGGAACAAAGCTGTCCCTATTTTACGGCTGGGAAATGGAATTGGTTGCTGTCACACCACTGAACAGTCTTCCCATTTTTGTGGGGGGGGTCCTTAAAGCTTTGCACGAAGCCAATCTAATTGCATGGGGCCATGGCGCAATGGCAGCACGCCCTGCCAGGCGGGCTCCAGCTGAACGTTTTTCCGCTGGAACAGGTCCAAAGCTACCCTTGACCATACAGAAAAAGTGACAAGGGTCCAAGAAAATCTCAAGCCTTGAAGATGAGCAGAGTGAACCCGGCAAGCACTCCTAAGCAGAACATCTTCTGGAATTAGTGAAACAAAATCACCCTTGTCCCCCTTTCAAGAGAAGCCCCAAGCAAATCGTTCAAGCAACAGTGGCGTGTGTGTTCTGTTTTCAATGAATCATGGGTCCAACGAATCATGGGTTCTTCACCGGTGCATCTGCCGATTCTCCAGACTCACTCGCGCTTGCCTTGGCCCCGCTGAAGGGGAACTCTGCAAAGTCCAGCTCGCTGTTGGCATAGCGCCACATGTCCTACAGCCAAGCTGTCACAGGACATGGAGAATACACAAAACGACGGGAACCCTTCATCACCAGTCAGCATGACTAGGTGCTTCCCAGCTACAAAAAGGAAACTGAATTATGTTCGCGTAGGCAAACTAGCTGGGCGGCTCCACGTAGGCAAGTCACGTAAATCGTTGAGTTTTTGCTTTGCGTAGGAGGCACTTGCGTAGACAAGCCTGGGAAAATACATCATGCAGTTCGGTCTGGCCTGGAACTTTCACGTTCCAGCAGTGGTTCAGGTAACACGAGCGAGAGAGGCTACATAGCAGGTAGTTGATTTGTATCTGAGCTGGTAAACTCTTATGGCTCAAAAGGTAAGGCCTGGATCTCTCAAAAGAGGGCTGCTTCAATCCGCATAGGCACTGCGTAGGCTCACACGTAGGCTCCCGCG
This sequence comes from Effrenium voratum, assembly GCA_963377175.1. NCBI lineage: Eukaryota > Dinophyceae > Suessiales > Symbiodiniaceae > Effrenium > Effrenium voratum. Next base: position 574,817 of record CAUJNA010000635.1, on the reverse strand, counting down.
TAGGCTCGAGGCCCATTTGGTGAATCTGTCCCTTTCTGGTCGCGCCACTGCCGCAGCTCATGTACTTCCGCTTCAATCTGAGCACTATGCTTGCACTGAAAAATGTACTGAAAAGTTGCGATTCTGGTGCCGGAGCTGCCAAAGTGCATTTCGCGTATTGCAATTAAACTGAACAGCTCCAAGCGGGCAACACACGCGTATAGGCACCCCTTGCAGTCGCGGAGGCTTTGTGTAGGCACTCGTGTAAGTATGCATGAAGTGTATAGGCCGCGAGCACCCGCGCAAAGAAAACCTGCTCATGAGACTGGGGATTGTTCTGTGGAAATCTCAGGGCTAGGAGGCCGAACTCAAAGCTGTCAAACGCGACCCCAAAAGCTTTCAAGACACGCCGCTCTCCACAGCAAGTTAAACCTGATTGTTTTGTTGGGAGGAACAACGCAAACTCTGCAAAATATGATCGCTATTGATTTGTGTTTCTTCCTTGTTGGATTTGAGTGGTTCGAGATGTTGCACGTCTGACTCACTTTCAGCAGTCTTCCAGTAGTATTCCCGCGTCTTCACGCCATCCCGCGGTCTTCTTCGTTGCGTCATGAGACTTGAATACGCAACATCTGGGCTAAAAGGCTTGCTGGCAGTCTTGTGTTGAAATGTGTGTCCCCGATCACTTAGCCCGTCCCATTGTTATTTGTTCTCGGTTTAGAGTTCTAGGAAGGAAGGGGATGTATTTGCTCCTCCCAGTTGGACCCCTACGTCCCTGGAATTACCCAGTTTGAATGTCGTTCTTCAGCTGCCACCTTATAGATATGTTTCCTTCAGGAGGGGTGAGTCTTGGAGACATATACAGTATGAGCCACAAACAATATTCCTGGCCTGTGTAGTCAATTTGGAAGACAGTACCATGACTTCCCCAAATATATCAACAGTGAGTTACACAGATTCGTGTCAGTTGCACCAAACATCTGTTTCAACCCACGGCTGGAATAATGGTCAGCAGCATTAATTGCATGTGCTTCAGGAAACCTCTTCTGAGCGGGGACGAACAAGTTCATGACATCATGTAGTAGTTCGCTCAATGGGCGAACCTTAGCTTCCTCTGGACAATTGGAATATGAGTGTCAATCCCCCATAGCTTTTTGTGCCTTGCGGTAGGTTCCTTGTGCGTGAAGGTTATATCAATAGCACATATTCCTCAGTCCATTGTACGAACATGTCCCACTTGGCGGCCTTGGCTTCTGTTGGTTCCAGGGTGTTTACTGTTGAGGAGTTGCAAAGACCGCAAATATGTGCGCACATGTGTATGCATATATATATATATATACGTATATCAGTCTTATATGTATACAACTTCCGCAGCTGCTTGCTCTAATGGAAAGGTTCGTGTACCCAAGGACATGCCCGAGTACAGTACGGTGAATTTTCTGGGACCCGTCAAACAAAAACCACCTCTGCAACGAAAGGGCATTCGACAGTTGCAGGGTGCATGTGAGGTCCCTACAATAACACCGGGGTGTGACTCAAGAGTCCCTTCCGTCTGAGCACCATGCGACTACAAATAACAATAGGGGTGTGACTCAAGAAAGCCCAGGGAATCCACCAGGGAAGCCTCCAACTCATTCGCGTGTTTTCAGGGTACCCGGGTTGGGTAAATGAAACCGAAAGGAACATCACGAGGGGATCCCCCAGAAGACCAGAAGCCCAGTCCTGCAGCTCCTCACGGCAGGATCTGCAGAAAAGCTCCCCTTGAGGGCTGAAGGCAACACTCTGAGCCTTCCTCACTTTGGATCCAACGGGGAGGTCATATGCTGAGCGGAAAGAAAGCTGAAATGAAACACAGAAGCGAAACAAAGGAACACATCGGAAAATAGAAATGAAACCGAATGAAAGCTGGAAAGAACCAAACAAACACCAGAAAGGAGCAAGCAAAAGAACGCCAAAAAGATATTGCGCGAAGCTTCGCCTTCACGGGTTGCCACATGGCGTTGCACGCAGGCCTGCTCAGGTCCATATCCGAGAATTGTGTCAGCTCCTTGCCGCCCGTCTCGGAACCGCTGGATGCACCACATGACAGCCATGGCTACCCTACCTTCCACTAGCCCAAGAGAAAACACAAACACACACACACACATATGCTCAGTCATGAGAGTCTCCTTTGAACATCCAGAAGTGAATCGCCTCAAGCAAATGCAAGCGGCATTTGCAAGGTTCATATATTATGATCCAAGCACAAACCGAACCTTGGCGCGTCTATGGTAGAGGGTATTGGTATTGGCAAATATGTGAGTTCTGACAATCTGTTTGAAAAAAGGGTTCCCCTCCGCTTATTATTTTTGAACATCGCCACAAGGACAAGTCACTTGAAAAGGACCTGGCAGGTGATGACTAAACAACGGAGGAAATCGAGGGAACCCAAATATGGCTGGGCCTCAGCTTCATAGAACCTGTGCTTATGCTTTGGGATCCCTAGCTTGCTGCTTTTGTTCCTATGCTGTGGCGGTTCTGGATAGGTTTCCAAGGAACGCACGCCTATTTGCCAAGGGCCTGCTACATGTGCACGCCTCTCCGGATTGCCATTTGTCTCCCAGCTAGCATGTATATGTTTGAATGTAGTTGTTTCGGGTACTGTTGTTGGTGATCCTCAAACCAAAAAGGAATACTGCCATCTGTCTGGGGCCTATCCCCGGCGAAGTTCGCGTTCAACCGGGCCTGAAAGTCTGCGGTTCAAGCCCCATCAAAGGTGGCCTGCAATGGTTGCCCAAAAACACGCAGAATTGAAAGAGCTTTACCTGTGTAAATTGCTGGAAGTGAAACAGGGGTTCTGAATAAAACGAAGTGAGGTACTCAAAACGGAGGCTTGTCAAAGAAACCGCTACCAAAGACTGTTGTTCCCCGATGGATCTTGTGCATTGCATTTGAGAAGCGCAGGGTATGACTTGCATGGGTGGCTATTCCCCATGTCCAAGAATCTTGACTTTTGCTTAGTGGAAAATCATTCTGACAAGAAAAAGGTGCAGTGAAACCAAAAGTCCGAACCGAACCAAAGGTTCCCAGAATAAATCCAAGGTCCAACCAAACAGTCACCAAATTGCGGGGATCCGCGTGGGGTCAAAAAGCAACAACACTAGCACCATGCGCCGATCGAAGTCTGTTGGCGAGCTCAAAGCAGAAAAGCAGTTGCGTCGCAGGATCAGTCCTTGTTGGCCCACCAAAATGAGACCTGGTAGTTGAAGAAGTTACTCATCGATTCATCATCATCCAGTTGCTGCAAAAGGCCCTGAGTCGCCATGTTCGGATACGAGCCTCGGTTCTTCAAAACGTCAAGCCAGGAAAGAAAACTGACCCTTGTGTGAGCATTATATATATATATATAAAATTGTATAATATTTGGCTGGGTGTGGCTCCAAATGCCCCACCCCCACAAGTTGCTCTTGGATGAGCTCAAAAATCAGGACCCCGTTTCACACCCGAGCGGCTCAACAAATGGATTGCAAGTATCCCCGGGCGCTCATTCCTGGAAGAAGGGAACCTTCTTCACATGCGAAGAAACGAAAAGGTACTGGGCGCATACCGGGCGCGCCTCGCTTGGAGAAACAAAACACAAATCAACAGGTTGAACCAACAAGTGAATGGACTCGCGGGATATTGCCACTGGATCTCTGGGGCACAGTTGCAGTCGTGTCTTGGACTGGGCGGGTTTTCAGGCAACTCTCTTTCGTCGATCGGACCCCCCCCCCAGTATTTTTGGGTTCCCCCCCAACAAAAAAGAATAGAACAACAAGAACAAATGTGCCACTATGCCCGAACAAACCGAAAACCGCAACCCAAACTCCAAAAGACTATATATGTGTATATGGGCCAGCGTTGTCAGCAAATTGTGTTTTGTCGGCCTCACTGGGTCGCATTTCTACACGTCGCCCGAATTTGCGTCGCCTGTGAAGACCAGCGCTCGAAAGTCTGGGATGGGCTCCCCGATGCCAGCCGCATTCCTGGAATTCGCGAGCGCGATGGGGAGACACTGGCCCCATGATTTTACCATTGTCAAAAGTCACCCCCTTGGTAGAGTAAAGGAAACAACCCCCAATTTCTGACTTTGATAACCCCCAACAAAACGTCAATATAGTGGCCCCAAATAAAACGAGCTCACATTTTGTTGGATGCCTGCTTCCAGTCTGAGAAAAATAATTTGCAAGCTGACCAATTCTTGTCAGATCCCGGCGGACTATAATCTGATCAACTTTGGGGTTGACGTGCTTAAACATGAACAACGCCGCGCATAGTCGGGCTTGATCAAGTGAGTGGATGTCTGTGCAAAGTGAGTCTTCTGCAACTTTGCGATCCAGCCCGATTCTGTTCGGGAAAAGTGCACTGCCTCAATGTTCATTACGTAGTGGTCCCAAGGCTGTGATTCGGGCTGCATTCCAGCCCGCGCACGTTCCATTGCAGAAAGCACGTGTTTCCGCACGGCACCCATTTCCTTGGTCCCACTCCCCTGAGTTCAGCAGGCGGTTATGCAACTTGGATCAACTTGGGCTTTGACCCACAGCCGATACTTAGAATCGAACCGAGTCGAGGCACAAGTCGGGGGCCAGTGCAAAGTCGATGGGCTCCAAGGCTGCGTTCTCACAGGCGATCCAACTGTCCCGGGCCTCTCTGACACATCCTCAGGCCGCAACAAAGCGAAACACAGGCGACTCATGACTCCTGCTTCCGAAGTGTTGTCAGTGCTCAGAGGCTCCGAGTCTATTTGTGAACCAACGCCCCATATTCTTTGTTTATGGCCAGCATGGTAAATAAATCAACTTCAACTGCTTTTGTTTGTATTGGTGTGCCTCTAAGGGTTCGGTCCACGTATTTAAACCACCACAGTTCAAGGAGCCTCGGTGTTGGTTTCCAGTTAAGCGGACCAGGCCAGAGTCTCGTGGCTTTAAAACACATGTTGCCTCACAGTGGTTTACACAAAACAAGAAAAGGTACCAGCCAACGGAGCATCTATCCGACAAATCCTCCTCTCCGGGCACGTCGGCGATGACCCGCGGGATCCCCGCTGGCCACTCTGGGTCCGTGCGGCAGCGATGCACCGGGAACAGCCAGCAGTAGAGCTCTGCACTTGTGGCGCTTTCCTGGGTAGTGCGTCTGGTGTTAAAAATATGGTATTCCTCGGGGATCAAAACAAAGAACCAAGAAACAACAACCACCCCGAGCCACCAATGTGTAGGAGATGGTCTTCCACGTGCAAGCGCCTCTAGTGAGAAACCCACGCTGGGAGCGTGTCAATCCCTCCGGCTCTAAGCGGGCCAAAGAACAACTTGGCGCCAAGTGTCCGTGCCGAGCGCAAGAGGACGGGAGAACAGGGCCACGGCATGAGACACACGCATGCCATGAGTCCGCAGCGGCGGCCGGGTTTCGTGAGTCTGACCTTTGCAGAGTTTCTGTCTGTAGTCTTGGTGGATGCTTACAGGAGAACCAAGGGGAAAACATGGATGCTGCCACGGGCCAGCGCGCCCTTTGTTGCTTCAGACTTCCAGTCTGCAAAGCTGTTCAAGGAGTCAAATCCAAAGTCTCCCCGCCAGCGGTTTGAACATGTCCCTGTCATGTGGCTGACCTGATGGCGACTGCGATGTCTTTCGGGGGAGTTTTACAGTTTTGTGCTGTTTGCCATCCAACAACCAGATCCGAGTTTGATGCACATTAGCCTCACCCAAACCCAAAACACTGAAGTGCCTCACGTTGCAATCGCCGCCAGACTTTACTCTTCGCGACGAGCCAAATCCAGCAAATACGTCACTCCCTTATCTCAAGACCTAACTATGATATATGTTAAACAAAAATCTGAACATGTTGTTGAATCAGAGTCAGTGGAGTTGGAACACAATCAAAAAGCTGTTTGTTTTTCCAAATAGTTGTAGCCAAGGACAAATAGGTCGCATGTCTTTTCAATCAAACGTCCTGGTCTCCGGCTAATGAGTGAATGGCACCTAAGCCGTGTGCTCGTATCGCTTTGGCTTCAGTACTGCAACGGCTGCAATGCACAAGAATGAGTCCAGCACACATGCATTGCTTGACCACCTCTTTGCGGCCCTGCACCTCTTTTTGTCTCCGTATGCCTTCTTTGGGCAATGCATCGTGCCTCGGCTCTCAGGAGCGGTCAAAACTGCAACACTGCCGTGGACCCATTGGAACTGCACCTTTTCCTCAGTGAGAACTTGTTTAGTTGTTCAAGTACGAAGTAAAACCTTGGACAACATGTCTGTAAGCAAACCATCTGCCAGAGGTAACATGTTGTCATTTAGTCGGGAATGTGCGGGTTATATGGGCGAATATTGCCCACACGGCATGTGCATGATCCTTCTGAAAAGAGATTGCTGACATGTCATATTGAGAGACCGAGAGATCTCAGGGATACCCAAATCAAGGGGGGCTGCGGGCCCCCTTTGCGTCCCTGGTTTCATGTTGGCGCTTGACAGGTCCGAGAAAATGTGGGTAATTCTTCACCACACCAAATGGCCACCTTGAGCTCTTGACTTTTCCGGGCTCTGCATCCTCAAAATCCAAAACCGGTTTGTTGCTTCTGTGTGGAGCCCCTTTTGCGAGCCCAGGCCTCGTTTTTGTCATCGCCAGTACCCAGTCCTGGAGAAGCGCTCTCCGGGGATTCGCCTGCCAAAGGTGGCCTCTCCCGCGACGGCAACCCCACCACGCTTGATGTACACAGAAACAAGGGTCCCACAACCCCAAGGTTCACGACTTTTGCGCGTGTACATATACCAAAAAAAAGGCGCAGGTAGCCTCAATGTCTTACAACTTAGTTCAGCTTCCCTCCAATTGGATTGGATTGGTGGTCTGGAGGTGGTGCACACCGTAGCGTCAAGGAATCTTCAAATCCGAATCCAAATCCACGGAGCCACCGAGTCGGGAGGCCTGCTGGCGCCTCTGCTCAAGCTTCGATCCTCTGGGCCTAGGATCCGCTGTTCAAGGCGCGGAGTGTCTTGCCACTGCTAGAGCCCAAACCAAATTCAAATCGCCCTGTAATGTATATATATATATATATATAGACATGCATATATATGTATATGTATTTATGTATATATATATATGTATGTATAGACACATGAGTATATATATGGAATAATAGATGCAAACTATATGTATGACATGCCTATACAAATGGGTCCGGGGTACATCTTTATGGCACGTTATAGGTATATTGTGCTTTCTTCTGTTCTGTTCTATTGTCTAGATATATATATATATATATACAAATATATATATATATATAGCATTGTAGCTGATGTCGTGTGGTGTATGTCAGGGTCACCTGCTCCAGCAATATGAAGTAAGTTGCAGGGCTGTCTTTCGGGGTAACCTAATGTTCATGATCACAAAGGGAGGGATCAAGCAATGCCTAAATAGACGAAATAGACGACGAAACCGTAGCCGGTTGGATTGGGGCCGCTTCCCGAGCAGAGGTAGGTTTTGTCAATATTACTTCTTCCACAAGAACCCCGCAAAAATGGCAGAACCTCATGCTTTTGTGTGGCAAATTGAGTGAGTCCCATACTGCTTCCCACCAATACTTGGTGAAGATGAGGTATCAATTGGGGAACATTTGGGGGGTCAGCGTCTTGTATGGCTGCTCTTGAAAAGTGTGCGAGGCACAAAGTGCATGCTTGTGCAAATTGCCACTATTGTTTGATCATAAAATCAACATCCGCAGAGTCACACGCTACCCTGCCATCTGCGATGCGTATATCTCAAATTACTCCAAAAACTCAGAAACTCGGATCAATGGGACCCGAGTTCCCCTCGCACTCAAACGGCTGATGACATTCTTGGCAGTCTGTTGAAAGTGTATGAAAGCGGACAATTGCTTGGGGCCTTGAACCCCGAACTTTGAGGTCAGAATAGAAAGGAATCGCGAACACCCCAAGTACATGCAGTAGAATCTCCCTGTAGGCCCGTTTTGGGAGGGGTTCTCGAATTCATGTTCAGGGGGTTGCCCAGTCCAGCGGATCTATATATGCATGTATATTACATATATACACATATATGAATATATTCACATTGCCCGAGGGCCTTTTCTCTTCTGCAGAGAGTCTTGCAGATCTAGTCTCGGATTCTGAACGCCCTCTTTGGGGTGACTGGTCACATCGGACCAGCTGCAAATCTGGGAAGCATGCATCACGGCCCCGGTGACATGTCTAAGCCGTCGGGATCTGATCTCACTGCCTACGTCAAGGGCAGAGGGAGCAACATTGAAGCAAAGAAACAGCGCTGTCGAACATACTCTCTTTTCTATCCAGTAGAAATGCCCATGCCAAAAAGAGGACCTGAAGTGCAACTTCCCAGCCCCAGAAGCCAGAATTCCCCCACACCTTCCCAAGGGGGAGTGGCGGAGATCACACCGAGGCTGTGAGGGAAAACTACGGTTGCGTCGCAGATACGTATCCTCTGGGTAGAAAATCGAAGGGAAAACAAAAAGGGCATGCCAAGCCAGCCACAGTCAATATTCAGCCATTGAAAATGCAAATCAATTTTGTTGACGGCAAATGATGGCGAATATTGACCGTGGCTCAAGCGACTTTTCTACCCACAGGGAGTTGGTCTACCTTTGAGACACGGATTAGATCGATCTTTGTCTGGAGCAACCCTTGCATCAAAACAGCACACCTCTTTGAGAGCATCTTGCTCTTGAAGTGCCATTGCTCGGGGTCACTTGCCGCCTGAGACGCCCGAAGATGTGCGTAGCACAGGCTGTCGGCCAATGCATTCCCCACGAAAGCAGCAAGAATGACCCCAACTAAATTAGCCAAAAGGCAACCGCACTATGTGCAATTATTCGGTGTGATACTGTACTTCACGGCACTTCCCCAGCTGGGGAACAAGGACCCCGGAGGAAAAAGGAAGAGCTGCACAAAGCGAGGTTATTCCACTTGCTGAAGGTGCCACTTAGACAATAGGCTGTATAGATATACTACAACGCCACGACAAGTACAAGTAACCTCACCAATCGCTTGCTTTGAGCAAAGCACTTGCACTTACTTCATCGTCTTCCTACCGTAAATGTCGTCGAAGTTTTCGAGCTCCTCTTCGCTCACGCCGTTCATCAAGTCCTCACATGCAAAAACGACTCTGTGTGGGAACCCCGAACTTGAGTTGATAACATCTAATCAGTTGATGGCAAATCTTTTGGAGGTTCTCACCGAAAAGTGGATGCCCCGACGCCCACAAGAAGTTTCTTGGTCTGCGTGAAGATGCTTCCAAAACAGTGTGCATCGCGGCATGCGCTAAAGGCGTCTCCTGGAACCTCTCGTGCCGGAGAACATCAAGGATGAGCTGGACCACAAAGGTCCGCGGCCGGGTGGCTCAGAAGGAGGTGCGGGCACAGGACGCCTTGTCTGTTTGTCGCCTGGCTGAGTTGTTGGCTTGGTCGACCAGTACTTGCGGGTGCTGCGGCAGTTTGCCATGTCAAAGGCGGCCTACGGGTGTGTTGCTCACTGGCCGTCAAGCGGATTTGGACGGTCAGACGGTTGCGCTCTTCTGCGTCCTGGTTGTATGGCGCCGTGTTCCGCGGCAAACTTCACTTGGATGCCATATTTGCGACCAGGCCTACGGTCGCCTTCAGGCGAAAGGTCCCTTGACCAGCACAGTGACGCCAGGGAATCCGGTAAAGGCGTTGGACTTTTGGTTGCTTCAGCGTGGTTGGCGCATGACATTGCCAAGGCGCCGTTGGACATGCGTGGTGATGGGCCTGTTGGTCGGCTTGTGTCAGCATGTGCCAGCATGTTGCGAGTGATCGTAGGGATGCGGATTAGGTGGATCTTGGTACGTTTGACCGCATCGCGTTCACGCTGCGCCCTTCCGTGCACCGAAGCGAGGAGCGTCTTGGAGCCCAGCTTCCCTGCAACTGCAAGATCGCGGCAAGGCGGTCTACCCAATGCCTTTACTGCTGGGAGAAGGGGTACTAGGACCACATTGCAGGGTCTTGCCCTCAGCGGCCGGCGCCCCAAGCCTCACGGCCAAAGGTGCCTCTTGTGGCTCGATTCGGATGGAGTCTCAGGGAGTCGCCGGACTTGGAGAGGATCGTGCTTCGTTGATCACTCTTGAACGCCGGCTTTGGTCCGTCTTGCACGGGTGTGTGTCCGAAGATGACCAATAGGGTTGCCACCTGAGGTGGTTGGCTGTTGGGTGGGTGGGGCTTAGTTCTGTTCGCGCCGTGCAGGAGCTGTGTGCCTGCTGGTTGCGGCTGGCCCTGTGGCACCGGCCGCTGCCACCGCGGCTTCTTCGGGGACGGCGTCGACATGCCCAGCACCCAGCACAGTCCGTTTGAAGACTCTCTTACGAAGTGTTGCTACAGGTGAGGTTGAAACGGTGATCTTTTGTGATGCCGCCAAAAGTGGGTGTATAATGTCGCAAAGGCATGTCAATTCAAGCCAAGGAAGATCCAACAAAATCACAATGGCATAGAAAGCATCCCCAGAAGGCTTGGGTTAAACAAATGCATTAAACACCCACACTATGGTCTTTCAACAACCTCCCCATCCAAACGTCGACTGGGGGAGGGGGGGGGGCTGCAGGTCTGCAGCATATATATATATGGGTTTGTATTTTTTTAGGGTGGCCGGGCAGGAAGGTTTGAGTACGGGGTATGATTCGCAGGTATGATTCGCGGGTATGATTCGGGGTATGATTCGGGGGTATGATTCGCGGAAGCAGCAGCAGCAGCAGCTAGTAGTAGTAGCAGTAGTCGCCGAAGTAGTAGTACTAGTAGCAATATTGTAGTAGTAAAAGTAGTAGTAGTAGTAGTAGTAGTAGTAGTAGTAGTAGTAGTAGTAGTAGTAGTAGTAGTAGTAGTAGTAGTAGTAGTAGTAGTAGTAGTAGTAGTAGTAGTAGTAGTAGTAGTAGTAGTAGTAGTAGTAGTAGTAGTAGTAGTAGTAGTAGTTGTTGTTGTTGTAGTAGTAGTAGCAGTAGAAGGAGTAGTAGTAAATAGTAGTAGCAATAGTCCTAGTAGTAGTAGTAGTAGTAGTAGTAGTAGTACTAGTAGTCGTAGTAGTAGTAGTAGTAGTAGTCAGAGTAGAAGCAGCGACTGTAGTGGCGCGGAAGCTTTGAAAAGACTTGGCGCTGGACTTGGCAAGGCAAGTTCATTGCGCGGGTATGATTCGGGTATGATTCGCGGGTATGATTCGGCTAGGTGCAAAACGGGACTGATTGCAAACTCGTAGTAGCTGTAGTAGTAGTAGTAGTAGTAGTAGTAGTAGTAGCAGTAGTAGTGGTAGTACAGAAGTAGTGGTAGCAGCTGTGGCATAAGCAGCAGCGGCTGTAGTGGTGCGGACGCTGTGAAAACGACTTGGCGCTGGCCTTGGCAGGGGAAGCTCATTGTCCGGGTATGATTCGGGTATGATTCGCGGGTATGATTCGGCTAGGTGCAAAACGGCACTGATTACAGACCAGAAGCAGCAATAGTAGTAGTAGAAGTAGTAGTAGTAGCAGCAGCAGTCAGTAGTAGTAGTAGTAGTAGTAGTAGTAGTAGTAGTAGTAATAAAGGTAGTAGTCGTAGTAGTAGTAGTAGTCAAGGTTGTAGTCGTAGTAGTTAGTAGTACGGGTAGCAGTAGAGTAGTAGTAGCAGCGGTGGTAGCGGTGGTAGTGGTAGTAATACTCGTAGTCGCGGTAGTAGCAGTAGTAGTAGAGGTAGTGGTGGTAGTAGCAGTAGTAGTAGTCATTGGAGTAGTAGTAGTAGTAGTAGTAGTAGCAGTAGTAGTAGTAGTAGTAGTGGCAGTGGTAGTGGTAGTATTGGGTAGCGCTGGTGGTGGTTGTTGTGGAGACAGTGAACAACACAAAACGGTAGAAGAACATTAGCATCTTGCAGCATACGTTTTAAGGGGTATGATTCGGGGGTATGATTCGGGGTATGATTCGGGGGTATGATTCGGGGGTATGATTCGGGGAGGTCCCACCTTCTGCCTTTTGAAGCAACTCAACACACCAAAAAAAGACAAACCCATATATATATAGTATATGTGCGCGTGACCAGTCAGTACTGCATGGCGACGCTTGAAGCGGTGTTTGAAGCAGCCCTATATGCTTCATATGTTGACCATACCTGTGGGTATCTGTTGGACCAAGGAGGTTGAGAGGCACGCCTTTTGCACCAGCTGATCAGGGAAACCGACGGGGAACTCGCTCTTTTGCTAAACGTTTACACTGATATTATACACAAATAGATACAAAGCTAGAAGGATATGACAAATTTCCATGTGTTTTAGCTGATTGCGTTCAAAACACCCGTTTGATCCCGTTTGGTATATCATTGTGTTTTGCCGTTTTGTTCCCGGGTTTGGCCAGGTGGGGATCGCCCGAACCTGGTCTTTTTTCCGGTTTTTTCCCATGTTCGTCGTGTTTCGCCGGGGGGAAGTCAGTCCTTCTTGCGGCCGTAGGGGTAGAGCCCGGCAGTCATCACACAAGCATCCGCCAGCAGCGTCAAAGCCGCGGTGAGCTCCGTTGTGGCGTGGAGGATCTGACGGATTTCTTCGTGTTTCGGGACCCTTGAAGCAATACGTCCAAGGCCAAGGGAACCAAAACCGCTAACCTGGGCCAAATATGGACATAGAACCACCAAAATGAGAAATACCACCACCAACCTGGGCCAGAAAGGAGGTTTACGACCAACATGAGCAAAAGGAGCTGAAGCCCCGCCTGACTGATTGCGCCCGCACAGAAGGCCTCCACATAGTCCTTACCATAGCTCTCCTGGACAAGGTCCCAACCACTCGCCTCAAACTTGGAAGCCTTTCACAAGCTTCGAGCAAAAGGACAGCTCCAAACAAGTGTATGCACATCAGGATCCAGCATGTTCAAACATAGCTCACGGCCACAGGGTTCAAGAGAAACCAGGTTGCGTGAAGCAGAAAGCCTCGAACCAAAGAAATGGAATGAGTAATGGGCTCCCCATTCTCTAACAAATGATTCCCCCAAACCAACAAACACATCCATGCCCAAATGCCGATATGGTGCATGGTGCCCCCAAACACAAAGTGATTGACTGGCCGCCTTGCTCAAAATCAGTTCCAAACACCTTTCCGCCGGGGAAAGCTACGGGGAACCAGAGGCAAAGGGGCCACCGAATTCAACACTCTGGTCTGCATGATCGAATTGGGAGCTTCGGTGGGGTCTTTGCAAAGTCAAAGTGGAGGGGCAAAACCGAGGGCTTCGAAGTGTGGGAAACCGCTAAGGAATGGCTGGTCGCTACCAAAAAACGCCTCCCAACACTGGTTGTCCAACAAAGGCTTCTGCCTCTGTCCTGTTCTTTTTGGGGGTCAGGACCCAACATGGATCACCTCTTTAATGCCCCTCAACCCCATGCCGAGATGGCCCGTCCATGCACTGAGCAGTGGCATCTGCGAAGACATGACCTAGGCAGTTTGTGGGCGCGCTGTCTAGATTCAGGGTTTTCATGGGCCTGACATCTACCATCCAGGCGGTCATGGGAATGCCCTATATCAATTCAGAAGGGCCCGCAGAAGTTCTAGTTGCTTAATTAACTTGACCAGGTAAAATGACGTTTTAGACTCTTGGCAAACAAATGGTTACTGTGCGGGCTTGAACACTCAAAACGGGGTAGGCAACTATGAAGGCAATTGGAGTCACGATCATAGCAGAAAATGTTGGCGTTAGCCTGACGTAGTACTATTTTCACAAACGTCGAAACAACGACGGAGCTACAGACAGCCTTAGTGCAATCTTTCTGGATAATTTGAGGTGGGCAACCCACCAAACACAAAGGGATTTAGGCGCTGAACAACTGAGAGTTGATAGGATAGCAAAACTTGGCGACTCTCCGTCAAGAAGCTGGTCACTGCAAAGGCCGCAAGCGCTCCCTGGGCGTTGGCGCCACACCTCGCAGGAGACTTCTTGGGGTGTGCTTCAAAATCGGGAACCCCAAAAAAGGTTGGCATCTGTTTGGCTTCCCTTCAGAACCAAGTCCAAATGGGAGCTTGAAAAGAGGACACCTCTGGGTTGCGGGAAGTGAAACCACTTCTGTGATACCACTGGAAAGCCTTAATGACAGATCCAACAGGACATTCCCTCATAATACAGAGGTGGCAAACTCCCCTGAGTCCCACCCACTGTCCTGAATCCCTCCGTAAACGCAACATTCTGGACATGTCGGATGAGCAGCGCCCCAGCGCCCGCTGGGGCGCCCCCATGCAATTTATGCAACTTTGGTTGTGCTATACTAAAACGACAATCAAGTCTTATAGATAACTATCACCCTTTGAACCAAGAAGTAGCATCCCTAAAAGAGGCTCATAATGGCCAAGAAGCCGCGGCGCTCAGATGGGCCCGGTGGACCCTAAAGTCATTGAGCTTACGAAAGGGTAATACTTCCTTTGTTGATTGTCATTGGCAGTTGCCAAATCACGAAAAGATCCAAAGAGACATGGAAGCTAGCCCCGCATTCTCCTTGAGGCTCGGAACCTGGAAAACAAGTCCCAAGGGGGCAAATGAGTTAACACACCTGGGCGACTTCTATGTGCGTGCGGCCAAAGTACCAGGAATGCCTATTTTTCATGTAAGGCAACCAAAAGGATTTGCAAATTCAAGCTGAAACAAGGGACGCCCAAGTAAGAAACTTCATCGCCAGGCCCAGGTTCACCCCCCTGAAAGTTGAGAAGGAGGCTTGAAAACGGGTCCGATCCAAATCTAGATACGTATACGTGTTGTAGGCTCCTTCATCCTTCTGATTTTGCGGATTCAAATAAAGGAGCTCTCCTTGAAAACCGCGCGAAGGTCGGGTCCTTTGCAGGACCCCAGCAAGTAAACCAACCTCAAACCATGGCGAAGTACGGGTCTTGCTTCCTGCAACGATTTGGGCATAAATCAAGATTGATAACTGAGCAAGGACCAACCGATTGGACATTCATGGGGGGTCATGGGCCACAGTATTGGTGTCAGTTCCGAAATTCCGACGTTTCAAAAAAGGACAAGTGTCTTTGCTAGCGTCTCCAGCCATGAAGTTCGGTCGCTCGTTTAGGGGAGGGGGCTTCCCGAATCGATGTGTCAGATTTCCTCGAAATCCCAAGCTGCATCCCATCCTCCAAGGTCGGGGGAGTTGGATCTGGAATCGTAGAACCAGGGCAAAGCCCAAAAAACCAGAGGTTTGGCATTTCAGATTGTGTCAAAACTGGAAGTTGGGACAGGCCTGGGCGTGTTACCCAAATGCAACCACAAAAACTAACATACACAAACAAGTCAAATATTTCGAAGGGACCAACTATCTTTCTCGCCGCCATGTCATTTCGGAGCTCCCTATCTTTTTCTCTCCCTCTCCCGCTCTCTCTGTCGTTGCAACTTGGCGCACCCCTACGAACAGTGCAGGATGTCTTTGCAACTTCGAGAGTGTGACTTTCAGCGAAACGAACCTCACTAAAACGAATCTGGGCCGGGTTCATTGAAGTGATCCTTGACCCTTTCACGGTTGCCTAAAACAATGAGATGCCCACCACAACCAGT
Organism: Effrenium voratum; assembly: GCA_963377175.1. Classification (NCBI taxonomy): domain Eukaryota; class Dinophyceae; order Suessiales; family Symbiodiniaceae; genus Effrenium; species Effrenium voratum. Next base: position 559,316 of record CAUJNA010000635.1, on the reverse strand, counting down.
GCTGAGAAGCCCTACAACATGTTCACGTGAATGGAGCCCATACTACGAGATGAACGAAACTGTGATAGTGCAGTTCCTTGAGCAGGCAACACATGAGTCACAATCAAAACCTGGTACAAAAAAGGTGAACCCAGAACCATGTAAAGAAGTAGAAAGGCGGCTGCAACTATTTCCGGCTGGGTCTTTCCCTTACTAACCTTCATCTACCCAGGTTTTGATTGTGGTTCACATGTTGAATGAACAATAGGGGCTCTAAACGAACTTACATATTATACATCCCCCTATACATCCCCTTGCTCTTTTTATGGTTGGAAACACTTGGGATGCCAAAGGATGTCACCTGTTTTGACTCCCTGAAGCACACTAAAAGACTACCCCATGAGTTGCGGAGTTGCGTCTTTGTCTTTGTCTCTCTTTTCCGGGAGCCTGCGTTTTGTTCTCAGAGGCAAGCCAGGAAAACAGCTACAGGAAATTGTGATAAGCCAAGTTCCTGGAGAAATTCCATCAAACTTTCATAAGGCAATTTCCTGCAGAAATGCCTGCTTCCGCTGATTTATATGAATCAACCTTTTCGGGATTCCCCGCCTTCCATTTGCTTTTTCGCCCCCTGGAAAAACTCAGTTTTAAACACGTCCAGTGATAGCTTCCCTTCAAAACCAACAAAAAAGATTCATGTTCCAAGCAGTCACAAACATGGGAATCCCACTGCCATTTGCAGCACACTGCGGGGCAAGCGGGTTCCAGCACATGGACGCCCCCAAGGTCCTCGCCCGAGGCGCCGGAGCTGCTCGAAGTGATCCGTCTGGTCCTGGCAGTGATGGAAGACGCCGTTCAGCTCAAGGGCCGCCCGGCCGATGAACAAGACACCCTGAGCTGAGACCCGCGACACGGGGCGCTCGTCTCAAAAAAAACTAGAAGAAAAGGGAGACCTAAATTTACTGGCTTCGTGGTTTTTGGTTTGGGTGCCAATTTAAAGCCGCACCCTCAGAAAAATGCACAGAAAAGGTCGAAGCTTCTAGAATGATGAGAGCGTTCGCGCGATCCTAGTGTTGGCTACGTGTTTGCACTGTTCAAGCATTAGAGCCCCTCCAAAATTGAACACCAGGTAAACGGGATGAGCAAGAAACCTATGCGCAATTTGTGGGGGTTCTATGTCTGCAATGTTCAGAGGGTAAAATGAAGGTATGAGTAAGGAGCCCAAATGTTGGTTTGCAGGGGAGCAGGCTTGGCGTAATTCAGAATATTTCTCACCGGGTTGCAAAAGAGGGAACTCACCATTGCCTGCATTTCTAATTTTAGCAACACACACACACACACGCAACATATCTTATTGATCGGTCCTGCCTGCGCGTAATTGACGCCGCATTCAGCGCGATTGATATTTTTCTCCGTCTGCTCGGATTGATACTCCTTGACCTCTTCGATCTTTTCCGCGGTGTCATCTTCCTCACTCCTAGGCTCCCGGCAAGGTCATGATCAACGCTTCTGCATGAGACTCACTTGTTCCTCGCATAGGACGCTTGTTGAAAGCTAACACAAAGGGCAAAGGTCAAAACGCAGCCAGGTGAGAATGATCATCCCTGGTTGGTGGCCTGGCCCTGTTGGAGATCAGTCTACCACTCATTTTCACGTCAAAGTCACCCATGGCTAAAAAGAGAATCCCCCCCAGCAACTCTGACAAAGGCAGACCACATCTATAGTTCCACCGATGCTACAGGTGTACAAGATCATCCAGTGCCTGTCGCAGGCAGCCAGCGCTGGATGAATCAAATGAGGTCGTTTTGGGGTATCTGCGCAAAATCCCCTGCATGCAGGCCTGCCGTGATTGTACTTGTCCGCTTTACCCAACCTATGACATCCAATGGGAACTATTCGGCCCACCAGACCAGGGGTGCGGGCAATGACCACTGCTGTGATACAACAAAAAGGGCCTCCCAAAGATCTTCCCCCCCATTTTAAAGAGGAGAATTCCCTTGTGTCACAAAAACAGAAGTGGGGATAAACCCCTTGATCCAACAACCTTGCACCAGACACACTGACTCACATATGAAACTTGCAGCGTGCACGCAAACAGCTAAGAATCAAATGAAACTGCCGCAATCAACCTTTTGACCTTCCTGGGAATGGAGGGTCCGGTTGCCTGTGAGTCACATGCACATCTAACATGACCCCAATCCCAGCTTGCAAACGCGTCGGGAGGGGAGTCAATAACAGTTCAGCCAACGGCACAAATCGGTTCTCTTGCACACAGGTTGCCCCAGCAGCCAAAACAAGCGGAAACCCCTCCAACAAGAGCTTCGACAAGCCCTCTAGACACGGGACTGGGACCTCAGGAATGACCCGCGATGTGAAAAGACAGCCATGTTGAAGCACCTCACACAAGGAACCAGCGTGAGTTTTATGCCACCACAAAGAAACGTAATAGAACTCGCTTTGCAAGACCTGTTCTCTATCCCTCCGAAATCGGTCAAAAAAACAGGCTGGGCAGGGACCATGCCACCCGTACCCAACAGAGTGCCCCGAAAGCAATGGGTACAAGGGCGTTGGGAAGTGGCCATAATAATCAACTCAAACATGCAATGGGGCTCGATTGATTTCCAATTGACTGGGCTGTCCTCAGATCGACTGCCAAGAGTTGCTTTATTGGATTGAATTAAAACTACCACCAAACCCCTAAATAATCAAAGGAAGTTTAACAAGAAACTTCCGTAGTACTGGAACTAAATGAGCTAGCTGCTTTGACATATAGCTATGACAGGTAGCTAGCATGACAAATAGATAGCTTTGACATATAGCTAGCTTGACAGATAGATAGCTTTCCAATAGGCTTGCATGACAGATAGATAGCTTTGACATATAGCTAGCTTGACAGATAGATAGCTTTCCAATAGGCTTGCATGACAGATAGATAGCTTTGACATATAGCCAGCTTAACACGTAGATAGCTTTCTCAAGTATAGATTTCGTGGCAGGCGCAGCACTTTCGCAAGCACTCTCTGCGAGCTGGGGGATGGCAAGATGCAGAAAACGTTGGCGCTGTGCGTGAATTGGGCTTCCGGACTGTGCGCAAACCACCTCGGCTGCGACGCCTGTACGGTACGGTCTCGGAACGGTCTCGGAACGGTCTCGGAACGGTCTCGGAACGGGTTCGGAGACGGGCCCATTGGCACGGCCGCGCGAAGGTTTCGCAAGGTTTGAATTGCGTGGCAGGCGCAGCACTTTCGCAAGGTCAAGTATAGATTTCGTGGCAGGCGCAGCACTTTCGCAAGGTCAAGTATCGATTTCGTGGCAGGCGCAGCACTTTCGCAAGCACTCTCTGCGAGCTGGGGGATGGCAAGATGCAGAAAACGTTGGCGCTGTGCGTGAATTGGGCTTCCGGACTGTGCGCAAACCACCTCGGCTGCGACGCCTGTACGGACGGTCTCGGAACGGTCTCGGAACGGTCTCGGAACGGGTTCGGAACGGTTCGGAGACGGGCCCATTGGCACGGCCGCGCGAAGGTTTCGCAAGGTTTGAATTGCGTGGCAGGCGCAGCACTTTCGCAAGGTCAAGTATAGATTTCGTGGCAGGCGCAGCACTTTCGCAAGGTCAAGTATCGATTTCGTGGCAGGCGCAGCACTTTCGCAAGCACTCTCTGCGAGCTGGGGGATGGCAAGATGCAGAAAACGTTGGCGCTGTGCGTGAATTGGGCTTCCGGACAATGCGCAAACCACCTCGGCTGCGACGCCTGTACGGAGGCGGTCTCGGAACGGTCTCGGAACGGTCTCGGAACGAACGGTTCGGAGACGGGCCCATTGGCACGGCCGCGCGAAGGTTTCGCAAGGATTGAATTGCGTGGCAGGCGCAGCACTTTCGCAAGGTCAAGTATAGATTTCGTGGCAGGCGCAGCACTTTCGCAAGGTCAAGTATCGATTTCGTGGCAGGCGCAGCACTTTCGCAAGGTCAAGTGCCAAATTCGTGGCAGGCGCAGCACTTTCGCAAGGTCAAGTACAAAATTCGTGGCAGGCGCATCACTTTCGCAAGGTCAAGTACAGAATTTGTGGCAGGTGCAGCACTTTCGCAAGGTCAAGTGCAAAATTCGTGGCACGCGCAGCACTTTCGCAAGGTCAAGTACAGATTTTGTGGCAGGCGCAGCACTTTAGCAAGGTCAAGCACAGATTTGGTGGCAGGCGCAGCATTTTTGCAAGGTCAACTTTCGCAGCCGGGGCTCGAAAATCGCAACTTTTAAGTACGAAAGTAGTACGCGAAGTCAACTTTCGCAGCTGGGGCTTGAAAATCGCAACTTTTAAGTACGAAAGTAGTGCGCAAAGTCCACTTTCGCAGCCGGGGCTTGAAAATCGCAACTTTTAAGTACGAAAGTAGTACGCAAAGTCCACTTTCGCAGCTGGGGCTCGAAAATCGCGACTTTTTAGTACGAAAGTAGTACGCGAAGTCCACTTTCGTAGCTGGGGCTCGAAAATCGCAACTTTTAACTACGAAAGTAGTACGTGAAGTCCAGTTTCGCAGCTGGGGCTCGAAAATCGCAACTTTTAAGTACGAAAGTAGTACGCGAAGTCAACTTTCGGGGATTGAACATCGCAACTTTTAAGTGCAGAGAAAGATGGGTAGATAGATAGATCAATAAACAGATATAGAGATAGCTAGAGAAATAGATAGAAAGAGATAGAGAAACAGAGATAGACAGAGATAGATAGATTTGTAGATAGATAGACAAATAACTAGCTAGATAGATAAAGAGATAGAGAGATAAATAAATAGAGAGGTAGATAGATAGATAGGAGATAGAGAGGTAGATAGAGAGATTGATAGATAGGTAGATCTATAGATAATATAGGGTACTTTCGCAAGGTCAAGTACAAAATTCGTGGCAGGCGCATCACTTTCGCAAGGTCAAGTACAGAATTCGTGGCAGGTGCAGCACTTTCGCAAGGTCAAGTGCAAAATTCGTGGCACGCGCAGCACTTTCGCAAGGTCAAGTACAGATTTTGTGGCAGGCGCAGCACTTTCGCAAGGTCAAGCACAGATTTGGTGGCAGGCGCAGCATTTTTGCAAGGTCAACTTTCGCAGCCGGGGCTCGAAAATCGCAACTTTTAAGTACGAAAGTAGTACGCGAAGTCAACTTTCGCAGCTGGGGCTTGAAAATCGCAACTTTTAAGTACGAAAGTAGTGCGCAAAGTCCACTTTCGCAGCCGGGGCTTGAAAATCGCAACTTTTAAGTACGAAAGTAGTACGCGAAGTCCACTTTCGTAGCTGGGGCTCGAAAATCGCAACTTTTAACTACGAAAGTAGTACGTGAAGTCCAGTTTCGCAGCTGGGGCTCGAAAATCGCAACTTTTAAGTACGAAAGTAGTACGCGAAGTCAACTTTCGGGGATTGAACATCGCAACTTTTAAGTGCAGAGAAAGATGGGTAGATAGATAGATCAATAAACAGATATAGAGATAGCTAGAGAAATAGATAGAAAGAGATAGAGAAACAGAGATAGACAGAGATAGATAGATTTGTAGATAGATAGACAAATAACTAGCTAGATAGATAAAGAGATAGAGAGATAAATAAATAGAGAGGTAGATAGATAGATAGGAGATAGAGAGGTAGATAGAGAGATTGATAGATAAGTAGATCTATAGATAATATAGGGTATAAATTAAGTCCAGCGGGCAAGACCGCGCGCAGCGAGCGTGCCGTTTCGGGCTGCACGCAAGAGCGCGAAGCTGAGCGGGCATGCTGTGTCGGGCCGCGAGCAGCGGGCGTGCCATTTCGGGCCGCGCGGTAGGATGAGATACACAAGAGTTCCCGTCCGGCGGGGGGGGGGGGGCCTGCCGGAGAAAAAGTATCGTGCTGCGGGCGTGCCGTTTCGGGCCGCGCGCGAGAGCGCGGAGCCGAGCTAGCGAGCCGTTTCGGGCCGCGCGGTAGGAGGGCGCGCCATGTCCGGCCGCGCACGAGGATAAGAAAAAAAAGCTCCCGTGCGGCGGGGGTAAAATTGCTGGGCACACACTTAAGTAGGCGGAGCGCGTAGGGCCAGCCGGGGAAAAACTACCGCGCTGCGAGCGTGCCGTTTCGGGCCGCGGGCAGCGGGCGTGCCGTTTCGGACCGCGCGGTAGGATAAGACAAACAAAAAAGTTCCCGATCGGCGGGGAAAAAACTGCGGGGCATAAAGTTCAGTGGGCAGAGTGCGTAGGGTCGGCCGGAGAAAAACTATCATGCTGCGGGCGTGCCGTCTTGGGCCGCGCGCTAGGATAAGCAAAGCAAAAGTTCCCGTCCGGCTGGGATAAAAAATGCTGGGCATAAACTCGGGTGGGCAGAGCGCCTGGGGCCTGCCGGGGAAAAGCTATCGCGCTGCGAGCGTGCCGTGTCGGGCCGCGCGCCAGAGCGCGAAGCCGAGCCAGCGTGCCGTTTCGGGCCGCGGGCAGCGGGCGTGCCGCTTCGGGCCGCGCGCTAGGATAAGCAAGACAAAATCTCCCGATGTGCGGGCAAAAAATATAATTGCGTGGTATAAAGCTAAGTGGGCAGAGTGCGTAGAGTCAGCCGGAGAAAAGCTGTCGTGCCGCGGGCGTGCCGTCTTGGGCCGCGCGCTAGGATAAGAACAGCAAAAGCTCCCGTCCGGCGGGGACAAAGCTGAGGGGCGTAAGCTCAAGTAGGCGGAGGGCGTGGGGCCAGCCGGAGAAAAAAGATCACGCTGCGAGCGTGCTGTTTCGAGCCGCGCGCCAGAGCGCGAAGCCGACTAGCGTGCCGCTTCGGGCCGCGGGCAGCGGGCGTGCCGCTTCGGGCCGCGCGCTAGGATGGGAAAAGCAAAAGTTCCCGATCGGCGGGGAAAAAAACTACGTGGTATAAAGCTAAGTGGGCAGAGTGCGTAGAGTCAGCCGGAGAAAAACTGTCGTGCCGCGGGCGTGCCGTCTCGGGCCGCGCGCTGGGATAAGAGAAGCAAAAGCTCCTGATCGACGGGGAAAAAAACTGCGGGGGTGCTTAGCGATTTGGAACTATTGGAGCTATATATCAGCGAAGACATTGGCTAACAGAACCAAACTCGAGCCTAGCAAGTTAACCTTTGAGATTTCTGGCGCCGTCACATTTTGAAAGCGAACAGAAGCTGCGGCACCCCAAGAACTTTTGCTGGGCACTTCCGTTGGTGCGCTCCACCTCTGCCTGGCTGAGGTTCCAAAGATAACCTTTTTGCTTATTTGCAAGCCAGGCACCCCAGACCTCCGCTTGCCGAGCTAGCGTGCCGTTTCGGGCCGCTTGTGGCGGACACGAGCGGGCGTGCTGTCTTGAGCCTTGCGCAGCGAGCGTGCTACTTGGACACGCCATGTGCCGCCGTGCCGTTTCGGGCCGCGCGCGCGCAGCGACCAAGCGCTGGCCATGGAGTAAGAAACGCGAGTGAAAAGCCGAGAATGTTTGTTTTGCTGGCTCATAGATCCTCTTGGTCCAGGTGTCAGGCAAGCAGGCAGGGCATAGCTTTGTATTGCGAGCGCATGAGTATTTTGCTGGCTCATAGATCGAGGGGTCCAGGTGTCAGGCAGGCAGGCAGGGCGTATAGCCTTTTTTTTTGCGCTGGCTTAGAAGTCAAGAGCTCGAGGGGCCGGGTATGTAGCTTTGCGTGGGGGCTTGTCACTCACTCGGCTGCGGTTTCTTGGCTCCAACTTAGTTACTTTGGTGACTTGAGCAACACAATCCAAACACATGTCAACTTACTTTCAACTTTGACGATGTCAACCAGCAGCCACCCAACAAGCACAGAAAGCAGCGCGCGCGCCGACAGCCCCCGTGGTGGCTTGGCGCTTCGGCCGGCCACTAGATCTCGGCTTGGCGCTTCGGCCGGCCGAACCATGGCGGAAGAGTTGCGAAATCAGCTGGCAGCCGCACTGGAAGCGAAGCGCGCAGATGGCGCGCTCACCCAGCAGGAGGCAGAGCTGCTGCGGACGTTGACGCATCCGCCGCTCCCGAGCGAGTGGCTTGCAGGAAGCCAGGCGGCGCCTGCCACGGCGCCGCGCGTGGACGCGAGTGAGCCTACTTGGGCAGAGAGGGCGGCCGGAGGCCCGCGGCAGGCGGCGGGCGCCGCTGGGGCTTGGCAGGGCGCCTGGCAGCAGGGCTGGGGCGACTGGTCGTGGCAGTCGGGGTGGGGCGACTGGCCTTGGCAGTCGTGGGCTGCGGCGCCACGTTGGGGCGGCTGGGGCTCCGCGCGGCAAGAGCAAGGGCCCGTGCCGCTTCGGGCCGGGCCCAAGGGGAAAGGCGGCGCACCAGCGCCGGCCCAAGGCAAAGGCCGCGGCAAGGGCAAAGGCAACGCCCGGCACGGAGCGACCGACGCCGCGGCCGCGAAGCGAGAGCTGGCACAGTTCTTGCAGCTGCATGGCGACTTCACTTTCCGCCCGCGGCCGGCGCCGCCGGCGGAAATTCTAACAGTATACGATGAACTATACGAAGGCAGCCTGGGCCTTTACAAGCACATGGCCAGGCACATGCGCACGCCCGCTGCGCTGGCCATCTTGCACAAGGAGATCTTGCCGGAGATGGCCCGAGAGTCACACTGGCGAGTGGATAAGCAGAACCACGTAGAGAAAAAACGCCGGGACAGCCGCGAGCTTGGTGCCTCGCGCTCGTCGCGCTCGTCCGTGTCGCGGGCCAGCGGCTGGACGAGTCGAACCTTCGGCGCGTAGGGCGGCCACCGTGGCTTGCCGCTTCGGGCGGCCACAAGCTGGCGTGGGGGCACATGCGCGGCTTGTCGTTTCGGACGGCGGCGCGCGCGCTGACAAGGCGATGACCTGGAAAAGGAGCGGAGCGGACGAGGGCTGTGGCTTGGGGATACATGCGGACGTAGTTTGGGGCTTCTGTGTCTTGTGGTTTGTTGAGGATGTAGCACGAGGCGTGCGTGTTGCTTGGGTCCACTTTTATGTGTGTGTGAGAGGGAAGGGACGTGTTTTGCTTGTTTGGGACGTGTTTTGGGAGAAGCTGACCCTACGAAGACCCGACCAAGACCCCTGCCATGATGGCAACTTCCTTCCTGGCTCAAAGTCACTACCTAGGGCTTGGGCAAGTTTTCTCTCACACACACACACTTGCAACCACAGCTACAGAGACGCACGCAATATGACAACGCAACACACAGCAAAATCCACTCAGCAACGCACGGACACTATCTGTTCGCGGCGCTTGGCGTTTCGGCCGGCGTTAGCTATGGTTGGCAAGGGTGAGGGCGCGCCGCGCTTGGACAGCGCAGCTTTGACTCGGCATGAGCTGGCTGACAGCTCGGAGTCGGTGGCGCGCTCGAAAACACGGCTCAGGCCACCTACCGCCAGAGCCGCCGAGTCTCTCCGTGACATGCGCGAAAGCGCACACTTATGGTTTGCTCTGAGAAAGCACGTTGAGCCATGCAAGGCCGAAGACATACTTGCGAGGCTCGCGGAAAACTCGAAATGGCGAGTTGAGAAGGATCACGTGGACCAAGCTTTGCGAAAACGCTACCTACAGCTAGTAGATAAAGTCAAAGAGTTTGAGCCCGCCTTCCAAGACCTTGAGATGCAGAGGCGCCAGAAGGGGCGCGGCCAGTAGAGTCTTGCCGTCGGCTTGCCGTTTCGGGCGGCCGCGGATCGAGCAAGAGACAGGGCGGGCTTGGCGCTTCGGCCGGCCGCGCCACTTCAGTTTGAGCCCGCCTTCCAAGACCTTGAGACGCAGAGGCGCCAGAAGGGGCGCGGCCAGTAGAGTCTTGCCGTCGGCTTGCCGTTTCGGGCGGCCGCGGATCGAGCAAGAGACAGGGCGGGCTTGGCGCTTCGGCCGGCCGCGCCACTTCGCGCCAACAGGCAGCGCGACCCGGAAAACGCCGCTTTGCAGAGCTTCGAACACACAAGATTGCCACTATACATAGTCCCTTCTTCCTCGGCCATTTGTATGGGTAGTTCTTTCGGGTCCAGGGAATAACAAAGACAGTTCTCCAGTGGTACCCGGCCAGGGACCCATTCGGTTTTGAAAACTGTTCGGGCCACGGACCTTTTCATGTGTTGTCTGTCTGTTTTGTCAAGTTTTGGGGACTCGCTTCTGTAGCACGGGAGGGAGATTGGAGGGGGGGAGACTTCTTAGGGGTGAACTAATTGGTGGCTGTAAAAAAGGGAGATTGATGGATTCCCCTCCTTCGGGAAAAAATGGTGGCAACGCCATATGACTGTTTACAGGGTTTCGGCTGACGCGTAAGCGGCGCTTCGATGGCTCAAATACAGTTACTGTGGTGACTTGAGCATGTGGCTACACACACACATCACACACACACACACATGCACCCACGCATCGCACACGCACACACGTAGTGCAACATCTTGTCAGCAAGGAACTGCTTTCCACGGCGCAGCAAGTTTGCGCCACAGCGACTGACACAGCCACTACACGCGAGGAGCAGGCTTGGCGTTTCGGCCGGCCGCTCCGTGCCATGGCAGGGACTTCGCTTTTTGGCTTCCTAGATACCCTTCTTCCGGACGAGGATCAGCTACCCGCCCGGGTGCAGCTTCGTGTCGGCGGCCTCACGGACTTGTGTTCGCCGAAATTAGCGGACAGTAGGTTTTTATGTTTTTTTGTCGACGAGCTGTTGCGGGATATTTCGGTGCATGGCGTGTACTATCATGTGCTGGACGGACGGTGTCTTGCGCGGAAGCATTTGCAAGAAAGTGCCCAGAGCTTCGGCATGGTGGTCGCAGCTCTTTGCATGGCTGTCCTCGTGTGGATGAATGTCCGGACAGCGAGGACCTTGGAGATTTGGTTTGTGTGCCGGGCCGGCAAGCATCGCAGCATGCTGCTCGCCGTGTGCTGCTACTTCGTGTTGTGGCTGGTCTTCAAAAGCACGCGGCGACGCGTCGAGATCTCGCTGGACTGGACGGCGGGGCGCCGCATTATCGAAGAGACAGCAGCATCCCACACGGAAGGCAAGCCGGCCGCGAAGCACCGCTTTCGTCAGCCTAATAATGTAGTAAACCGCGCCAAGGAACGGCTAGTGGCGCACCTGCGCCACCGGGGTAACCTTGATGTCGTCCTTGCGGATGTAGGCGACCCGCGCCGTGTTGTTTCGAACCGGGGCGGGCAGCTGCAGTGGCTTTTCGAAAGGATGCTGACGCCGGACAAACAACAGCTGCTGCACGCTCTCGGAGCAGAGCGGCACGCAGTGATGGTTTTTCAGACCGCGAGCAACGCGGAGAACTCCTTGCTGGCTAGCTGGCAGCCATGCTTCCAGTGCATTTGCGAGTCGCTTCCGGAGAAATGCAGCTTGTGCAGCCCTCGCGACGTCCCGGTGGACGCCAGCTGGTGTCTCTGCGTGCGTGCGACAATGTTGCAGCAAGGCCTTCTCGACCCCAGTGCGTCCCAGACGATGGCCGGGAGAGTGGAGGGCGGTGGCTTGGCGCTTCGGCCGGCCTCGTCCACTGACGCGCCGGAGCGGGCGGCAAGGTCCGTGCGCTTCCATCCCAGGCCGGAAGTCATAGAAGTGGAGAGCAGGCGGCGGGCGGTGGCCATCCGTCGCCGCGCTGACTTTCTGGCTGTCGCGGCGTGCGCCCACGTAGACATGTCCGAGGACGAGCAGGCGGCATCCGCTATGTTTGCTCCGGCGCGCGGATCGCACAAGCCCGCCATGTACTTACTGGACTCTTCAGCTGCAGACACATGGGGCCAGGCGGCAGGCGCGCTCGAGGCGAGGCTCACGGCCGACGCCGCTCTGCGAGACGAGCTCAATGCCCACGAGAGCCACATGCTGGATGTCTGCGGTCTCCCGAGCAGTCTGGTGGGTCAGCAGACGTCTTGGCTCGGTCGGTGCCAGTTCGCCATCTTCCTACACATGATGGCGATCCTGCGGAGCGCAGGCGGCGCGTACGTGCCGGCGCAGTTGCTGAGCCGCCTCGGCGCGCATTGCCGAGAGCTGGAGGTGGACATCATGATGCAGGTGCAGCGCTACTTATACTTCTGCTGCGCGCTGCGAAACGTGGCCGCGGAAGCGTGGCAGGGGTCGGCCTACTGCGTGTTTCTGCCGCGGACACAGGGCGCACGGAGCTGGTGGGCGGCCATGCAGACTTGCTTGCAAGAGTGCGACCTGTGGGCGTACTTCGTGGACGAGTATCTTTTGTGGCCGGCGCCGGACCCTGGGGGCGAAGACTTCCCAAGCTTCGGTGCGGCGCTCCGAGCCGCGTCAAAGCGCGCGCAGATGTCGGAGGTATCCGAGCCAGCTCCTGTGCCGGACTTGCACTTCTTGGTGCACCACGACACCTTGCTCTCGGCCGAGGAAGTGCTCGCGTGCCCTCGCGTGCTGGCGCCTCTCAGACCCACGGCCAGGGCGGCAGAGGGATCGTGGGGCGGCAACGACGGCAGCTATGTGGACGTCACGCCGCAGAATCTGGTGCAAGAGGCGCACGCGCATGTGCGCGTCGCCGCTGCCTTGCCTCCGAGCCTGACTATGCGCCAGCTCGTCGGCCAGCACGCAGAAGAGTTTCTATGGCACGGACTACATGCTTGCGGCCTTCGCAGTAATGTGCACACGCTGTCGCTTGGCGTTTCGGCCGGCGATGATGCGCTCGCTTCGCTTGGGATTTCGCCCAGCGAAGGCGACGGCTTGCAGCTGGCGTTCCAAGCGCTTGGGCATTTTGTGTTATCCAGGCTACAGCCGGCAAATGTGATGCACCCGCACCTACGGGGGCCCGTAGAGTTCCACATTGGGGCACTTTTTGCAAGGCAGGTTGCCAGCAGGAACCTGCACGAGGTGACCGTGCTTGACTTTATGGACGGGGCGGGTGTGCGCTTCTGCAGTGATGACTCAAGGGCGTGGGCTCGCGCGCTGCCCGCAGATAAGGACGTGCGGAAGTGCCAGCAGGCTTTCGTCCACACCATGTGGGGCGGCCGCGCCCAGCCCGTGTGGGACGGGTACACGCGCAGCTACCAGCTGGTGCAGCAGTGTTGCCCGTACATGCTGCAGAAGTCTAGGATGTGCCGCGGCAACGAAGCCATCGCCGGTCTCGGCGGACCACGGCACCACTCTCAAAATGCACGCGCTCTCGTTCTTGGGCACGCTGGCCAGTCCAAACCGCGGCACCTGGGACACAGACAACGTGCAGAAGCTGCGCAACATAGGTTTCTACCAGCAGGTGGCTTGCGCATGCGGCTTGACGCGCACGCACAGTGAGCAGTATCACAAAGATCGGCGACAACAGCTGCAGCTGCAGCAGCTGCCGCGGTTCCTGCCTCGGCTGTATCCCGACGGCCAGCGGGATGGGCTCATTGATCAGGGGCACGAGTTCGTCACGTACTTGGCCGGAACTCATCCAAACTTCTCTGCGAAGTGGTGCATGCGAGCAGAGAAGTATATGCGGGACCTGCATGAGTCGCTCCAGCGGCTGCTGGAGCGCGCAAGGACGGGAGACTCCAAAGCATGAGCGTAGCGCTGCGCGTGCCGTTTCGGGCCGCGTAGTTGCTGCGCCAGCAAGCAGTGACGACCAGCCGCAACGCTCGCGTGCCGTTTCGGGCCGCGAGCAGCGGCGCACAGACCAAGCTCGCCGGAGAAATAAGGCTGGCTTTTGCGGGGGCGGGGCGGGAGACGGAGCTGGGGAGATTTTAGCGGCTTCGTGTTGTTCAGCTTGTCCAGTATGGCCTTTTTGTTATTTGATTAAGAAGCAATGCGCTGATAAGGGTTTTGTTTCTAAAAGGGCGAAGGATCAACCACTTTTGCGCGTGGGACAAAAGCCACGATGCAACCCCTGGAGCTCACCTCTTTTTGCCTTTGCTGTCCTTAACAGACCTCGGAAGGTCCATTTTGGGAGGTCCGGTGCCCATTTGTTTTTGTGGCTTTTTGAAGGGAGACCACCATTTTGCAGGGCTCGGTGCCCGTTTTTGTTTTTTTGGCTCGGTTTTAAAGGGAACCCAACGGAAAACCACTCTTTTCGGGAAACGAGAAGGGGGCACCACCCATTTTGTGAAGTCTGATGCCTGTTTTTTTTTTGGTTGGTTGTAAGGGGAAGCCAAAGGAACCCCACCCTAGTAAGTCATTTGTGGGACACAAGAGGGCTGTGATTGACGGGTGCCGTGTTTTTTGTTCGCTCAGCAGCCAAACGCCGTCGTTGCTTTTTGAACGGCTCAAAATCAGTTACTACTGTGACTTGGGCTTATGTTTACACACACGCACACCCACACATCACACACGCACACACGCAGCGCAACATCTTGTCACTAAAGAGCTGTTTTCCACGGCACAGCAAGTTTGCCACAGCGAGTCACACGGCCATTACGTGTTAGGAGCAGGCTTGGCGTTTCGGCCGGCCGCTCCGCGCCATAGCAGGCAGTCTCCGCGCTTGGCGTTTCGGCCGGCGTTGACATGGCGACTTTCGTGAGCATCAGCGGCGACGCGCTGAATGCGCTGAAGGACGTGTACAGGAGAAACCTAAGCGTGCCCGAGCGCTTGGCTTCGCAGGAATGCGTGGCGTGCACGAAAGCCATAGCCGACGACAGGTGGCAAACAGAGCCAGGCAGACGCGAGCTGGAGCGCACAGGTGTGTGCGAGCGGTGCTGGGACACAATCCATGGGCCCGGCGTGTCGGACACAGCGGCTCAGCGGCAGTGCGATCGTCTGAGCATCAGTGGCGTGGAGACGTGCAGGCAGTGGATCATGTTCAGCAAAGTTCGCGAAGTCGCGCGCATGTCTTCAGAGCACGGACGACTTGCGTGGGAACTCATCTTGGGCCGCAGGCAGCTGCCACCTGCGACGTGATGTCACGCAGGCGTAGTCGTCGCTTGGCGCTTCGGCCGGCGACGCGCGCGACGTGTCAGCACGGATGTTGGCACCGACGGACGCGCTTGGCGCTTCGGCCAGCGTGCCTACGAGCGTGCGGAGCAGAGGGCCCGGAGTAGAAAAGATGGGGCCGCTTTGGTGAGGCTTGTTGTAAGACTTGTTCCTTTTTGCCACATGGTGTCACAGTCACAGGGCTCTGAAGGTTCCTACACCACCGGGGGGGGGGGGAGGAAGCTGTTGCCAGGTAGCTTTCTTGCGATTGTGGTCCGACATGGGTGGCTTGCCAGGTATAGAGTTCGAGAGAGAGAGAGAGAGAGAGAGAGAGAGAGAGAGAGAGAGAGACAGAGAGAGAGAAAGAGAGAGAGAGAGAGCATAAATAGACAGATGCGCAGAACTCTGGAAAGCTGGCTGTGTGACTCGGGGGGTTCACTGCGCTCCGATCGGCTCCAAATCATAGTCACTGTCGTGTCTTGAGCAGGTTCTACACATACACACACACACATATACACGCACAGCAAGCACACGCACCCACGCATGCATTTTCGAGTACAACTGCTTTCGGTAGTTGCAGCGCGGCTTGGCGTTTCGGTCGGCCGTGCGATTGACCTCGCCCAGCTTTCGTGCTTGATGACGCGCGTGCCGTTTCGGGCCGCGCGTTCGTGTCGGCGCGTGCCGCGTCGGGCCGCGCGCTCGCGCGGACTGCTGCACCGCTGAAGCAGACGAAGAGAAAAGCCTAGCTTTTGCGCTTGACACGCGTGCCGTTTCGGGCCGCGTGCTCCAGCCCAGACTACAGCACGGCTTGGGCAGACGCAAAGAAAAGGCGCTCTCGGGGGGGAGGGAGGAGAGTTGAACTTGAAGCGCTCGTTGGGAGCTTTGGAAAGGGAAAGAGAAGAAAGAGAGAGAGAGAGAGAGAGAGAGAGAGAGAGAGAGAAGAGAGAGAGAGAGAGAGAAAGAGAGAGAGAGAGAGAGAGAGAGAGAGAGAGAGAAGAGAGAAAGAGAGAGAGAAGAGAGAAGAGAGAGAGAAGCAAGGGGCCAAGGACAGTTCTCCAAACTATAGTTGTTCACTGCTTTGAAACTTCCGCCCCCCGGCTCTGCCGGACCTTACTTGTAATTATAATGATAATAATCAACAAATTGGGGGGGGGGGGGCTGGGAATTACCAAGTTAAGCCGTCCAAAACGGGGTTCCCTCGAGACCAACCCGAACATGCTCCACGATTCAGATCAGCAGCTCCGTAGCTTCGCGGAGTGGGGAGGCGTCCTGGGGCAAGCCGCTGACCCAGTCTGCCGTTGAGGTGTTCAAACAAACTAACGATTTTTGCCGGTTCAAGGAAGGTTCAAGGGAGGGTTTCGGGGTGGAGCAGGCTAGGTGTAAAGTTCAACGTTCCGTGGGGTTTTCCCAACTAGGCGGTGAAGCCCAAGAATGGTTGGCTGCCTTCCTGCACGTGGAACACCAACAAGGATCCCTGATCTTCTTCTGCCGGGCTCCAGTCTCGTCCCTACAGCGATTTCTGCGGGGGCAGGATCCCTAATCTTAGAACACCTCCGAATGAACAAAATGCGAGAATTGCCGAGGCCGGAGAGCTCGCCAAAGTTTGATGCGCTGGTGTCCCTGGTTAGAATAAACTGGCAAGGAATCCATCTATTCCTTGCACTGAAACCAAGGAAACCTGTGCCGTAAATGGAAGCCACCCTTGTATGTCAACCTCCCGCCTTCACCCCCCAACCAAACAAAAAATGCTTGTTCGTTGCTTCTCCCCTGCTGGGCGGTTGGCTTCATGCGACTTTCTCCTGCGGCATGGGCGGCAGCTTGCTCAGCTTCAGCCTTCGTTCCGCGTCCCTGACACGCTCCGCGACCTGCGGGTTGGTCTCGATCTGTTTGGGCGCGTTTGTTGGAGGAACGGGTATCAGGAGGTAGGCTTTCAGGCCATCAAACCAACCTGAAATAAGGATTCCAGGAGTAGACCTTCGTTGTGGGAGAGCTCGTTTTGGCCCCAGGTGAGCTCGTTATTCGTGTCAAAAGGCATTCAATCCGGTCAGGGGCATCCTTTGAATGGTATACTCTCCGGCAGAACTTTTACCCAAGCAATGCGACAAGATGAGTCACCCTAGGTGATGCTTGATATGTAGATGGTGCCGAGAAATGCAACAAGATTAGTCACCAGTGATGGGTTGTGATCATGGTTGCTAGGACATGAGAGAACATTACCTCGCAGTTGTGGATCCACAAATCCTCGAGGCAGGGTCCAAGGTGTGCAACCCGCTTAGCTTATCGCTGGCTGAAGTCGGTGGGTGTCAGCACCGGGATATTCTTCCTTTTCAGGTGCAACCCCTGATGACCAAAACTTGGTAGGAGAAAGAAGGTACCCAAGGCCCAAATACGCCTCGAGTTTGGGATTCTCGTCGCATCTCTGGCTGGGAGTTTCTCCAGGCCCAAACATACAAGTCAGTTTTGATTTCGATTTAAGGGCTTCAAGGCTTCAAGTACTTGGGGGGGCTGTCATACTGCGTGAATGCAACGAGTCATGCCTATCCACACAGGTCCTTGGTGAGCCATTCTGAGTTGGGGGACTTTCATCAGCAATTCTCCACCAGCAGCCGCCAGCCAAGGCTCGGGAGTGCACGCCGCGGAGATGCCGCTTCCGGCTTGTACGAGATCTGCAATGGAAGCAATTGTCCTTCATATGGGTGCGGCTCAAAATTAAACAACTGGGGTTACGCAGGTTTTAGTCATTGGTTCCATTTGCCCAGGTGCCATACATTGTGTTGACCCACCCCCATATGGCAAACAGATGCAACACCTAATCCGTTTTCCCCTACATGTTTTCTTTTTTTTTATCAGAGGGTTCGTCACGCATGAAAGGAATCGGCTACGTGCGCACTATCCCTAGATGCCCGCAACGATTCAATGGGAGAACATGCCCCTGTTTGCCTCTCAGCCTCTCAGGGAAGCCACACACCACGAATCGAACAAAGGGGGCGGGAACACAACGGTTCGCAACTGGATAACTTGTTTGATTGAGTTCAACACATGGGGAGGCTACTTCAAATTCAATGGTCTCGCCAAACACAATGAATGGAAGGCAGGCAACAGTATATGTATATGTATATATATATATGTATATATGTATATATGCACATATGTCAAACAAATGGAACACTAACAAAGAACATTCCCTGCGTGTACGGCGTAGAAAAGAAAAGGTCAACCTATGGGGTATTCAGCACCCAGGCCTCGGGTGGCACTCAGCACAGGTTATCCTCGCGGTTGTGCCTATTTGGGTGAGGTCCAAAAATGGGAACTCCCTTTTTGGAGGTCATTATAAGGGCAACCTAAAGCGAATCGACCGCTACGGGCTCCTCACTCCTAGAGGAAAACGAGCGTTTGAGGTGGTTCAGTTGTGGTCCATTTCCACCCTTTCAGTCTCGATGAGGCCAGAGGCCCGAGGAAGGGTGTCGGCTCCTGCTGACGTCGGAGGCGCAGTAGCGGTCCACGAAGATCAGGCCAGTGCATTCCGTGCTGGCGGCAGCCAAATATGCTGCCACCCAGGAATAGGCGCCTATAAAGCCGCCGACCTCTGAAGTGCCTTGGCTGTCAGCCAAATGGCTGTGGGTCGAAAATAGGCAACCCATGGAGCCCTGAGAAGTAGAAACATGGACTAAAGCCTGCGGTATCCTGCGGTCCCCGGTGATGTAAGTTTGACCCATAAGCAAATCGGGGCACTTTCTGCGTCTCGGTCCGCAGAAGCTCTGAGCCGGGGTTCTGGACCCGGAGGCTTCGACGGTTCGGCGTTCCATGGAGCCGCTGAGGGTGCCGGAGGGTTTCGGAAAAGGTTCCGGAATAGACCGGTGGTTAGGGTGCCGGACGGCTCCAGAAGGTTCCGCGAGTTCCATATGGGCATGTGAAGCAGTTGCAACAAGTTCCGATGGCTTTGGAGGGGTTCCGGGGGTGGCGTGGAAGTTCCCTGAGGACAATCAAAAGAGATGATCCAATGGGAGGGTCACTCCTGCTCTCTTTTTCGTGATTGCACACATTGCAGGACAGTTCGGCGAGCCTTGCCCAGTTGATCCTAAGGGGAACACCTGGGTTGCCATGCCAAAGGTCGGCAAAGGTCACAGCGCTGCAAACCCTTGACTTTTGGTTCTCCAAAGCGGGTCGGGAACCCGCCCAAAGTGGCCACGGTTTTCGCTCAACTCGATTCGCTTTGCTGAGTCGCAATGTGTGTTGCAGAACGATATTATCCTGTATAAAGCTTGAGCCATTTCCTCCTCCAGTGAAGGGCTCAAAGGTCCACTGTTGAGTTGGGCAATCGTATACATTGGCCCAAGCGGAAAACACAGCCAACACAAATCCGGAAAGCGCACACGCACAAACCAACAAAGGCAAATCGCAAAAGAAGCGACCAAATGTCTGAAAGTCTGGCATGGGTCGGGACCTCCGAAGATTCGACAACTTGTGGTGTCATCTTCCTGTTACCTCCTTTCGCCCGCTTCTGATGGCCCTCGCTTCCTGTGTCGATTGGTACGGAAAAAGCCCCCTTCCCTTCCAAGGCAAGCAGGGCCAAAGCGCAAATACACCAGAAACGGACCTGGCTGCTGTGTTTACCATGCACTCTGTTTCCAATAGCGCATATCTGTTCTCCAGTTGCAGCCACGAGTCATATCCGCTCTTTGATGAACCTCTCTTCCTTGAGTTTGAGGACCTGCCGGTGCTTAGAACCCCGCTAGGCGACTCCAGTTGCCAGCAAAGCAACAACGGCATCCACCCATCCTCTAGATGCGGCCATGGAAGGCAAAAGCCCCCTCAAATAGAAGAAACGACGGACCAGAATATCCATGCCCCCGAAAAAGGCAGTGGGAATGAGGTTGGATGGATCACAGTTTTGCAGTAGGGAGCCGTCCCGTAAGACGGTATGGCTCCAAGGAGCCCAGCTAGTACCCTCATCAAGAAAGTCAGGGGTCACAGCCATCCTGATTGAGCCTCCAGGTACAAAGGCTCTGGGTTGGATTCAAAGCAACAGACCAAGAGTTGACAAATGGGCGGCCTTCCCGGTAGTTTTTACTTGCGGAGTCTCCCAAGTTGCTTTCTTCACGCGGCACGCGGGCTGAACGGACTGAAACTCTCCCAGACCGAGCGGTTCGCCTCTGCTGCATCCACATCATCCACCAGCCGCCGGCCGGCGGCTGAGCTCTGGTTCCCCTCGGGAGCCGCTGGACCCGTTTGCACCATTCAACATGGGGATATTCATGTCCATGAACATGTCCACCATGCTTGGAGGCCCTTATGGACATTCAGAGGCATGTGTCAAAGGGACTCTGTGTGGGTGTCTAAAAAATTGGGCCGAAAGAAAATAGAAGTTCAACTTGTTCAGAGCCAAGCGTGACATGTTACTAACACTAAAGTTTGAGACGTTGGCTGGCCCAACCAGAGAATGAACAAAAACAAACACAACCTCTGCTGGGAATCTTTTGATTGAATTTGCACATCTCCATATGTGGCTGCCTACTGAAAGTGGTCCACACACGGTCTGTCGTTGATCCCCTTGTCATCCCTCTCAGGGCAAGTGCAGATCAATGCAACCAAGCATCTCGCAAGAATACTTTGTCCGGGCGAGGGGATTTGCCTATCCTCCTCGGTTGCGCAGCGATTCGGTGGGCAATAATTGTGTTAGATGCCCCAATAACTTTTAGGATACTGTAATGGGAGCACCGTACAGAAGGCTTGAACACCATTTTCTTTCTGGTGCTCAGCAGGAAATGAGGGACTGACCCCAACATTCCCTTGCTTTCCTTTGGGATCCCCAAGCGGTTCATTCCCAACTCCCTGATTCCCTGCTGAGAACCTGCAAGTTCTTCGGGTCCCTTTGTCAGCTTAAGGATCTCCAATGCAAACCTTGTGCGCACCGCCCCCCTGCGAGAGCACCTCACAGAGGTTGTGGGCCCTCACTAACACCTGGTTCTGGCCAGGACCTCCCGTGCCGGGTGCCTTCGGCTGATTGTATGTATATATATATATATATGTATAAGTTCCATTATGTTTATTGTAATGTATTATTACATATATGTATATTACATATACCCCTGCCCTGGCTCTTTGCAGGGTAGTTACTGCTCGCTTGAAGCGCACGCGGGTAGATGCGGGAAGGTGTCAACATCAGCAAGACTTGAGACCTACAATGTCAGCCTAACTGGTGTTTTCTTGATCACTGTTCTTATATGGTTGATTTACTTTTGTTGGTTTGCGATTCGCATTTCCGAATTCAATACCACTCCTGCAACATTTACCTGTTGCTTCACAAGTGTTTGTTCTTCCGACTTGCTTTTATTCATTTAGTTTCTTTTAACATGAAGCAGGGGATAGTATTCAAATCGTATTCAATTCGCATTGAATATACAAGTAAAAATAAGCTTGTAATACGATTTTAGTACGATGTCCATTATGTTTACGAGTTTAAGACGATTTTCACGTTTTTAACGCAGACAATATCGTAAAACCAGCGTAGCAAAGTCATAAGTGTCATAAGTGCGAATCGTAAGAAACTCATATCTAAATCGCAAGAAAAAGGCTTCCCTTGTTTTAGCCTACACCGCGGGTCACACAACAAGGCCGACATGAAAGCGATTCTGGCCACTGGCCGCCTCTCAGAGTCCCAATATCACACGCACAGAAGACGTGGGTGGCAACACAAGATGTGGGTGGCAACGACCCCCATCTTCCACAACCAACACACACACTCTCACACACACACACACACACTCACCTTGCTTGTCTCAAAATGAGGACAAACGAACTGCAAAGGTCATGACCAAGTCACATGCTGAGGTTAATTGGTGTCTTCAGAGAGCGCAGCACCTCCTTCCCTCTGGCCACCGCAAGTTCGACCTGCACAGGGGCCATGGTTCGGGTGGTTTTCTTGGATGTCTGGAACCGAATAACAATCGCATTTCCGATCCTGTGGGGGACATTTCCAAGTATGGCAGTTACTATTTCTCAGCCCGGGAAAGGGCAGCAAGGTTGTCTTGCGGTCCGGGAAAGGGAAAGCTTCGCAGGCTATAACATCACATGAGATTCAGGAATGCCCAAACAGACTTCAATGTTCGTTTTACCCGTGGAATTGCAAGCAAATACTGTTGTGCCAACAAGTGAGGCAGAACGCCAAGCACAGCCTAGAGGGCTTGTTCCTCAGCTCAAATGGGCAGACTTCACTGACTAAACTCTCCAATCGATCACCCTACACAAACGTGATGGGATCAAAGCCGGAAAGTGCGCTTATCGAAATTCATCAAGGGTGCCAGGGAAACAAGAGCCAGGAATGGCACAGGTGCCGGCGCCCGGTTTTTTCCGTTCACGTTTGGCTCTGCCACCCAGATATGGCCATGGGTCTAAATCCCGTGCCCCCGGTGAACATCCCAATCCCTACTAAAATAGACTAAAATGGGTGGTGCACCTACCCCAAAATGGTGCCATTGTTGTTGACCCACGGCCATATAAACAAGGCCTTCACATCTGCCGAACACCAAGGTGACTTATGCGAGTCACCCCCCGCCTGTGCCGAGGCATTGCCTGGAGATTGGCTTGAAGCCAAAGGCGCGACCTGCCAGTGACCCATCTATGGAGCTTCCAGGATGCTTAACACTTAAGGGGCCTGGTTACAGTTACATCAAAACTCTGTGGCAGTGCACTTTTGTCTGTGCTGTTGGTTTGTTCTACCCGAGTAAATTGTGTGCTCTTCTGTTGTTTTGGAGGGATCTGTGTAAATGTCTGTCTCTTCTGCCGTTCTAATTCATTCCAGTTTTGCAAACAAAAACAACTCGAGAAAACCAGAAACAGCAATCAACTCATTTTTCAAACAGCTGTCTAGAAGTAGCCACTCACATGCCAAGAGTTCTGGGAGAATGGGCTGATCCAGTGTATGTGTTTTTGTTGAACGGAACTGCTACTTAAAATTCCAGTTCAAAAGGAAATTCAAGTTGAACTCTTCTCGAATTGATTGTCTTCAAATGCTAACTGATTTGTCAAGAACATTTTATTGGACAGGACGTCCTATGTCAACTCTAATTTGAATTGGACTATCTTTTTGTATAATCGAACTCGGAATAAAACGAGAACTTACGGCTGGATTATTCCCTTCTCAAGTTCAATCAAAACTCAAATACAAAACAATGTTTGGCAAATAATTTAGGAGAATGGAAACTCGAGTTGAAATATTAGCAGTGTTTGAATGTTAACTAGGTTGTAAAGAACATTCTGTTGGAAGCTCTATTTCGTAAGTAATGTCCATCTAATTCAACATATAATTTTCAAAAGGATTCGGAACATGTATTTCCGTATTGAGTCCTATGTAAATGATTCAAATTCTAAACTTTAGAGAGCGGCCATTAGAGGACATGTGAATTTAGTATGATCAACGCTTTACAACACGGTGTTCAACGGTCTTGTCTGACCACGGTAGTACTGGGGGCTAGGTAAAGGCACGACTTTTGGACCTCGGAATTAGTTCCTTCTGAACTTATACTGCATATGTGTATCAAAGTCTACTCAAATGATAAATGACGTTATAAATGGTCTAATGATGAAATAATCCAATCATGAATTCTACCTTAAAATAGAACTTTAATAACAATTGTCTTGTCTCTTTTACACTTACACAGGATGTCCTTTCCAATGTTTTGTCTTACAAATCAGCTTGCATTTGAACACAATCTATTCAACATGAGCTCAACATACGCAAAGCAAGTGCATACAGCATATATAAATTTGCACACACAAGCAGCCTCAAATATAGCAAAAAGTGCACTGGCACAATCCGCAGCCCTCGTTTTTGAGAACCTTTGATTGTACGGTCCACTGGAAAGGAAAGGGCAAATGAAACTAACCACTTTTCGGAAAAAGACTTTGAAGGACTTATTCGCATCCATGGGATGTAAGGGTGCAACTGACTGACGAGTTCAAATGAGCTGCTGAGCTGCAGGAAAACAGGTAAAGAGGCAAGCCAAGTCTGCCCCACTGGATTGGATGCTCCCCTCAGGCAAAACCCATTGATATCATTGGGTGGGGACAGCTCGAAGCAAAGTATCTGGTCGGTGGGAGCGGGTGACGTCCGCTGAATGCCCATGTGGATTCATTTGAGAATCTAACTTGATAACTTGACAGTCTGCTGCGATTTTGCCTCGCGAGCTTTGCATAAAAGAACCCGGCTTTTGAACCCCGCCCTTTACAAATGCTCAGACGGAGCTGGGGATGTGAATGAAAACTCGTTGGGCAAGCTTTGTGGTGCCTGTAAACAACATTTTACAACCCGGACTGCATGGTTGGGATGTTGCTCCCTGTTCAAAGCGTTTCACAGCTGGGTTGTCAAAATGCGATGCCTGCCCAGTCGGGTTCCCAGAACTCCGGTGACCATCAACCAAAAATACATCCGTCTTGTTTCGTAGTTGATGTCAACAGGGTTTCCCTCCTCTCCAAAAAGGCGGAAAATCCGGGTGATCTCGCCTTCAGCTCGCGAGTGGGCTCGCTGAGCTTGTGCAGTTGCTCCAGGAATCCAACGCCATGGACGGCCGGGCACTTGCGGGTCGCCACCACCAACTCCTGAAGCGGAAACGCACAAAAAACACAACCTGTACCCTTATGGGTTTGTTCAAGGGGAAACCAACACGTTGTTTTGTGGGCGGCAAAAGGCAAAGGCCAGACCATGGCCAAGCCGAGACCACTGAAAAGAACGGATGAGTCAGGCGTTTAGAGGCAAGCCAACATGTGTGTCTGTGTGTGTGCGTGCGCGCGTTACTTGTTGACTGCTGGCCCCCTTTTCAGGTTGGTTTCAACGGAACCCCAAAGGCAAACCACCATTTTGCTCAGGTTCCCCTTACAAGATCATGTTTCGAGTATTCTCCGCTTCTGCTTTTAAACAACTCTCTTTTCCAAAGCTCCGACGCGCGGCCATGGCAGGTGCAGGCCGAGGCGCCAATGTGCCTCTTGCCAGGTACCCGGCCCCGATCATGGTGTCGAAGGCGCACTCGGCCGTCTGCGTGGGCGTCCCCACGTTACGGCCTCAGTTCAAGAAAACTCATGCTCCTGCTGCATCCATACACACACCGCAATACGCCATATATATATATAATGTCATATATAAGATGTGTACATATATATATATATGATATACACATAATGATCCCTTGTGACCTACCACGCATATGTGCACAACACTTATATCTATGATACATACATTTATATGTATGCAGTATGCATAGAATAAATCACACATGCACACACAACTTCTTGGTCTTCAATGAGGTGCCTCGCCCCAAAGCAATCGCTTGTTGTTTCCGGGGACTTGCCTGCTTCTTGTTGCCGCCATGAGCCTACCGCGTACTAGTGTCCATCCCAAAGGATCAAACCACATTCCAAAAGGGGGGTGGAGGGGCACCAGTCCCTAACTTGGTTAAAACCCACAGGAAGCAGGCCATTGGCGCCCGAAATTCGGGGGGCTAGCACGGGGGGGCTTGGCAAACCTGGAACGTATAGAAGTAATACTAGTAATGATGATATATAACAACAATCATTGATACTGACACATACACGAACATGGTATATGTGTGCATGCGTGCATAGTAGATATTTCGGGGCACAAACCGAGCGCGTCATCAGTTCCTTGGTCAGTTGCTTTCCAGCGACCGATAATGGGCTGCTGGGAGCACATCCAAAGCCCCAGGAAGGGCAACAAAAAGCAGAGTGCACGCCAGGGTACGCCCGGTCCGGTGCACTCTGCCCTGCAGCTGCACGCGTGCAGGCAGCATGCTTGATACCGTATAAAGCGACAGGTGTATCATACTACGTCCTTGACACTCTTCCATGGCGTCCTCAATCCGATGCGAAAGCAATCGATTCAAACCGTAGGAACCTTCTTCACAAATGTTCGAAGTTGAGACGACTCGCGGACGCTGAGACAGACAAGTCTCTAATTGTGAGACTTCTACCATGCAAGCAGTTCGCGTAACCACGAAGATGATCAACACTAGCAACATCACCGGTTGTCAAACCAGCAGAAGACTAAAACGGTCCTCTGCTGCAGCATGGCCCTCTTTAATCAAGAAAGCACCTTTCAAATATTGACTGCGTCCAAGTTCTTTGCAAAAAAAAAGAAGGGATTGCACTTTAATCAAGCTCGACTTGACTCGTCGTGCCTTTGAAAGGTCTTTGCAGACAGTTCTCAGACCACTTTTTTTCTGAACATATTCAAATCTATACTTATCCTCGGTTGCCTGAGTATGGAGCAATGATATGTCTCCAACAAGAGTGCGTTTTTGCAGCATCATGTTTACAAGGACACAAGTGCATGTTGCCTGCATGCTTGCAGCACAAAATGCGATTCGAAGCCAACAATCTGAGTACTCCACGGCAATTACAATATATATATATATATATATATGTATAATTATCCATATACATAATACATACTTATAGAGAGAGAGAGAGAGAGAGAGATCGTCATCTAGCTACATCAAGGTTCATGACATTCCCATTTTCTCCTGGAACCTAGTTGTGCTTGCTAGATTTCAAGGCGGTACGTTACCTCGATGGAAACCAACACCCGGTGCTTGCCAAGAGGCGGGTTGACCACAAATATATGCTGTGCCAGATTCGTTGACACCTCCTCAGCTCGGATTTCAAAAGCTGAGCAGTCCCGTGTCCTGAAATTCGGGGGTGACATGTTGGCGTTCAGCTCAATCTACGCACACCGGACTTAAGCTTGATCAGCCTCAGCACGTAGTATACTGTGCGGACTGAACTCTTCCTGTGTGAGAGAGAGAGAGAGACAAAGCATAGCTCAGTCACTCACCAAAATCCACAATTTGCCAACCGCGAACACTGCTTCTGGCATAAGGCACTCTCCATAACGTGTCCCATGGAAGTTGTGACAAACTGTCAAAGTAAGGTGAGAGCACCGACTGCGGTGTAGCAGCCTTCTCAGACCGCCCCTACTTTGCGCATACTCTGCAAAAGGCAATGTCCCGCATCTTTCAGGACCTATGCTTCATTGCCTGGGTCACTGACTAGGCCAAAGCTGAGTTAAAGCAATGCACTTTCAACTTTTTCAATGAGAGGTCTGTATTTCCTATAAGTGCAAGTTGATCATGCTAAACACACACGCACAAGATACACACCTTTCCCCCAATAGCTGTAGGGCGCTAGCGTCCAAGTTCGTTCCAACAACATTACAGCGGTTCAAATTCATCAATCCAAAACACCCTCCTCTGAGCTGTCATCCAGGCTTCTCAAACGATGGAGGGGGGAAGGCATCTAAACACTCACAGTACCTTGCAGTTACTGTTGCTGGTGTTGAAATCTGGGACACCCTAAGTTACTAAACTTTGAATCCTCCGACTTGTAGATTCCATTTCGAATGACAATTCAGCCGCTTGAGGGGAATTTACCTGACTGCTTTTGAACATGGCATTTCAGGCGCGTTCTTGAAACTGGCTAACGCTAATGGCCTAGAACACCAAGCAAACAGCGCAAATCTGCGCTCACTTCTTTAAAAAAAAAGAAGAAATACAAAAACTTGCAGAAATGAATGACTTATCACAAAACATGGAACTTGAGGACTCTCAAGAAGGCGTGCTGTTCAACTTCAGGACTTGCAAGAAAACCAACCTGCATCAAAGGCAAGCTCGTGGATTCACTCTTCTATGTTTGCCATGTAAACAAATGCCCAACATCCTTCACAACTGCCAACCATCACGCTGTGAAGAATAGGCAATGCCAAAAACCCGTCATCTCTTTGCGTCATGGTCGATTAGTCCCCCACACCAGGCACGGGTTTGCCCTGACTCACTATCCATTCTCCGAGTTAAGTCGGTCGATCTTCGCAGTCATGAAGGAATAGCTCGCTCAACCCGCGGCGCAACACACATCCTGAAGCTTGCCCGACCCACTTAACTTTAGTTGCTTCCCCCATTAAAAAAAAAAACACGTTGGGTTAATCCCAGCAATGATGCTGGACCCCAATTGACGAACTATGTGGATGAGTAGGGGGTGCGTCACCCAACACCCAAAGTAAAGGATTCCCCAAATGTGTTGCATCATCCCCCGCACCAATCAACCAAGAACTTTGCCGAATCCGAGGTTCCCATTCATCGGCTCCCATTCACTGCGCAAATTTGGCGGGCGTATACCCTTCGCCGTTCCGCTGCTCACAGAACTCTGAATGTTGACTGTGGCTTACATGCTACACACCTCCTTCAGATCAATACCAAGTGACTGGACAAAGCTCTGCCTACTAAGCCAAGTCGCTCGGGCAGCATGCCGCTCGCCACACAGATGCTCACTATAAGCACCGAGACAACCTGGGCTGACTGGCGTCAAGCTCATTTCATGAGGTCTTCCAGCGCTGCTTGCCCCATGCTCGCTCTGAATTGGCCTGGCCAAATGGTGAGCCTTTGCCCATGCCAATGCCACTGGCTTGAAGAAAAAGGCAGCCATGGAATTCGGAGCTGGATCCATTTCAGGTCTCTTCAAAGCCATTCATGGAGGGTACTCAACACATACAAGGGATGGAAGTTCAGCCGCCCCACATGAGGTTTGGTTGGGATCCCCAAACCACTCCATGGGAAATTCTACCAGACCTCATTTTGTAAAGCGGTCCTACTTTGCCCACTTTTCTTTCAGCCATGTCACCACACAGGGCATCGCTCTGCAGGACCTTTGCCACCTTGGCCCGAGGTATCTGCGACACGGCAAGCACTGTCTAGCCTTCAAATGCCCTGAGGGTCCAAGCACCTGGCGAGGATGTCCTTTGCTCCCTTGCGCCCATAAGCACATCAGGTACTTGGACCATCTTAAATCCTCAAGCCTCAAACATGGGGATCCAAGTTGGTTCCGGCCAGCACCCTCCGAGATTCCTGAATTCTGTTCATAAGCACAGATAGAACCAGAATAACCCCTCCCCCATGCATTGGTTTATAGGTGTCTATTGAATTCTATAGGGATTCTGAGGACATTCCTTAGGCTGAAGGGTTTGTCATGAAACAACAAGCGGGGGGGGGCGCAGCGCGCCTTTTGGAACTGGCACTGGGCTGCGCACTGGACACGAGAGCGCACACCGGGCGCACACCTCGATGTGGGCATCCCAGTCCTGGAACCAGAAAAGCCTGTGCCCCAAGGCCCCAGCCAGATCTCATGGCCGTCTGAAGGGCCGGAAGAAAATGAACGCGACAATTCAGAGGCGGCGCAATGGGAGGTCCGAATTCCCCGAGGAAAAGGTGATAATTGTGACCCAATGACAATCGCGATGCCTGGCCAAGAAGCCAACAGGTGCTGTAGACGTGGCACAATGAGCAGCGCCCGCTTGATACATCCTACCGCTGACCTTTAGAGCAGCTCCGCTTTTGCCGACCCCCCAAACATTGAAGTGTAACTGTGCCGAGACCTGGATGCTACGTGTTCCTAGTGATACCTATAGCTACGGTATGCGAAAAGCTACTGCCCGGGGTTCAGTACTCCTAACAAAAAGGAGATGTGTGTTTGCCCATCAACGCAGGATTGGACAATTTTCGTCACAATGGAGGATGATGCAGTTGGCGCAGCGCGGCCAATACTTGGAAGCCCGATGAATCGGACGCGAATCGTCGACTCGGCTCGCCTTCCAAGCCAGCTGGCCTCATCCTGACATCGCTCAGACTGTGGACTCTGCCATTTGTAAGCGCAACGTACTGCATGCATACACATGCAATTTTACATACGAGATCAAGCATCCCCTCAACTTCAACATAGCCAATGTTTTTGCTGACTGTGGTTGGTGTGTGTGTGTGTGTGTGCGCGCGCGCGTGCGTGCGTGCGTGCGTGCGTGCGTGCGTGCGTGCGTGCGTGCGTGCGTGCGTGCGTGCGTGCGTGCGTGCGTGCGTGCGTGCGTGCGTGCGTGCGTGCGTGCGTGCGTGCGTGCGTGCGTGCGTGCGTGCGTGCGTGCGTGCGTGCGTGCGTGCGTGCGTGCGTGCGTGCGTGCGTGCGTGCGTGCGTGCGTGCGTGCGTGCGTGCGTGCGTGCGTGCGTGCGTGCGTGCGTGCGTGCGTGCGTGCGTGCGTGCGTGCGTGCGTGCGTGCGTGCGTGCGTGCGTGCGTGCGTGCGTGCGTGCGTGCGTGCGTGCGTGCGTGCGTGCGTGCGTGTGCGTGCGTGCGTGCG
This sequence comes from Effrenium voratum, assembly GCA_963377175.1. Taxonomy (NCBI): domain Eukaryota; class Dinophyceae; order Suessiales; family Symbiodiniaceae; genus Effrenium; species Effrenium voratum. The sequence goes on along the minus strand of CAUJNA010000635.1, from coordinate 529,403 downwards.
TGCGTGCGTGCGTGCGTGCGTGCGTGCGTGCGTGCGTGCGTGCGTGCGTGCGTGCGTGCGTGCGTGCGTGCGTGCGTGCGTGCGTGCGTGCGTGCGTGCGTGCGTGCGTGCGTGCGTGCGTGCGTGCGTGCGTGCGTGCGTGCGTGCGTGCGTGCGTGCGTGCGTGCGTGCGTGCGTGCGTGCGTGCGTGCGTGCGTGCGTGCGTGCGTGCGTGCGTGCGTGCGTGCGTGCGTGCGTGCGTGCGTGCGTGCGTGCGTGCGTGCGTGCGTGCGTGCGTGCGTGCGTGCGTGCGTGCGTGCGTGCGTGCGTGCGTGCGTGCGTGCGTGCGTGCGTGCGTGCGTGGCGTGCGTGCGTGCGTGCGTGCGTGCGTGCGTGCGTGCGTGCGTGCGTGCGTGCGTGCGTGCGTGCGTGCGTGCGTGCGTGCGTGCGTGCGTGCGTGCGTGTGTGTGTGTGTGTGTGTGTGTGTGTGTGTGTTTATGTCTTGAACCCCCCGAGAAAAAAATGGCATGGTCAACAGCTCCTTGCGGGTTGACCAATATTCACTGCACCCGGTACTCTGATCGGATCCTCGGCTTCAAGCAGTCGGCTAACGGCCAAACCCGCCTCGTTGGAAGACTCCTCCTCATCGGCTTCGCATGCCATGGCTGGAAACTTTAGATCATGGAAAGCACGAAATCACGGTTCCTCAGTCCGATGGAGAATAATTCAGCATGAGCTCAACAACGCGTAAGTTCGCGTAAGACTTGGGTAAGGCAAGCATCGCCGTCCGTCCATGTTTGTTGACACGGCCTCTGCCTGTCCAGCCGAAAATGGACGAGCCAGTCGCGAGCCCTAAGCCACGAGCCTGGGTTGGTCGATCCGCCAAAACAGTGCTGGCATGTGCTGGGCAGTTAGTTGCGTCATTCCCCAGGTCAAAAGAAGAAGTGTAACCATACTATCATACCATAGCAACCCAAGAGGGGTGCTTGACACAAACATTTGAAGCACGCTCCTCAGAAATACTCAGCTTGAGATCGGGGTTTGAGCTCCGCACGCGTGGTGCGTTTCTCCTGGTGCTTCTCATCGTAGATGCAGGCCTCTGCCCAAATAATCAACATGTTTTACCCACCGATTTCAGGGTTGTACCCCAAATCACAAAGTGATACAAAGTGCTTTGCACTAAAAATAAGGTGTGAATCAAGTGTGCATTTTCTCACAAGACCAAGCTCAGATCTTTGGAACAGGAACTATGGAAAGTCGCTTCAGCAAAACGAACAGGAACCTGACATGTTGAACAGGCCCCTGTGCCAAATTTAGACCAAACGAGCTTGCCGATTGCCTAAACATCCTTTCTTTCAGCAGTCCTTTCAAAGAAGGGTTCAGGCTTAAAGAGGCCCCGGGCAAAGTCTCCAAGTGCAGCATCCTCGTCGCCTGCCGACGCAATAACAGGAGCTCCCAAAAAGAAATGATGTGCTGACTCTTAGCAAGGTGTCAAACACGTTCCGTTGCTCTGAGCTGATTGTGGCAATTCGCTAACCTGATCATTGAGCCCTAGGCAAAGCAAACCGTCATGGGTAAAGTTGCAAACCTGTTATTGCGAGGTTGCTACAACTTGACCAAATTCTATTAACTGTCCAGAGAGCATCCTTCACTCTTGACTTCGACGGCTCCATAACTGCCAAAAACAACTCCCGCAGAAAATTATGCTATGATCAGAACCTTGCGCACCTCCCACCTTTGCTAAGAGCGAGCGGCCGAAAGTTGACACAAAACACCTCCACACCAAACACCGCCCACCAAGGTTGCCACATAAAAAAGCAAAAACCAAAGAACATTCAAACAGCCGTTTAAAAAAAGAAAACAAGTGGCTTGTTGTGACACCACCAGGCGGGAATTCCTGATTGTGAGACACACTGAGCCAAACAAATCCGCGTCGGCTGTCCGGATTCCAAGTTGGGCAATGGCGAGCGAGCTGAAGCGTTGGCAAGTCGCCTCAAGCGACTTGAGCTGACAAACGAAAACCATCCCACCGAACTAGAATAACTCCCCCCGAACAACAAAGACTGGGTTCCCCCAAAAAAGTGTTTTCATGTGGGTTGACACTTGCCCGAAGCCATGAGTTTGGGGTTCGGCCGGGTCAGCTTTTCAATGGCCCAAACCCCCAAACACCCAGGCCCGACGCGCCATCGAGGAGTCCTTTCTTCTCCTGCATTGCCTCACCAACGAGGCGCAAAGGTGGGGCTGAAGTTCGCTTCATCCGGGCTTCCAGTCGTCTTCCCCAACACTTTCGCTAGCCCAAACCTCACGGATTCCTACATCCCGATCAGGTCAAAGACACTTCCCAAAGTTTGCAGAAGCTACGAGGACACCTGTTCGAGGTTCCCGCAGTTTCCTGGACCACTTCTGGGTGACTCATGATAAGCAACAAGGGGACCTGAAACAAATGAATGGAAGACACATCACGCGCGCGTGCACAGCTTTGCATGCGGGGAAAGACATGTGTTTAGCCATGCTGTCCAAGAGTTCTCTCTGTGACAAGCCCAGTTCTTTCGGTTGCAATGCTACACCCGAGAGGGTTTGACTTTTCACCACTCTTTTTAGTGAAACCAAGGACTCCCCAGAACAATTCCCATGACACTTGGCACATTCTCAAATGTTCGAGTGCATCGCCCCTGAATTAATCAAGACAACAGGAATTGCTGCTGAGAGACCGAGAAGGTTGCATTCCACAAAGAGAAAGCACAAAGTATGCTCAAAGGCATTCAACAACTGGTCGTTTACGGGATCAATGTGTACAGTGGACAGGGTGGCTCACTATAGAGGGTCCCTGGAGGAAAGCAACACCAACTGGCGAATAAATGCGCCCCATTTCCACTCCCGGGATTCTTGTAGTTACTTGCCAAGTCGTTAGTAACCCTGCTGCAACGCATCAGATGTTTTCAACAATTCCCTCCCCAACAAATGGGCGGTTTACTGCTTGAAAAAGGAACGGGTCATTCTCAGAACCTTTCCCAAATGTTTCCTAATCTGCTTTGAACCATGTCCCCCGTCCACGAATTGAGTGATAAAGCTACAATTCCATCATCCACTGCCAGCGGGTGCATGAAGTCAAGGAGCAAGTTCACAAACCTTCAAACCATCTTCCATCTCTTGGCCCTAGGGGGGGGGGGCAACCTCCATCTTTTACTGCTTCACTGCTTGCTTTCTTGCTTGGGTCACCTCCACTTCTGTACGACCCACAGATGGGCCCGGGAGGGACCCACATCTCGCTCTGGGGAAAGCACCTCCAGCTGTCGCTTTGTTGGTCCCGATCAGATTCTGCCCGACCCACCGACCGGCATATACTGCCAAAGTGCGGGCGTCCATCCAAAAACTGGGTGCCAAAATGGTGAAACTACTCCTTCCGCTTGTGGCTTCCTTTGGGGAACTTAGAAGTATCACTTCTTGGGCCAACTTGTCTGTCCTCAAAAACAAAGAGCACTTGAACATCCATGTCCCGGGGCCCGCGCGATGGTCAGCACGTCGTTGATGAGCCGCAGCCTCCGCTGAGGAGCAAACTCACAAGCAAGCGCTGCACTGCAAGCAAGCGTAGGAACCAAGAAACAAGCAAGCGAGCAAGCGAGCGCTTGCAACCAAAACTTACAAACAAACAACCAAACAAAACAAACGAGCAGACGAGCAAACATGCCAAAAAACAAAAAAACAATTCCCATCATGCATGATTTGTTGCAACACGTTCAAAAGAGCCTGTTGCACCTCGATCCCAAACCAACAAACACTTGCTCAACCAAAACCCTGCAGCAATCTACGTAATGCTCAAGCCCGAATCCATTTTTGAGCGAATGCGACGTGTCCACTGTGCCAAATGAGCGCTGGCCCAATACATGATGTTCGTGACTCTTGAGATGTCTCCAGCCCTCCCCTACTGTACCCGTGCCGATCAACCAACCCACACCCCTGAACAATCTAGCAATTACCAACCAACCAACCAACCGACCGACCGACCGACCGACCAACCAACCAACCAACCAACCAACCAACCAACCAACCAACCAACCAACCAACCAACCAACCAACCAACCAACCAACCAACCAACCAACCAACCAACCAACCAACCAACAAGCAGCTCACAAAACAAACACACCTCTAGGAAACACAACCTGGCACCTGCGATTGTCCGCGCCAACAAACGAAACAGCACTGAGAAGCGGTGCGTGGGTCACCAAAACGAGCTTTCCAGCCACTTCGGCAGGAGGGGTGCAGCCCTCAAACAAACGTTGGTGGTTATGTATGCAATTTTACCTTGGTTGTGGTTTGCCCTGTATTTGAAGATGGGTCTACATGGAACCCTCGAAGCGGGATGCGCAACGAGGGCAAAGTTGTGTGATGGCTGGAAAGGGAACACAACTTGCAAAAGGTCCTGCGGTTGATTGACAAATGTCTGTCCACAGCCACCCACATAGAAAGCCAAACAGTCGCCCGGCGAAGGTGTCGCAAAGAGCTGAGCTGGCGGCTTCAAAAGGCGGTCGTCCTGCATCTGGTGGAAGGGTTCTTGGGTGAGGGAAAACAAATGAAACCGGCGTCCAGTGTCAGGGTCCCGACCCATTTCGAGCAACACCGAGCAAATAATACCAGCCATGCAGCATGCTGGTAGAATTAAACATGTCGTAGAGGATCGTTTCATGCTGGTCCCCTTTCAACAGAAACATCCAGGGGAAGGGGGTCGTCTTTTTGCAACATGCAGCGAATCATTCGCCAGAAGTACCAGGAATCAACGGATCAGGAACCCCTCGTGGCAAGAACGCCAACATATTTATAAAACCACTCTGGTTGAAGGGCTGGCAGGGCAGGGCTTTGAGACAAACATGCGGCGCCAGTATGCAGCAGGCTGCCTGATGAGAAACATTCCCCGCTGCTGGCTCTTGAGAAAACCCTTTAAGGGATCGGATCATTTGTTGAGTCAGAGTACACATGCTAGCAAAAAAACTGGAATAGATATAAGACAGTGCGAAACGTCATTGCTTCTCACATGAAAAATGTTCATGAAGAAATATCCCCACGAGGCACAACACCAAATGGTGAGGCCTTTGCACTAAGACATAATAGTGAATATCATAGGCCCTGACTCACTTGTTGAAAGCCACATGAGCAACTGTTCAAAATTGCATTTCGGCCCATGCAATATTTGCCATAGTTCGCTGGACAGGATGCGTTGCTACGTAGTCAATTAAACAGCTGATTCAAGGTGTTGCGCTTGTCCACGATTGCAGTCAGGGGCTTCAAAAGATCCGTGGCCATTGTGGACACGTCCAGACTCGATTTCGAACATGTCCTGTTGCTCTATTCGCAATTGGGGTGTCGGGGATTGCCTTTAAATTGAAAACTATAGAATATGTGCGAGTCATCGGAATTTGCCTTTTACCCTTTTTGGCAAACTGAAGGGAGTCCTTGAAGCTCAGAAGGCCTTAGGTGGGTCCAGCGAATTTTCTACCTGTCCTCAGTTGTCGTGGTCAATGACGGCCTGGCAAGGTTCGTGCCGGCTCCCCCGCGGAACAGCAAATGGTTGACACCTCACGTCTCTCAACGGGCTGTGCAAAACTGGGAAAGCAGTGGGGAAAACCAAACGCCAACCATTGCGGGGAATACAGACACACACATGAGACGGACGGAAATATAGACTATGTGGGGGTCTCGGCGCCGAATGACGGGGATACCCAAACGGTGGTCCTGTTTGGGTCCTGACCCAAGTGCCACAACTCTCCGAAAAATCGGTCGATTCGGAATATTCCATGCAGCAACGCAGCTTGTCATAGCCTGATTTGCTGCATGCAGGAGCGCTTCATCGTGTTTCTAGTACCCGCCGGTCTGCGTCTTGGGCCCCCTGCGAGGCATTCACCTCCAGGAGCCAGGGCCTCTGCTACACCGGCTTCCGGGCTCAAAACTCACAACTCCTGGTGGCCGTCGTCCTTTTGGGAGCCTCCTTTGTGTCACACCAGAAAAGCCTTTGCATTTTGAGCTCAGAATGTACCTTGATGTATCAAGTCATGGACGTCTTCGGAGCTGGAGAAGGAGGGCTGTGGAGAATGCAGCCCGAACATATCGATTCCGCTGAAACTAGACCACGGTTGGCCCGAAAGCATAACATCGCAAGCGAGGTCGGCCCAACGCTGCAGGATGCGTTCTTTTTCCCTCCACGAAGCATTTGTGAAGCAAGCGCGAGACAGCACCAGGCAAGGTGCTCTGCGCAAACTGGTCGGTGCAAGTTGGTCTGTGCAAGTTGCTCTGCGCAAGTTGCTCCGCGCAAGTTGCTCCGGCAAGTTGGTCCCTGCAAGTTGCTCTGTGCAAATTGCGCTCCCTGCAAGTTGCTCTGTGCAAGCTGCTCTGTGCAAGTTGCTCTGTGCAAGTTGCTCTGCGTAAGTTGCTCTGCGCAAGTTGCTCTAGGCAAGGCGCTCTGCGCAAACTGGTCGGTGCAAGTTGGTCTGCGCAAGTTGCTCTGTGCAACTTGCTCTGCGCAAGTTGCTCTGCGCAAGTTGCTTTAAAATGCAAGTTGCATCTTGCGACGCCCGCCCGCGGACCAGGGAGGAATCGAACCCGCGACCCGCCGGTTCCGGGAGCAGGCGCGCGAACCACGAGACAACTCCCGAGGACCAGTTCGAACAACAAAAGTCGCAAAAAACCTCGAGTTTTTGCACCTCGACCACGCCGATCCCCGCAGAGGGTCGCGCGAGCACCGCAGAAATCGCAAAAAACCTCGAGTTTTTGCACCTCGACCACGCCGATCCCCGCAGAGGGTCGCGCGGGAACTTTAGAAATCGCAAAAAAACCTCGAGATTTTGCACCTCGACCACGCCGATCCCCGCAGAGGGTCGCGCGAGCACCGCAGAAATCGCACAAAACCTCGAGTTTTTGCACCTCGACCACGCCGATCCCCGCAGAAGGTCGCGCGAGCACCGCAGAAATCGCAACAACACCTCGAGTTTTTGCACCTCGACCACGCCGATCCCCGCAGAGGGTCGCGCGAGCGCCGCAGAAACCGCAAAAAAAAACTCGAGTTTTTGCACCTCGAACACGCCGATCCCCGCAGAGGGTCGATTTTCGTGTAGTGTCGTCGGCACTACCCCGCGGCCCTAAGAAGAGATTTTAACTCCTCGCAAGTCAATTGCACTTGGCTCCTTGCGACTTGCACTTGACTCCTTGCACTTGCAACTTGCACTTGACTCCATGCACTTGCAACTTGCACTTGCACTTGCACTCCTTGCACTTGCAACTTGCACTTGGCTGCTTGCACTTGCAACTTGCACTTGACTCCATGCGCTTGGCTCCTTGCAGCTCGCAATGACTTCATGACTCCTTGCAATGACTCCTTGCAATGACTCCTTGCAATGACTCCTTGCAATGACTCCTTCCTTGCAATGACTCCTTGCAATGACTCCTTGCAATGACTCCTTGCAATGACTCCTTGCAATGACTCCTTGCAATGACTCCTTGCAATGACTCCTTGCAATGACTCCTTGCAATGACTCCTTGCAATGACTCCTTGCAATGACTCCTTGCAATGACTCCTTGCAATGACTCCTTGCAATGACTCCTTGCAATGACTCCTTGCAATGACTCCTTGCAATGACTCCTTGCAATGACTCCTTGCAATGACTCCTTGCAATGACTCCTTGCAATGACTCCTTGCAATGACTCCTTGCAATGACTCCTTGCAATGGCTCCTTGCAATGACTCCTTGCAATGGCTCCTTGCAATGACTCCTTGCAATGACTCCTTGCAATGACTCCTTGCAATGACTCCTTGCAATGGCTCCTTGCATTGACTTTCATGATGATGATTCCTTGCAATGACTCCTTGCATTGACTTTCATGATGATGATTCCTTGCAATGACACCTTGTAATGACTCTCATGAGAACAACTCAAGTGAACCCAGCGGAAGAACCCTTCGCCATGCTTTCGGGAAAAAGCTCTCTCAGCGATCCGTCTTTGCATGCCTCCACAATCCCGAGACCCTGGTGAGAAGCATGTTCGACCACGATCTATGGGCACTCTGTAAACCTGTCTGTCGACCAGGAAACTCATCTTTTCATGGTGCCCCTCTAGGGACATCAATGCAGCTGGCACCTTAAGCACCCATTCTTCCAGCAGCAGGCACTTGGAACTCAGCTGGTATTGGCACTTGGCAAATCACAAGCCAGCCCGGCGCCTGAGGTCCTTGTCGATGAGGACGTCAAAGCCTTAGAGCGACTCAACACATGCAAAGCACATAGCAGCCATTCCCCAGCTCGCTTAGACATATTTGACACACAGCAAACTAGCGCAAGTGATCATCTTAGCCGGCGGGCCGTACATCTCGAAGCAGTGCTTGTCATTGACAATGACATTCTGAACGGCCTGGCAAGACCATGGGTTCACCACACATGGGGCAAATGGCAGCCCGTATAAGCTCGACTCATGCGTCGGGTTCGACAAGAGTGCTGGCTTCAAACAGCAACGACAATTGCCATCTAGTGAAAGATTAAGGCCGGACTTCCATACGATGTGCGAGTGTGCCGAATAATATATCTTTTGGACACCAAATATATCATTCTCAAGGATCTCGTGGGGCAGCAGCAATATTACGTATGCATTGACCACCTGTGTTGCAGAAAGTCCCGAATCGTCGAACAGCCTGCAAGCGAAACAAGAACTGTACCATGCGACAAATTTTCAGGTTTGTGTCATGTTATGATTCATATACGCAAGGGTATACTTCCGTTGCTTAAGCCCCTGGAAAAAATGAAAATATGTCCAGTAGTGATAGATTCCCTTTAAAACCAAGATCAAAAGGGGAAAACAAACCTATTCTCTAGGACGCGGAGGTACCAGTATATGATGTTGTGAGATGTAATATTGCCCGCCTGCTGAGCTGCACACTGACTTTACGTGGATGGATATCGATTGACAAAAGTGGTCCCAACCCCCCGGTCATGGTGTGTAATGGTGACTGCTATCAGTTTGCGTTGCTTCACGAGGACTGAACAGATTGTGCTTTGAGGACTTTTCTCCAGAATTCAACATGCATAAATCCTCCAGTTTCCATTTCTGGTGGGGCACAGGATTTGAGAGTTCCAAACACAACATGGATCAGGATGTCAGTAGCCAAAACCTAATAGTCTCCCAAACCGAACACCCCACGGCAAGCAAGAACTCATTCTAATCTCTATGAATCCTGCTTACTAAACTGGCCAGGGCTCAGTTTGCACATCCAAACCAGTGCCTTGGCTGCTCAACTTGCACTCCAACGAGCTCAAACCGGGATCCCCCCCTCCCTCCCCCGCCTTGAGGGAATGTACCTTGGACTCAAATCGCTACGGCCCAACTGTCACAACGCGCTGGAAATAACATGCGCGGTGACCTTGGTTGCCTTTCACCATGGGGTCAATTCCACATCTCTTTGCTTCAACGTCCGCAGCCAAAGGCTTCGGTTTGGGGTTGCTTTCTGATGTACCTGTTGCCACTTTCGGCAGGCAAAAGAAACCACCCCCTGGACGATTGCTTAAACAATTAGCCCCCAAATGTGTCCTCAACTGACACCTGCAAAGTATCCCCCATCTTATCTATTCTAGACAAACACAACATCTTGCACCCGCTAATTTCGTCATCCACTGGAGTGATGGATAGCCCAGCCAATGTCTCTGCCTTGTCCGCGCTTAAACACCCTGGGCAGGGCATTTGTCCAAGGCCTGTCCGCAATCTACACTGTGACGCTCTTTGCGCCGCTAGGGAAAGAGAACTCCTTCCCTCCACATTTTGAACCATTTCGCTTTGATCTCAGCAAAAATACGCCAGCCGAGAATCGAGCCCGGGTCTCCTCCATAGCACTGGCGCAATTAGATTGGCAGGGCCATTCATTGCTCTGCATTTGGGCAGCGTCACTCTTCTTCCTCGAAAGCAGGCTCGAGTTGCAATGACCTGCTCCATGTCCATCGCCAGCTTGTCACCTCTCGCTTGTGGGGTCAAGCCCGGAACGCCACTCGGGGTGTTGGCCGCTGATCCCGGAAAGGGGGGGCGGGGGGTTCTAAGTTGTGTATATAGGTTGTGTGTTGCAGCTTCTTCTTTTCTTGGGGGGAAACAAAACAATACAGCCTAAAACCCACCTGATGGACCTGGAATGGAAAGTGTGCTGTCATGAGTTGGGTTATTCTTCCCTTTCTGGAAGATATCCAAGGCAGTTGAGCTCGCCCGTTTGGCCCCAATTCGACTGGGCACCACAAAGGGGACTCTTGACTTAACTCAACGGACGCGTTAAAGATTGCCCCTTGCAGTCACAACAGCCAAGCAGAATTCTTCAGCACAACCTTTGTCTTGGGGGTCCCAAGCGTGCTGACACGCTGCCAAGACACTCGCAGCTCTCCCGCGGGTGCTCTCAATGAAAAGCATCAGGTCGCTGATGGCCTTGCACCACGAAAAGCATCCCAGCTGGCAAAGAGGGATGCACGACACCCGTATGTGTCAAGACTGGGGAATAATTCCTAGGGAGATCTTCAGCAAACCATGCCGATTGAACCATTGCCTGGTTCTGATACACAGTCAGCAAAGGCCCCGTCTAAGAAGAGCCCTTCCTTCTCAGGTATGCTCGCTATCACGTGTGGGTGAACTCAACATAAGGACCCCCATGAAAGGAAACTTCATGAGGTCGCGACCCCTGATTTGCCTTGTGCACCAGCCATCTCCGCGCTGCGAGCTGAGATCAAGACCCACTTGCCTCCGTGCTGCTCATTGTAGTCCTATTGGTGCGTTGTTTAGTTGGGAGTGCCCTTTATCAGGTTGTTTCAAAGAAAAGCAGAAGGCACCCATCCGTGTTGGGAGTTCCCTCACAAAACGACAACCCCAATATTAGATATCATGCGTCAACCTAGGGACCCTTCAGAATGGTGTGCCCAATGTTGGTCTCGTTTCAAAGGAGATACCTACTTTTGACAAACATACCGACATTTTGGGCAGTGATCAAGACAGTGCCTACGGCCAGCTTGCCATGTTTGTTCATGATCCCAGTCTGGTGAACTGCAAACGGGCCTTGTACTTCACCGTGCCACTAAAATGGTCTACCAAAAGTACGACGTCCTGCAAACAAGGATGTAAAATCAGCCTTGGTTTGGCTGACAGTGTGCAACGAGGGAATGTTACAAGAAGCTGTCAAGTCAAGGCTGTGCACTTGGGCCTGTCCCAAATTTAAAGTCCACATTTAGAGGACCTGCCCCGCATAAAGAAGTTTCCCTTGCCTCTCCCTTCACTACAAGCCAACATGGGCTTCCGCGAAAAAAAAAACATCGGCCTTCCCTTTTCCCTTCAAATGCCGTGCCCCTCCTCAGCCTGCTTCTGGATGGCCACATTGGTCAGGTGCCTCGAGAGCCGAACAAACCCAAGCGCCAACCCCCCCACCCAGCGACCGAGGTCCTGCCGAGCGGCACGAAGATGTTGTCGATTTCCGCCACATCCGTGCTGTATTGCTCCACCTCGGGCTTTTGCTCGCGCGGCGGGGCAAGAAACAACAAGCAGTAGCGTCTTGTGAAGTGGCCGTGGGACCCAAGATACACTGCGCACCCATTCATGCGAATCACATGCGGAAGGGACAAAAATGGATGTTGGTTGCCAGTTGTTGTGGGCACAGGGAGGATCCCGACAGTTGCCAAACTGATAGCATATAGTCAAAACATAAGCAATCATGACACATGCTCCATATAGGAATGATCGGCCCCAAAGCCATCGGTTGGCCGTAAACCAACGACAAAAACCAGACTGTTCTCCTGGTATGTCTCAGTTTCGTGGCAACATGCTGCTGCCTGCTTATTGCTATCGATTTCGGCTCCTTATCAGACAGCACGGGCTTCAGACGGAAAGTTTCCAAAAAGGACGTACAATGGACATATAATGTGGGAAGGCTACGCGATGACCGTGGCAAGATTTTGGGAAGATTGTGGGAGCATGCAGGACTACGAGAACGCCGTGGCAAGACATGTAAGACTACAGTACAAGAACACAAAAAAGACTGCAGAACGACTAGCGAAAGACTCTGGAAAGATATCCGGAATTGCCAAACAACCGGACCGCGGAAACATCACGCGAAGACCACCAGCCAGGAAAGACTGAGGGAACACATAAAGAAAAAGTGGTGCAGTTGTTTGTTTCAGAGTGCTGGCACTCGCTCTACGACTTTCACCGAGCGCCCCAGGCACAGAAGCGGCAGAAGCCGCTGCGGTACAGGTAGACCTGGCCATCTTGGAGACACATCCAAAGCAGGCGGACATAACTATTCCAGCCCTGCACCTAAAAGGAAACCCTCTTGGCACCTTGAAAGATGAGACAAACTTGTCAAAACTCATGTCAAAAGGTCGCTTCGCTTGGCAATTAATAAGGGTCCATTCCCCTGAAACCTTTGGGTTCGCATTTCCAACACTGGAAACTGCCACACGGATTCTGCGGCTTTTGGTCCCCTTCCCAGCCCATGGAGAGCATGGGAACCTTTTCTTGGTTCGGGCTAGGTCTCCAGGCACCCGCCAACGTTCTCCCTTTGAACATCACCAACCAACAGACGTAAAACCGTAGTGTCAGAAAAAACAAAAACTAAACAAGGGTGGGTACACCAAGATTTGACAAACACAATGGTCAAAGACAGTGTCGGAGGCGTGATGTCATTAACATAGGCGATCCCTCAACCTGGTGGGTTTCCGGCCTCTCAGGACTTCCCTACCAATGGGCAAAATGGCAAAGCCCGCAACGAGCGGACAGCGGCAATTACTGGAGGAATTCTTTGCAAGTGGTTTCTCGTGGGGAAAAACAACACATCCATCTTTGGGTTGGTAGAACTTCAATGAAACATCTGCCCAGGCAAAAAATAGGGAGGCGCCCGTGGCATTTGTATCTCCAACATGGGATGAGCTCACATAATTCGGTAATCACGATTTGCAAGGTCGGGGAAGGACGACTGGCAGGTTGGAACATTTGTCGACAACATATCCAACTAACCAGGTGCGCTTCTTGCACCACACCGTGGACTCCACGTGTTTGCCGCGCACGTCAAGCCGCAAATCTTTTGTTACATCCGATCGCCGGGCGAATGGATGCTTTTGCGCGGGCAGATCCGACATGCCGAGATGCGGCACTAGGAGTCCTTCTTGCTACCTCTCAGCAACTCATCCAAGTCGCCGGGCCTCGGATTTTGTTTCTTTGGACTATAGACTTCCGAAAGACTAGGTGACGCGAGGTTTTGAGGTACCTGGACACCAGGTAAAAGGGCACAGTCTGGGAATGAGTGTGTCACTTTCCTATGGTACACCCACCCCGGAAATGTTGAATCATTGCCATTGAAGCTTGACTGGCTTGGTGTCCTCATCGCTTGCAGGATACAAGTCACACGAGAAGGGCTCGAACAGGGAGAATCATTCTCATGCTCTTGGGGCCCTTAGGTTTGAAGTTGCTCCTGGGCTCTGGGAACAGGCATTCACCCAGCCGGCCATGCTGCCAGGCAGCAAGTTCACTGAAAAGTTCTTTACAATCTTGCCAGAGGAGTCGATCAACACCTGCAGCATGAGCCATGTCGTTACGCAGTTGGGAATGAGGGAGGCTTCAATCTCTGAGGTTTGATGCCAACCGATATTTTTAAAGCATGTCCGAAATGCTAAACTGGGTCAGCCAATTGCACCTCCAAACTGGACCAATGGCTGCCGATCCCCCCCAAAAGCAAAGCGTGCCTTGTGTGGAATGTACCTTGCGCGAGGTCCCGTGCGGATTCTGGATCATCTGCTCGCAAAGTGGCCCGAGCTGAATGTCAATCCAAAACCTCGCTGGAACACGAGCCCTCGGTGTGCTGTGGCTTCATGTTGCATGTCACTCCAGCTGGGCCCCTTCGAACGTGCGGAAACTGCGAACTTCCTTCCAACGCCCGCTTCAATCCAACCGGTTTTGACATCCGAAGTCTTACACTAGCAACCAGGAATCACCTGCAGATCAACCTGGCCTAGATGGCTCGCAATGTGTAGGGCATCCCACTCTATTGCTCAGGATGCTGCCTGCAAGCCGGACAAAGTTGGACTCAAAGCACAAATGGAGTTGTAATTAAACCAGGGAAACAGAATGGGTGGCTTCTCATCGACTTCATTTTGAATCAACCCAAGCAAAGGCATGAAATGACAAAGTAGCGTGAAATTGGAAGCTGAAACGGTCTAATTCCCAAGGGAACAAGCGCAATGTTTGACAGCTTCACCAGGCAAAGGCTTCTTAGGTGTAGGGATTTGTATGTGACTCCAAAAGCAATCCCATCCAAACATGGGATTGTCCTTGAATTCAGGAAAACATATCAAACCAGGTACCTCTCTCATTCCTTGAGATTCTCTGGGTTTGCACCCCTTGGGTCACTTCAGGCCATAGTCATCCGTCGGCTTTCCGGTGCCATGCCAAGAGTTTCCTGGCAAGCTGGAAACCACTCAGGTAAGTCACCATTACCATGTGCGGTGACCCACGAAGCAATGCGGCAGCCAAAGATCAAGCGTTGCACATGGAACAAGCCAATGGACCCCGAACCTTTCTAGGATTTAACTGGTGTCGTCATCACTTGAGTGTTGGGCAACGGCGTAAGATGCAACCAAAGGTTGAGCCGAACCACTAGTTGCGATGAATCTCTCCTGAGCGTAGCTCAAAGCCTAGGCAGCTGCGCTGAGCATGCTGCACATCTTAGTTGGAGCGTTGGAGACTCCTGAGGATGCAATAATTTTGTCCAGGAACAAATGATCGGACCCCTACAGGGGTAGAACTGGTCTTCAGGGGGGGTTCTATCGGGAAAAAAATCTGACGCAGGCAGTCAAAAGATACCCCCGGCAATCACTGATCTGCAATGGTCTTCGGCCAAACCAGTGGCCGGCGAAGGCCCTTGCGCGCGACCCGGATTTGTTTCCAAGGACCTTGGGCAGTGATAAATAGGCTCCGTCGGCAAACTGGACATCCCCCCCCCTCTGCCTCCTTCGCAGAAGTGCCCCCCCCCCCGGCCGAGCACCAAAAATGTACCAGTCAGCGGTGCGTTGTCCCAACACGTAGGGGGGAACAAAAGATCCGAGGCGTAACGTCCTCAGAGCCTCAGAGCTTCCTTTGGTTCACCTTTCAACAGGACCGAACCTTCAGGACATCAATGGCATTTGGCCAAGCCATGTGATCCAGCTTGTCTAAATGACAGGCGTCTTTAAGTCGACGTTTAAGACATGGCCTCCAAAGAAATCACAGGATTCGACCTGAGGCTTCGCAGTCCAATTGAGCCGGGCTTGCCTTTGAGGCTACGCTCTTTGGCGTACCTCGCATGGGGACCGAGTGGCAAAATCTGGTCGAGTTCTGAGTCCCGGACCGCTGGCTATGAGGACGGTGACAGTTAATCCCAGTACAAATGCGGCTACTGCATCTCCTCCAACTAGTACAAGAAACTGCTACGACTGCTGCTGCTGCTGCTACTACTACTCCTCCTACTACTACTACTACTACTACTCATACTTCTTCTACTTCTACTACTACTACTACTACTACTACTACTACTACTACTACTACTACTACTACTCCTTCCACTACTTCTACTACGCCTGCTAACACTACCACCACCAGCTAGCAGTCCGCGATGTGCACTCTGATCTCTGGGCTTCCTGACGTGGTGGCGTCTTCCAAGGACTTGAGGTTAATGAGCATGAAGTCAACCTTCCAAGGAGACGCAAGTTGTCATCACCGCCTGGGATTCTGCTTTTAGTTCAAGAAACCCTCTTCAGGTTTGCTGAAAACGACACAACATGATATAGACAACCACGATGCTGGCGGGTCAAAGTAGGGTTTGGACTCCGGCAATGGAGGGTTTCCTTTGCGCTTTCAATGAAACCAAGGTGAAAGGGCCCCCTCGAACACCACACAATACACTCAACTGAGTGTCGGGCGTGCCCTTGCCCTTTGCCCCTGTTCAGTCATGGTGAAGCCATGGTTTGCAATGTGCAATATAGCAAAAGCAAATTTCAGCCCTTTGGAGGGTTCTGAAGGGAAGCGGAAGGAAACAACACCCTTTTGGGGAGCTCCGCTGTGTTGAGCAACACCGGGTCTGCCCTGTCGCCCATCGCTGCCACAAGTTGACCTGCCATGGAACCTGGACTGCCCTCAAGTGAAAAAGCTTCATTTGCGGGCACCCTTTTGAGCACAGATCAATGACTGACATGTACAAACTGGCCCCACTCCATCGTTCAAGGGGCACTATTTGGCCAACTGAACATTTTGCAAAGCAGGGGCAAAGGGCTTGCTGAAACTTGACCCTTGGTAGATCTGGCCTGGCCCTCGTTAGGACTAGAACACTTCTCATAATTCACCAGCTTGACAAAAGACTTTCTCAAGAAAGGAACCTTCATGGGTGAGGTCGTCGCTAGAATTGATCCAGATTCGGAAGATTCCTGGTCCAAAAGTAGCAGGCCAACCGGCCTTGCCCTTGTACTTCTCATCTCCAGCCAGCTCATCGATTTGCTTTGCCTTGCGACGTGAAATGGAAGCGCTGGCAATGCTTCTGTCCACGCTTTGGTTGCGTTTGTTTGAAGTGTCCATTCAGCATCCATGGCTCACGTGCCTCAAAGCCCATAAGCTGTTGCTGGAACCCGAAACTGGAACAGGGCCCCGGTGTAACGGTTGCCAGGTAGTAGAATCTTGAATATGGCTTTATATTGCAGGGGCACCTTGGGGTGATGTGTCGACACGAGCAACATGATGGAGATATTGGGCGAACATCGAATCAATGGGCCGGTCCAGATTCTCAGGGTGGCTGGCCTGTCTTTGCCAGTTGCATTCCAAGGAAGCTACCTCCTAAGCGACTGGTTGTTTACCCTGAATTGATCTCTTGCAGCCTCTCCAAATTATGTAGAGCCTGCATTGCTAACTGGGGGGTCCCTGATAACTGCATAATCCTCACTTGGAAAGGTCCTGAATGAGAAGCACCTTGGAGCTACACGAAACGTTGACCAAGCAGTCTTCAGAATTCAGCCAATTCGCATACAAACCCAGAGTCGCAAGCAAAGCTCGGCACCGAAGGAATATGCCCATGTACCGAAGACATATATTTGGGCACTGTGGGAGCATTCTGAGACATAACCACTTGGACCCACTCAAGGCTTTCGCAAAAAACTCGCCGACAAACCCTCAGCCCTAGACCAAACCCAAAAGCGAAACAAGTCTTGTCTGGGGCGGATGAATTCTTATTCGCAGATTTTTTTGGGATTGACAAAAAATGAAAATTGGCGGGACCCAGCAAACATCCCTGACCTCCTGTTGGTTTCCTTCGGGAGCTGCGTCAAAGCGTCAGACCTGAGCTGCTGAGCTGCTGAGCTCCTGGCCGCCGGAGCGCAGGCGGGGCAGAAGTTCTGATAGAAGTCGATCACCTCGCAGATTTGAGGCGCGCAGCCCGGCTGCCACGAGGATTCCCGGAAACCTCCCCGTGGAAGTTCCTGATTTCAGCGACTTCCTGCGTCAGTGGGAAATATGGAGGTCCCACTTTGATTTCTTGATTACCTATAGCAATACTTTGAAGGAGTGGAGGAATTTGTGGAAACGAATTGACACTCTTTGCGTAGAGGGGTGAGTTCCGCTATGAATCTCATTATTGTGATGTCATGGTGTTGCTGTTTATTCTATTTTTTTTCTGAAAAGGCTTGACATGCATTTGTTTGTCCTACGCGGATGTTGATTTGGGCCCAAGCTTCAAAGGGTCAGCATCTTGAGCACGCATCATATGCAAACAACGCGACCCCCAGAACCTGGGACTCCAAGAAAGACCCCCAGAAGGATCCCTTGTCCGCTCGCCAGAGGCAAGCGGTTTTTTGGTGCAGCAGGCAAGTTGTAGACTTGTGTGCTAACTATGCCATGGTGTTTGTTCCCCTTTCAGGAACCAAACATACCCTGCTTGGTCGTTCAAACAAACACACACATCCTGTCGCCTCCAGAAGAAACATCAAACATGCGTGGTGGATCTTTCGACCAAGCAATAAGACTTCCCATCATTCGCTTCATGGTCTAGTGTGATCATGGGGTACATGGCTGTTCAAAAAGCAATTACGATATGCGACGATATGTGTGCCAGTTGCAACGACAAACATGGACTCATCCCAAAGGCAAGAGTCCTATGGCTTGCATCAACATTCATCAGGCAAGGGAATTGGGATTGCAGGGTTAACTAAGTCTTCTGCTAATCCTAATTGCAATACCCCTTTCTCGAATTCCTAAAAAAATATCAGGATTGCCTTTGAACGGCTCAGCAAGGGTGCGTACTGTTTGCACGACGCACTGCAGAGTCCCTCCCCTTGTTTTAATTGCTGGTCTTGAACGGCAAGCAAAAGGGATTGCAGCCACTCAAATGTTTACATAGCTTTTCATTTGAGACCCTTGCGCATGCCAAGTGGATTGACACGCAACAGTCACCCATCGAAGGAAACATGCTGTGATCCCGTTAACCAAGCCGTGCCGCCTGACTTCTGAAGATTGGTTCAGCCAGCCTAGGCCTCCCACGGTCGGCTTCTTGTTCTTTTCTAGGAAGGCCTGCCGATGAAACATGGAAGCAAACATATTCTACCCTGAACAAGCACACCGCAAGTGGCCAGGAACTCAAACATCTACCGTGATTCCATTGTCTTTGAACCGCGGGTCTCTCTGTGCTTCACTCAAGGGCAAAAAAGAACGCACGCAAGCGCGCTTTTTCAGCATGCGTCCGGCCTTGAGAGTGGTGCTACCTGCAAACCAGCGCAAGAGAGCAACCGCCTTTGTGCAAAACCGGGGACGGGGTGTGCCTTTGAGGGCTTTCATTAGGATTGTTCGAAATTGAAGCCAATGGATTCGCAGCCATTTTGGGGGGTCACGACACACCCATACTGCAAACAAATCACTGGGTAGACGAGCGCGCTCACATTTGCACCTGCCCCAACTCCCCGACCTGAAACTAGGGGTCATAAGAAATGGGATTCTCCAGTGTCGGATTTGTTCATTTGACAGGTGTTGATTGCAATTCGCCCTTGCCGCAGAATGTAGTTGTATAAAATAGATATAGACTATAGAGCGTGGTTCAGCTAATCAAAACAAACAAACACACAATCGTACAATCAATTGAGCAGACTGATGATTTAGTTGGCAAATACATGCGCAGTCTTCCTGTAGTTGCACCATCATGCCATCATTCATGATCCTATTGCTTGCACCTCACTTGTCGTTGCCATTCAAATTACAAAACCACAAGTACTGACTGGGACACCAATTGTAATTGCAATTCCTGTGACGGGTTCCTCCTGTTTTGCTCACTGAGGCTGGGGCCTCTATATCCAATTATTGACCTGATATTTTGCCTGCCAACCTGAACCCTAGTTTGCTTTCCAGGCGGCTTTCCTCTGTTTCCAAGGACCAAAATGGATGCGCAACTCTTTCCTGATGCCAAGCTACCCCAAAGACTTCCAACAAACAGCGCTCCCAACAGAGACCTCTCTTCGACCTGGGGTGGCACTTGATGACTTCATGGCCTTCTGGACATTGGCCAAAACCGAGTCAACGCCGAGGGCGCCTGAGGCATCCTCGATCTCAAAATCTGGCGCCTTGCGGCGGTCTCCCATGCCTTTGGAGAATGCGGGTGTATACACATATCTCTATATATATACTAATTGTATACATATGTATATATATATATACATTATTATATAATATGGCCCCGTGCGTGTATATATATATATATATATATGTGTGCTCACAACCACCTGCATGACCCATCCTTTTGGTTGTGTATATATCGTGTGTCCCCAACAATGGGAGATCGTCCCTTTGGCTTGAAACAACAATAGAAGGGATGTCCGCAAAAATACACAACCATATTCTCAACATATGTAAAGGGGCCCTCTACTTGGCTGGCTTCAGGTTGGGTTCCATTTAGAATCGTCCAAAAGGGGGATTTCTCATTTTGCGAAAGACCAATGTGTCAAGAACCCCAACGCGTTGTCAGTCGAAAACCCAGCTGAGCACTGTTACAACCCTCCTGGTACAGGGGATTGTAACAACCCAAACCTAGTGCGGCCCTCACCAACTCGCATTCTGCTAATATGTTGCATCCCCAAAACAGCATCCACACCCCGTCTCCAGTTGCCTGAACGAATAGCGATCGGTAACCACCCCAGAATGAGTGTCCTGTTTGACTTAAGACAGAATTCCCAAAGGGGATTGCCTGGTTGGCGCCATTCCTCAACCCGCAGCTGGATAGCCGAAGGTCCTGAAGCATGCAACACTCTAGTGGAGTCAACACCCTTTTTGGAGACAGTCTTGCAGACTACATGAGCAATGGCACTGATCGCTCAATTGTGTCTCCAATTTCACCCCGCCTCGCTCCCTATGAGGGCAGCATTGGCAGCCTCCTGCTTCGCGTCTGACATTTTTTTCCTCAGTTACATTTGCTCTGGGCCTTTTGCTAAATCGCAGCCGAGCAATGCCCCAAACCGTTGACACTTGATTTCTACCAACATGCTTGGTAAGGTTCTAACAAATCACCTCACTAGAATCCACCTCAAACTGCCCACTTGTCTGCAAGGCTGCTGTGCCTGTGCTCGCTCCTGACCACTGAGGTTCTCGCAGAATCATGTAGGTGGCAGCCGCCAGCGCCATGGGCAGCACTGTAAGAAGCCACCTCAGGCAATCCAGAATTCCCTACCACTTGCTGAAGCGGTACTGACTGGGTGCCTCACACAGGTTCCATGTTCAGCGGAGAAGAACAACCAATCGCATCCAGCGCAAACCAACAGAAAAAGGTGCTTGTTGCACTTGCCAAAGTCCATTCGCTTTGAGTTGGTTTTAGCTGAACTATGAATGCTTAATAGTAATAATAAAACAGGAATATGGATATAATTGTGTAGAAAACCATTTAAACAATAAGAGCATATGTCTAAACACAATGATAAACAAAGCATTGATATTCCACCATGTTCAATAATATTAACAACATGTGTAAATGAAATATATTTTGCAAAGTAAATTATACATTGACGATAAGTCCTCGCTTTAGCAACTAAAACCGCAATGTTGGCCCTTGGACCTCCAGCTCAATGGACTTCCCCAAAGGGCTGCCGGACCGTTTGAGTTCACTTGACAGCCCTTCACCGTGCTTCCTGCTGGTCATAGTGATGTACCGGATTGCTCGAAAAGGCGGGCAAACCTGAAATCAGGGTTCTTAAAGGGCTCCTATGTTTGCTACCCCTCGCTGCCCACTTGATACGCATCAATCGAGACATCGAGTTCCCAACGGCAAATGGACAACACCTCTCAACCAAGGACCATAAGATGATGATCAGTTGCTCGCCATTGCGGTGTCTACAAAACATAGGGCAACCTGATGCTGGGATTGCAAGTGCCTCGAAGTTGCAAGCCATCCACCAACAGGACATCCTGAAATGATAAGGAGGCACCTTGTTGGCTCCACGTCAACTTGAGACGGAAAAAAAAAAAAAAAAAAAAAACACATGCCTCAGATGCGGGCTCCGGCAACAGCCCGTTCGAAGCCTGGCGATGCCGGCTGAGGAAACTCCAGCTGAAGGGCAAAGCCCTCAAGTTTACAAGGCTAAGATGCATGCTCTGATCATGTGTTCTGAGTACACACAGTCGATGTTTTAATTTCAACGGAATGCCAGCACTCGGGCACACGCTTTTGGGGACCCTCAGAAGGCAGCAGGCATGCAAAGTCCGGAGCTGTGCTTCTTGGCAACCCACCCCCCTTGCATACAGTGATTTGACTTCAAGATGGCCCAAACTAGAAAGGAACAAGTGCTAGCGGTCAAAGGAACAACCCGACACATGCAACTAACCCGGCCTGCGCTTAACGCAGCTTAACCATAGGGGCCCCATCTAAATGGCAACTCAGTGTTTCTGTGCACATCAAATCAAACAGCATGCAAAGGGGCATCCAATCCAAATGTACATTAAACAAAAAGCAACAGTGACCTGATATATGTCTTGCATGACAATTCAAACATGGGTGACCCACATCAAGAAATGGGGATGTTGCCGAATCGGGAACCCCCCGCGCAGGGGTGGTGGTTCTCCTTGAGGAAGGAAACCAAACAAAGAACAAGCGACAGGTTGTTCATTCATGGGTGTTGAAGGCACCGCGATGATGGAATCTACGAAAAGGAAGCCCAGAAAGGACCTTGTTCGACCCGAAGAGGCCCCAATGCAACTAAGTTCCCTGCATTAGGCTTCACAACACGGGAAGCCGCTCCAGTCCCAGTCTCAGGTCACTGTCCAACTGTGTCTCAAGCAACTGCTGCTTTGAAATCTGTGCATAGCTTGAGTCATAACCCCGCACTGATTCCTGCGGGCAGTCCCTATCTAGTGAGGGGCTCCTTCTAATGCCTTCTCTAAGACTAATTAGGGGGATCTCTGCACAGCAAACGTCTCCGGCCCCTGTTTGAAAGCCCCAAGGAAAAACGGGCGGATGCCTGCCTCCTTCAACTGTGGGACGACATTCTGGGCCAAAAAGAAGACCGCCATCCTCGCTACCAGTCGCGTAGGGTGATTTTTCTTTGGCCCCGGGATGTAAGCTGGCTCTGCTCGTCGAGTCACCCCAGTTTGAATCAACTCCCGCTGATGGTTTTGTCAAAGGTTTGGGCGTTGGCCTTGTGGTGGGTGTTGAACCCCGGTTGCGGGGAATGAGCACATCTATGCTACTGCCAATAATTCTTCCCAATAACGTTTCCTTGAACCAAATGCCAAGTTGCCCAAAAGCTATCACTCCCATTTCTAACAGGGAGTGAGGTTTTCAAATACAGTCAGAAAGGCACAACACGGAATGCGAGCAAATGTAAGGGAGACTTGCATTTGCCTTCCTCTTTGGTTCAAAGCCAATGCGGTTGCGCCAAACTCAGGATCGAATGCTTTTTTCGTAGTCCGAGCAAGCGGGTGCATGGATTTCCGCGGCACTGACAAGGGTGCTTACATGTTTCATAGGCAATTCCACATAGGGGCTCTGGATGTCAGTTCTTCTTTGGCAAGACTCCACGGGGCCATTTGGCACCGGAAGCTTCTTCTTCGATCGACTGTCAGGTAGACTGCACAGAGTGAGGCAAGAAATCCATCCGTTGTGGCCAAGGCGCGGCGCCATCTGTTCCATGCTCATCTTGCTGGGACCTTAGCCATCCCAACATGGCGCATGTTGGGTTCACAGCCCAAGAAATTGAACAAGGTATCCAGACTACATGCAAACTGGCACGACGTATGACCAAATCACAAAATCCATTTCTGGCCTTGTGGCACCTGCAAACGAATCCCTCAGCCTTCCGAGACCGCAGCCCAATGGGCGACTGCGTCGCACTCAGAGCATGTCCTAAATGTCCTAAATCTACTCAGCCCAAGCTTGAGCTGCAAGCCGCCGAACAGAAACGAACCAAGCTCGCGCGGTAAAACAACGATGTCAAGTGAACCTTACGATGGCGATCTGCAATTAAAAGACAAATGCCCTTGAGCTCTACACCAGGTACCATGATTCTTGTGCCGTGAAAAGACCGGTGTACGCGAATATGATGTTTATCAATCTCAGGACTCTGGTCGACAACTCCTAGGGAGCCGCATGCCCCTTGACCAGTGTCGGGGCCATCCCAACCAGCCCTTATTGGACTGCCACTGCTCGGAGGCCCACAAATAGACCATCTCAACCCAATCCTTGGGTCCATTTGTTTCCAACAAGGAAATAACCATGGCAGTAAACCGCAATGGTTGATCATTCCAACAGGGCAATACTCCCTTCTCCCTCAAATCCCCTCAACGTCAGTACACACCCCATGATTTCTTCAGGGGGGGTACAGGGGATCAACTGGAATCGTTCGGCCGTAAGTATGACGTGTAAAAGGGGAAATAATGCAAACGACACTTCGTGAAGACAGCCTGCCTAAAGAAAACACCGGGCAGCTGCGGAGATGGCTGGAGGAGAATAAGCTCAAATATCCTGTGGGCAACCACCTGTATTGCTTACTTCCCTCCCTACTGG
Source organism: Effrenium voratum (assembly GCA_963377175.1). NCBI lineage: Eukaryota > Dinophyceae > Suessiales > Symbiodiniaceae > Effrenium > Effrenium voratum. Next base: position 505,388 of record CAUJNA010000635.1, on the reverse strand, counting down.
CAGCTAGGATTGGACAATTGAAGCCTGCAGAAAATCATGTCTGTCAGTGTCAGGAGGCAACGATGAACTTGCCCATTGCTTCTGAAGACGACTCGGGACAGCCAAAGCTTTCAACCAGTGATCGAGCGACTCCGAGCCCCGATCAGCAAACTGAGTTGCGATTGCCGTAAAGAGCATCTGTCCCTTCCTTACACTGTTTAATCAAAAGTCCAGAAACGTGGGAAATGCTTTGTTATCCTATTCCTCGGGTGGGCAGTGGGTTGATTGCAATTTGAAGCTTCGCCCGGTTGGATCTGTGACCCGGTGACCGGTGACACGGTCAACTCAACCAATTGCCGCCTTGAGCGGCCGGTAGGTGGTGACTAGCACGTAGAGCCTGACCGCGTACAGTTGTTGCCGGATGTGAGCAAGACCTGTGTGGGCCCTGACAATTGCGGGCCTTGTTTGCCCATGTTCACAGCCACAGCCCTTGGAGTGGCAGTAGCAACGCCCTTCTGTTCTAAACTTGGGGCTAACTCGGGGACCCGTTTTCACGCGCTACAAGGAAACACGGGGCTCACAGACCAGCCCATTGCACAGCTTTCTCTCGCTCCCGCGGGGCGAATCGAGGGTCTGGACCCCCATCCCCGAGGCTTCTCCAGGGGACCATGCCTTCTCAATTCTTGGAACCGCTCTAAAGGGCGCTACACCCAGACATAAATTTACTTGATGATTGCTTTCCCAGCTGTCCCCCCCTCACACGAAGGTTCAACGCGCTGAGTACTCTTTCTCTTTAGGCGCTGTTTCACAAGCAATCTGGGCCCCTGGGACTGGAAATGGAACCCTGTTTTTTTCCCTGTGGTCAAAAACCAGCTAGGATCCCCAAGAAATCAAACAGGGGATCCGATCAGGGCGACGCAGAACCGGCTTGGGGGAACCGCCCGAAAAAAAAAAAAAAAAAAAAATAAAAAAAAAAAACTGAGAAGGCACGATACCCCGGGGAAAAGCCGATGTGCGTTTTTACTGTAAGGTACCTCATTTTTGGCCATAGGCTTTTCCCAAGTGGACAGTGCCTTCTCAACTTTGTATATTTTTTAAAAAATAAAAATAACAATGAGCGAGCACGCAGAGGTTGGGGGAGCACGCAAACCCGGAGAAGGCCCGCAAAACCGGAGAAGGCCCGCAAAACCGGAGAAGGCCCGCAAAATCCGGAGAAGGCCCGGAAAAAATATGAGTCTGTTTTGTTTGGCGATGTGTGACGTGCAAATCCGCATCCATGGCTGCTGGTGATGCCTGTGCTGCTGCTGATGCTGGTTATGCCTTTGATGCTGGTGATGCCTCTGAACTGGTAATGCCTAAAAGTATCAGGCCAGAGCCAAGGCTGACAAACCAACATGCCAGCCCTTGAGAAGGCACGCTTATCTGGGGGAACCCGCAAAATCCAGAGGACGCGTGTCCAGACTTCCGAGCGAAGCAGGCCTCATGTCGAACTTCTTGCCGCCCACGAGCAAAGGGTCGCTGATGTAGCCTGCCAAGGGCTGGCTTTGTCTTTGAGGGTACCTAGTTTGGGTTTTCCAGGAGAACCGGAGGGAAAGCGCCCAATTCTTCAAGCGAGCGCTTCCGTTGGAGAGAAACCCAAACTCCAAGAACACCTGGAAAACGGTACCCATGTGCACGCAGCCACGGGTCTGTCCCAAGTGGTTGCGAACCTGCCTTTGAGTTGAAGGCAATCCATATTCCTGGCCTGTAAAAGGCCTTGAAAGCAATGTTGACACTTGTGTTTCACAGGAAACCCAAAACCAGTAGATATCCATGGTATCATCCTAGCATGAGCCCTAGTTTATCACAAACTCTCCAGACATCGACCAATTCCTTGTGGTCTCCTTCAGTGGGAGGTAGCAAAATCAGAAAACCACAAAGGTCGGGCCATGCCTTCTCAGAAAGAGAAATGAAGGAACCCCTGTACATGTCAATAAACCATAATGGGTATTGGTTGACAACAACTGCAACCCAAAAGGGAAGTATAAGGGTCCCTGCCTTATGCGGCTTGTCTTAATCTGTATTTTTAGCAAAACCCGTGGCAACGCCTTGCCAGCCAAAGAAGCTTGACCATGGCACAAAGATTTGGATTGGGGTGGGTCAACTAAAGAGGAAAACATCCTCCGCAAAGGAGCTCTCCGTTTGCTATTGGCTTCACACGTTTCATGTCGAAAGGTCCTGGTCGAATTGTTCGTGGACCCCCCTAAGAGGATAAAGTCTCAGTCGGCTCCCTGCGAACATCGTGTACCTGCGGGTTGATCTCCACCAACCATGTAGGAGTTTCCATATATGGCTGTGGCTCAAAAAGTGTACCCAAATGGCCTTGGCAAATGCAACCACCGACTAAAACCAGCATAATTAACCCTAGCTCTTGAATTTTGAGCCACACCCCTTCTAGCCACAGCATCTGCGACCGGCACTGAGTCGTCGGACGAGAGATGATGTAGGGCTCCCTGAACGCCAGCGCTTGGCCTTGCAGGTTCTTCTCCTGTGCTTCGCCGAGAACAAATTGGCCACTGCACGTTCCATCCTCACCTCATGGATTGGCCGAAAGGGCCAATCCAACTATTGGGCACCAAAAACCTCCCAAGACTTTCAAGGCCAGGTCATATTCTCGGAATAGTAGCCTAGCCCCAAACCTCTCCACACTTTTGGCGCAAAGCCTCCAATGCTTGCAGCTGTTGGGGGATGAAATCCAGGAACTGGGGGAGCATAGCCTGGTTTGGGGGTTATGACAGCATGTCTCCCACACTGTGAAAGGACAGTTGGAAATTGCCCAATTTGGGCTGGCACTTGGAACTTTTACACACTCCCCCTGTTCCAGCCTTTGGCTTCAGGGCTTCAACCGTAACAAGTTTGCGCCTACAAGAAGGAGGCATGGTCTTTCATGAACGGGCGTGCTTACCATAAATCGGCTCGCACTCCTGTTGTGCTTTACCTCTTGGCATTCCAGATCCAGTCAAAAGGGGACTTGGCTTGAAGCTCTCAACCCATGCTGGCCGTCCTTCGATGAGTTCGACCATTTCTTCAGCTGGTTCCTCAGCTTGTAAACGCACATGTCGCATCATGCTCAAGATGTTGAGAGATGCTCGGGTATGAGACTTGGATGTCTTTAGAAGCCACTGAGAGACCCGTGGCTGGCCACCCTTTGGAGACATCCCATTTGAGTTCCCAGCAGCTTTGAAACCAGGAAGATTCCGCGACCTTGCGCCTTGCCTCAGAGTGTGGAAATCGGAGCAGGCAAACTTGACCTCTTTGACACTTCCTTGGTCAGCTAATCCCTTAGAAGTGCTTGAACAACCTCTCGAGGACCGGTTCAACCACCAAAGCTGCGTTTGTTTTCTGGCCAAAGCCCGCTCTGACTGGTCAAATGTGCGCGCCTGTGGGCTTCGCGATCCACGTGGAATTCGGATTCTTCCTGAACTCCTGCCAGTCATTGCCAAGCACGCGTACTGGCCGCCCTTTTGGGTGTCTCAAAGGGACCCAACCCGTCGGGGCCCATGTGGCTGTTGCAAGGGAATCCGAAAGTCCAGCTAACCAGTCTAGGAATCGGACCCACAAGGTGGCAAGGTGGTTGTTTTTTGCTTTCACCCTCCAAACACAGGTCATCCATGTCCCGGCCTCCACAAAGAGCGCGTAGTCGTTTGGCAAAGAATACGTCCTTTGTGTGTGTGTGTGTGAATCACCCCGTCGAGGCCCCCGAGAAAACGACACGTGCTAGTCAGCTAGTCTCATGCAGCCAGGGTTGGGCCAAGCTTGGTATACATCTCAAAATCACTGCAGTATTGCTAAAACCACTTGCTGGTTCTGCCCTTCGAAGGAGGCCGAGGGTTGTGCTTCAACGATTCCCCAACTGTCCATGGACCATCCCTAGAATCAGTGCGCCAGCTTTCAAAGCCTTGCTTGACCTTTGTCCTTGTACAGGCTTGCGGAGGGATGAATCTAGGGGACATGGTCTGAGGCTGAAGGGGCTTCATGACTCATCGCTCTCAATTGAGGGGCAGGCGTGTGAGCAGGTTTGACAATGGGGGACGATGATTCCGAGCAAATCCACAAGCATCCCATCCTCTACAACTTTCAGCGCTTCAACATACATTTTTACGATTCAAAAAACAAGGTTCACTAAAGTGAGCACAATCCAGCTCAGGCTCCTCCCTGTTTTCTCCAACCCAGTCAGGAAACTGCGGAAGAGTGTTCATGCCAAACAGGCCAAACACACTTGTGGCCTGTCAGTGGGTCGATGAAACCTGAAAAAGGCAAACGTGGGTCTGCATTTGTTGGAGGGTCCCCCCCTTTTCTTGGTGGTATCAAAGTGGCAACCACAGGAAGCCGCCATTTTGGGAGGTTCCCTAATCCAAAGCACACCCCCACATTGAGCTCGAACCGGCCGAAGGACCAGCAGCGCTATGGTCCAATGGCCTAACTTCCTGAAGGGGTGCCCGCCCACTAGCTTCAAGTCTGAGTCCGACGTGGCGCTGTCCCGACGCGGCACTGTCCGCACTTCTCGGCTTTGCAAGATGCCACATTGTGTCTTTTGAGGGTACCCATCTTTCGGTTGAACTGAAGGGAGCGCAAAGAGAAACAACTTGGGGGTACCAGAACCCCCTCCCCCCCCATCTGCATAACCGGTAACCCACATAGGGGCATCAAGATCGGAAGCCTTTGACCCAGTGCCGAGTATCGAAGGCACCCATTCCGGAGGCAGCCTGTCCTGAGCGCGGGGCGGGACACAAACCAGGAATCGTAAAACGAGTTCTCGAAGGAAGCTCCTCTGAGAATGTCTTTCAAAGGGCTCATGTTGATCTGCAGAACACTAAGGTTGTTCGTACCACGGTGACAACGCCATTGCGGGTTCCTCTCCTTTGCAGATCTCCTTTCGGGATCTCGTGATCAACTGTATGTATGACAGTATGTGACCCATTGGCCAACTGCCTCTATATCCATGCCTTGCTTGGGGCCCACAAGTTGATCCCAACATAGCGGAACTGAAAGGGCTATCCTGTGGAGTTGCTTCAAAATGAAGGGTGCGTATGAGTACCCGTACTCAATCGCTCCAAACCGACCTTCTCACCAACAATAGAACACAGAAGAAAACAAACAGTCAAAAGGTTTCGCCAGGGTGCATTGTCATGGCTTGTCCAGCACAAGGAACGACTGCGACAGCTCATCGATGGCAATATCAAGCCGGATGAACAGTTGCAATCGAACTGGTGCTCCGATCTACGTTTCAGCTGCTTGTTCTTCACAGAAAATACGCGTCGAATACAGGAAGGAACCTTCCAGGCATTCCCTGTAGAAACCCAATAGTGTTTGAAGGATCATTCCCTCATTCCCTGCCAGGCACAAGCAAGTTCCTCGTTGGATTCATCTACAAGTAGCCAAGCGTCAAACAGGCTCGTCGACAGGTTCGGCTCAGACTGGCCCTTCTTGCGGGAGGACAGGCTGAAATCCTGCGAGTGTAACCACAGAAACCCACACCTCCACATAGGGGTGACCAAAAATTGGAAGACCCAAAAGGACCCCATGCCATTTGGGGTCAGCTGAACAGCTGGAGCGAAGGCTTGGGTAGCTCAGCCGCATACAAGGAACCAAGTTTTGCTACTTGATGACCTTCTTGAGCAAATGCAGGGTTTGTTGAAGGAATCTCAAGGATTCCAGAATTTACTTTTACCAGGGCATAAAGGGCAAACCCTACTGGCCAGGTTCTGGGATGGTGCTTTCCAACTGAGCCTCGGGCAATGCGTCTGCTCCTTTGTATCCAGCTTTAAGTTCCGCCCTGTGCTTGTCCTCTCCAACTTAACCTGGGAGATCTATCAGCTGCGGATCTTTTCTTAGGGTACCCCTCCTTCTGGTGGTTTTGAACGGAAACCAAGAGGACAACCACCATTTTTGGGGGGTCCCCGTAACAAAAAGACAGACTCAGCTGTCTCCTATCACCATCATTCTAGTACGGGTCAAAGGTGTAAGATGTGATGTGTTGATCCGCAATCTGCTGGTCCTTGGGTTCCCATGCGGCCTGAACATGGCAAACCCGCGCATTGGACCAAGAAGAGTGCAGCGCTATGCAGCGCCAACAGCTCATCTGGACCTTTGGTGGACATCATTTAGGTGCAAATATGTCCACTAACTACTTTTGAGGTGGGTCCCTAATGAAACTCATTGCCATTCCAGAAAAATAAGTCCAGGTGCTCTGACCTGCCACTTACTGCTTCTTATTCAAGTCACAGAGACTTGCTTCGATGGCAAGCGCTCCTCGACTGCTTCGGTGCGCGACTCCTGGAGGAGTCAAGGAAACTTGGACCCACTTTCTGCTTTGCGACAAGCCCCCCTCATCATAGGTTCACCCGTTGACCATCTGGGTGTTTTCAAAAATTGGGCACCTCTCAAAATGTCTGGTTTGGCATCCTTTTCATTTCCCTTTAAATAACATGAAAGGGCGATTCCCCATTAGGCTGGGGCTCGGTGCTCCCCGCTGCAATCAAAAGGTCATATTTGCTGCTGAGTGGCGCGCCTGGCCTTTGCAATGCCATTGATTGTGGTCATAGCGCCATGGGTTTCAGGCCCATTGGACAGGACAAGTGCACCCTTGTGACCAAAGTCAGGCAACCCGTGACGTCTCCGTCGCCATGCTAGTGGATTTTGCGGGGGGCCTTTGTTGAGGGCACCACTTGTCAAGGATGGCTTGAAGAGAAACCAAAGGGACGACATCCATTGAAAGCAAAACCCCAAAACAAATTGCAGAGAGAGAGAGAGAGAGAGAGTAAAACCCTCACTGGCAAAGGGAGCAATCTTTCCACTGCCTGCCCCTCACCTACTCCTGAGGAATCGAAACTCGTTGTAGGATAGATGTGTTGCCCATGTTTGCACCTTTGGGCATTGATCCTTACAGTTTTGCCCGCTTCCTCGATACCCATCGATTCCAAGCGAAGCGTTTGGGGTTTCCGCGGCTGTTGCTTCGCTCTGCGCGCCTGATTGCCAGCAAGTTGGGCTCATGTTTTAGCAGTCGCCAGTGTCCAAGTCAGCTTCTTGTTCTCAGGCAATCCAGACCTGGAAGCAGACCTCTGTCAAGCTGTGATACGTGGGTCATAGCCCTGATTCCAACACCTGTAGCCCTCAAAAAATTGAAGGAACATTGATCCTGTCGCTCCTTGAACCTTATAACTTATAACCTACCACCAAGAGCTACCGCCCATATTCCTTGTGAGCCCAGCTGGCATTGGATTTGTTCGCCAAAAAATCCCACCTGGGAAGTGTTCCCATTCTCATCCCTTTTCAGTAAACAACGGTGAATCCCTTTATGTCAGGCCACATGTCTCGCTTTCCCCAAAAACAGCGTCCTGGCGCTCGCGCTCGCGGCGGTAGCGCTTGATGTTCCGGGCCATCAGGTCCTGTCGGGATTGCCAAACACGTGGCACTGGCCTTCGGTTTGACCTGCGAATGTTGAAATCGAACGGCCGCAGTGTCAGACCCGGACGAAAATGAGATGCCCGCTTTGACCAATGTTTGACACAATTCATGTCCCTTTGGTGATGTTTCACCAGTGTCCCAAAGCACGCCTACTCCAAAAACCCTGAAGCAGCCCAGAAGGGCCGTCTCGAGTGGCGTTATGGCCTTCCTCGTGAGCTCATAGTGGTTGGGGAAGTGGTTCACCACCTCGCGAAAGCCGAAGCATACGTGCAACCGGTGGTGTCCACAAAAGTGCGCGCCGCCTTCAAAGTCGGGGAAAACCGCACAAAACGTAGGACTGGACAAACGGCTTCCTAAAGATCGGGGAGCATGTCGCGGCGCCCCGGCCTTAAGAGGGGAACAAACGATATGAGCAGTGACCTACATCCCTTGACCCTTGGTTCTACCGAAATGCTTATAAGCT
>CAUJNA010000635.1:450000-492500 GCA_963377175.1 Effrenium voratum | reverse complement strand
AGTACGCCTGCGAGATCCATTGGGTATATATATATATAGGTCCGTCCAAAAATGCATCCCTTCAAATGACCCTGTAATTTGTTGACTTGCACCATCTGTGCATGGACATGTTAAGGATGGATGCATGGAATGAACTGCTACCCACGCAGAACAGTGACTCGCAAACATATTCCATCCAGGCGGCCCTTGTTGAATGACACCGCGTGCTGTCAGAGCAACACTTAACCATCTTCAGAGCGCTTCTCCAAACAGTAAACACTCGTAGTCCCCTTTGGGTCACTTAACAAAAACCAAAAGCATTGCAACCAATGTTGGGCCTCTTTATTTGAGCCACACTACTCTGTGTCAGCAAATTCTGTGCAGCAGTAAAACCCCGAGGCTGCTTCAGCATGTGCCTGGCCCATCCTACCATGAATCAGGAAGACTCTGGCGCTCGGAACGCGCGAACACACACACACACACACACTCACACACACACACACACACGCCTGAGCTGCCATCTCTTTGTCAAACCCTAGCGCTGCCAATCTCTCGACCTTAGCTTTCGCCAGCTTGTGAAAGAGACAAGCGACTTGCACAACTTGAGGCTTAGCTTCTTAAACTACATGTTTCGGATGGGTATGCTCATGGAAGAGGCACAAGTTTCAACACTCCTGCAATGCCGTGCCTTTACAGTTCAAGGCATTCAACGCACTACGGTGCAGTAGTAAACTCTGAGATCCAACGTGTATGGATGTCATGGATGTATGCAGGGAAGACCGTTTCGGCATGAATCGACCAATCCTCAACACATGTTTCAAAAGAATCCATCCAATTCATGACTTGCAAAGAATTATATTCAGTTTCAGCCACCTTCAGCCCACACGCGTCTGCAGATTGCCTGCCCTGGTGACAATCTGGTTTCCGAACCTTTGCACCACTCCAATTGTAGGTTTGGTTGAAATCTTGTCGCCAGCAAAGTATGCTTCAGCCGGCAGTCATTGTTACCTGAAAACACCCGCGCTACTCAGAAAAATTGCCAGGCGTTTAAGCGGCTCCAGGCGGGCTTCACAGGGCGTAATCATGCGGACTCTCCACACCTTCGCAGCCTCAAAATCTATCCCAAGAGGGGTGAGTGACGTCTGCAACCGTGCAACTACCTTTGCTCCTTGTGTCCAGCCCAGCTGACTTCGAAATGGGCTGCCTAAAGCCTGCTTCAATACAGCCACTTCTTGCCATGGTCGCGCTCCTCTCGCGTTTAACTTTTCCATTGACAAATGGCGAAGGATTTGCTACACCGGTCTTACTACCAACTATAGGCAAAAGCGGCTGCCAGTCAACAATCCAACCTCGTCCACACCTTCTGTCTTGTCGCTGTACAGTTCCCGGTTGGCGGTCAGTACTTGGCTGGCCTGCCTGCTACGAACACTGCGCTTGCCCTTGTTCCCCTTGTTGACACGCACCCATCTTACGGGTCTGGCGGTGAAGCCCCTCGTGAGTCATGGAAAAGGGGAACACGGAGGGAACCCTCAACAGCAATGCGACATACTATCTGCTGATCAGGAAGAATACCGTCGGCGGAGTACAGAGTGCATCAAGACCAAGGTCGATCGGCATCGTACGGGACATGCAGTTGCGCGAAAACTTCCTCCTCAACCCCATCAGAGCAGCAGGGTAGCGCAAGAATGGGGAGATTCAAGAAGGAGAGCCTGAGCTGATACGTTGGACACGCCGCGTAGTGTAACGCAGCAGGCATTGAGACACTGCCGCTGAAACTGGGAAATGTTAGCTGAATCTGGAACAATGACAACAGGCGTTCGTGAACCAGAAGTCGAGCCGTCAGTCGGCCGAAACCGTTCCCAATGTTTGGTGGGAGTTTCAAGCGTACTGCGTTTGGTCTTCCGCATTCCAAGATCACTGAGTGATTGAGGCCAACGTATTGTGCCACTACATCCGCCTACATCGACCTGATGAGGTCCCTTGGCAAGTAGGTCCTCAGCATAGGCACGTGGGACGTCAAACCATAATGCTGTAGAGTGGTGCTGTGAGGAGGCATCCTGCACCGTAACAGCACAATATCGACGGCCCCCTGCGTAAGTGCACAGCCATTCCAACGTAATGAAACTAGTGTAAAGGTAGGACGGAGTAGGCGCATGGTAAGAGAACTGCAGCGTAGCGTCAATCGTGATGCCAGGGTGAGTGAGCTGTGCAAAATGTTCAGAAAATACCAGGCGGTGTACCCCGTCTTGGCAACTGCTGGGAAAGGAAACTCCTTGTTCGTTGGCAAGTAACCTCAGAGACTCAAAGGACTCAGGTAGAATTTGCGCAACAAGATAGCCAAAGAAAGGTGCAACCGGAAAACCTTGTTCTTGGAGGAACTCGCAGACACCCTGAAGTTGATTGTCATGTCTTTGAGCGACAAAGACAACAAGGTCCTGCATGAGCTCGTTGTGATCAGACGCCGCAGTTCACCCTGGAACCTTGGTATAGAGTCCACTACTCTTCGTTCGCTGTAACTCTTCTTGCTTTGCCGTTGCAACCAGCTCAGGAGGCAATTCCTCACTGGATATGTCATCAAACATCCAATTCCGAGATGCCTCCATCTTGCCGACGCTGTTTTTTGATCCCTTTCTCAACCTGCCGTAAGCCATTTATTCGGCATCAACCAGCCAATTTCGCGATGGCTCCAAGAAGGCTGATCCCGGACAAGGGGCGCTTGGTTCTTGCCACCGCCTTCTAGAATTGAAGCCATCATGTCTGCCCTTTTTCTTGGGAGGGCGATCCTTGCCATAACCCCCGAAAACCTTCAAAGTTCCAGCACCTGAGCCGGTTTGTTGCCCGCCCTTGCCGATCTACCCGCACTGGGAAACTTTGTGACCAGGAATGCCACAACAATAGTATTTTGCCTTTGGCCTTCTTGCCTCTTCCAATGTCCACGGCGCCACTCTGCAGGTCCTCCTTGGTCCAGAACAAGCTGTGTTTTGTCGAAGCGTGGCTAGAAGGTTTGTCGAACAGGCCGTTGAAGGAAGAGCAAACCTCAGACTAAAGCATCTCAGCCTCCAACGACTGTAGCATCAATCCGTGCAATGTTACAAAGCGGCCATGCGACTCAAACGGCAGGGGTTTCGCCTGGTTGACCCAAGGATTGCAGCACGTTGCGTTGATGATGTGAGCCTGCGCCAACACTCCAATCCTCCCGGACCAGGCTCCCTCACAACTTTGTTTGCGTCTACAGTGGCAAAACTGCCCCAGCTATAGGTGTAGAGGCCACCAACAAATTGTGGCATCGAGCGCTGCATCAGCAGACTCGCCAAAAACACCATGAGGTGACCCTCGGGCTCCCGGGATCTGGAGTCTGTCAGACAGTGGCTCGCTGGCGAGTGCCTCTTCTACACCCTGCACTTGGCGCGAAGAAAAGTGATTATCTTGTGACTCCAAGGTTGCCCGACCCCTCCACCAGATCTGACTCACCAGATCGTGGGCCGCCAGAGAGGCGAGCAAGCGTAGCGAGATCTTCCTCTGCTTGGGTTGCTCTCTGCTATCCTTGTGTCAATTGCTGGCTCATCTCTTGCCGACTCTCCCACTAACCTGCTCAAGCTGCCTCTGCAACTCTTCTCCACTCACTCATGCTGTGGCGACACTATAAATTGCGAAAACACAACTCGTTGCCAGCACCACCAAGCCATACTAGCACACCCTCTGGCCAAGAGCCGCACCGGAACGCCTCGTTACCAGAAACAACTCAAGCGCACAACTGGAGACCTACTACTACTACTCTCCTGGGTCACATGCTTTGGAGGTATGGTCATGGAAAAGGTATACACGTTTCAACCGTGTTGACGGTGACATGCTGTGATCTACTCAAGCCCCTAGTCAGGAGGCTATGAAGCTTCAGCGGAGCGATGGTCCATGCTCGACCAGGTTGGCAGCAACAAGTGATGCTAAAAGCCCAGCCGAACCAAAGCACGCATCATCTCAAGCGTCAACCTTATTCAGATTGTTCACGGCCAACAAGCCAAAACCCATGCCACGGTTTGCTCAAATGGTCACCCTCTTTGGTAACCCGGTCAAGAGGCTGCACAAATTCACCTGAGGCTATCAGATTTGGGCAGCCGCTCTGCCCATCCGGATTTTCTGGGTCCAGCACAGCTGCATTCTCTTCTTCGGTGAGGCGGATCACTCCAGGCATTCCAGCCGCAGGCCTGCCTGCGCCTGCGCAGGTTTCCCACACATCAGGCCCTGAAGCCTTTGTGTCTCCAGGGAGTTCGGTCTTTTCCAAGATCAAAGGGGATTGTTAGGATCCAATGATCTGCATATGCGCCTGCGCCTGCTTGCTGCATCATGTGCTGGATCAGCAGCCTGGGAGTCATGTTGGCGGTCGTCTTGCCAGGCTTAATTGTCAACCAGGGGACGAACGGTGCGCGCATTGCTGTTGATGGCTGATGTGAGAGGGAAAGCCTGTAAGAATCAATCATGCCGGGAATCAACCCCACAAATGGGCGCAGCTTTGGCTGCAATCAGGTGCCTCAGGATGCTGAACGCGTAGTGGGTCCCTGCGACTTTGCTCTAGGTCAAATCTGACAAACTGCGCTGTTTCCCTCTCATGTCTAGTTCCTCTCCACTTAGCTGCTCCGGCTTTTCAGGCCGCTCGCACAAACACCCAGCTTAAGGCGTTCAATGTCTTTCTCAATATTCCTCAAGGGTTTCCTCAAAGAAAACAAAAGGGGAAGAAGTCTGAGGAGTAAGGCCAACAAATCCCGACAACACCTGCAGCCAAGTCACTGTGGATTCTCGCCTGAACAGCAAGAAACCCCCAAAGACAACTGCATGCTGCGGTTTGGGGATGTGACCCTGAACAGAGTTCCATGTTCTTTTTTCTCGACAAACAATACTTCGGCTTGAAATGACAGACCGTGGGCTTGAGCTTGCGCCATCAAAGTGCTTCCTCGTTTTCAGGCCTTTGGGGGCCTATGATTCAAAATTGATCTAAACTCGGAAGCCAGCGGCGGCAAGGGCGGTCATGGCGCTTTGAGAAACGATCTGGAACCCTCTCAATTGACCCCGGAAGAATCGCGGACTTCTTTGGGGTTGAGCAGTAGTGGGGAGGCCAGCAAACAACAAGGTATGCTCTCCACTGAAAACAACTGGGTCTGGCTTTTATTGACCTCAATCTTCCTATGAGCGTTATTTTCAGCTCGTGCAGATTACCGCGCGTTTATCTGAAAAGCGCTCGGTTCAAGAAAAAGCGCTCGGATCGGATATCGGAAAAGAAGAAACTGTTCAGCGTGTGGGCTCAGTCTTTCTGCTACTCATGTGCAAGATTTGCAGCGGGCGCCGAACGTGGCAAAACTAGCACTTTTTGAAGTGCGCTCGTGTGGCGGGAAATTGCGCTTTTGTAGCGGGAATGTGCGCTCGTTGTGCGGCCTGGCCCGTTTCGTCCAGGAAAGCTGCTGCTCGGTTCAAAACATTGACCGCATTGCACAACCTGTTCTCGAACGGAGCCTCAATTCCTTTGCGAAGCAGCCTTCCAGTTGGCTGAGTTAACGCTCGAAGACTAAATGGCGCTCGTTTGCCCAAAAAACGCTCGCAAGCACAAAAAGCGTATCAAATAGCAGCTTGAGCAGAAAAGAACGCTCGTTGGAAGATACAGGGAGGACACCCTCTGCAGCTTGCCTTTCGGGAAAACAAGAGGAAAGCCGAATTGTAGGTCGCCCTACCGAACATACCGAACTGGAGAACGGAGCCTCCAACGACAAACTCAACCTCCCGCCGAGGCACGGATGGCGGCGGCTGCTTGCGGGTCCTGGCGCTCGATCTCCGGCAGCAGCGTTGGCAGCAGCTCCTGTAGCCTGAGGACACCAGGGTTCAGCACCAAACATCAGAATCTCAGTGTTGTTTTTTCATATTGTGTGAATCGAAAAAGGACAAATAAGAACCAACAAATACTTGTTTCCCCAAACTTCCTCCCTACATCCCGCCACCTGAAGGACGTAATCTTTGGCCACAAGCTTAATAGTACTGTGTACGCCACTAAACATGGAAAATTGGTACCTCATCTTGCTCCTCAAATGAACGTGGAACCTAAAGCACTCATCCATACAAACCATCGGTTGGTGGACCCCGGTTTTGGGTTCACATTAATTTGTACGTAGTACTTGCAAGTGCCCCATAAGACGAACAAAAGGAACAAACTGAAAAGGAGTACCCAATAGTCCAGAGTCATGAGTTCGTCAAAGACCGACATCCATCAACCAACAACTGGGTAGTGACGTGGTATGCGACCCGAGGCAGGGGCGGGATATTTGTAGTCTGTGCGCGTTTGCACACAAACAAAGGCTTGTGCTGAGCTACTCCCCCTCTCTCCCAGAGAGTCAACGCAAGAACCCCACAAAAGGGCCCGATACTGAAGGTTTTGTCTTTCCGGGGTGAATAATTCGGGAGATAATTCATAACTCGCAACAGCGAAGCCAAAGCAAACTAAATCGCACCATTTGACACATCAATTCCCCTCTCGCCAGTCATTTGTCCAGACGGACCGGGGCTGGGGCATCTCTGGATGCTGCTGGAGCATGGTCGCATAGGCAGCCAGCTCACCGTCCTGCCTGCACTTTCAATCGATCATGGGTTGCATCCCAAGTGGCGCAGACATGCGACTGGTCATCGGTATTGCATCTGAAAGGAGCCATGAAACATATCGCTTCCGCTGGCGTCCGTTGAAACCAATTCAAACCAATTTTCGGGCAGCAAGCAAAATGCGGAAAGTCGTGCATAACGCATGCAACTAAATGCGCTCTTGCTCGTGCAGAGCACAATAAGTTTGATCACGTTAAACCACGGCATCTGCATCGGCACAGCGCCTGGGGTCTCCCTCCTGACGGACGCACAAGCTCACAGGGCAGCTGCATGCAAGCTTCGACCATTTGCCAAAAGGGATTGACCAATGCCGCTCCCTCGATAGAATCTTGATTTGGGTATGCCAACTTAGGAGCTTCCAGTGATTTTGCCTTCAACAAGTAACCGGAAATACAAGGGGGGATTCAACCCCCCCCCCCCGGGCCGGCAGAACAAAAACCGATTTCCTGGGCCCATGGCAATGACTCAAGTTTCCGCTTTTCCACTTGCACGCTTCATGGGTGCAACTGATGGCCATAATGTTCACTGAATGTGATGCCACAAGAGAAATTTGAGGTCAAGTTCTGCCCGGCCAGCAGGAGCCTTGTCGCACTGCTGTGATGCAAAGCCTCTTCCGCATGGTCGGGACAGAAGATGTGTGAAACAAAGCCTCCAAGGGCAAGCATGTTTTCACATCGACTGTCCTTTGAAAACCTCGAGCGCACTGCACACGTGTTGCAGGCCATCCTTGCTATTTGTGGAAGGAGCCATCTTTACACCGGCTTTGTGCCAGTCCCTCTTCCGTGGTATGCTTCACGAAATACTTCCTTGCTTTCCAAGTCTCAAAGGGACGATATAAACACATGTTTTCTGGTTGCATTTAACGGGAATAAATCTTAAAAAAAAGGAGACGCCACTTGGTTGCAACTGGGCTTCTTAAGAATCATCAGCCGGTCGCTGAAGCTGCACCTGCCAAACTCCATGACCAGTGGTGCCGTGGTAGAGACCGGCTTTACGTCGAACATGTCGTGCTCGGAAGTATCTTCCAGGTACATGAACAGCGCCTCCACGGTCACAGCCCACTCTGACTCTCACTCTCTCCCTCCTTAATCTGCAAGAACACCAAGAAGCATCAATGCTTGCAAATGCTTTGGGTGACAGCAACCTAAACATCTCTTGTAAACTTGTCACTGAGCAAAACAGCCACGGAAACTGCTGCTTGTCACTACTCCTTTCAGGACGTGGACCATTGGGTGTTTCCGGTCATGAAATGAGGCACTTAAACTAATATGCGTGTCCTTTGGGGAGGGTATCTCAAATGAACACCTAAAAGGAACTGCCCACTTGCAACTTTTGGGGTTCACTCACTTGGACTCAAATGGAGTCCACTCAAACGTCGCAACATCTAAATACCGAAAAACCAACAAACACGAGATGGCGCCTTTTGCCACCAGGTTTGACCCCCCAAAAAGGCAAGCTCTAGACCAGACCAAGGGATCAACTCAAATGCCTCTGGTTCCCATGCCTTCAGGGAGTTCTTGTGGCCCACCACCAGCACAGTTTCCCCGGCCGCGATCCGTGGCGCAATGCCTCCGAGCCGTCTCCGGAAGCGAACAAAAACAACCAGGTCCATGGGCACACCAAACAACCCGGAGAAATAAGGAAGCCCACCGCGGCACCCAACGCTCCCTCATTAAATGGCCGCCCTTGCAAATGCCAAGAAACAACGGAAGCAGAAAGGATTTGTCTGCTCCGAAGCTGCAGCCAGTAAAGTTTGGGCGAAAGTGTCAAAATTAGAGGTTCTTTGGGACAGGAAGCGGGGAGCGGGGCAGCATTTTGGAGCTTTCTCCTACATGTGATGCCTTCAGGTCTCATTTGAGGGCTGGTTGAGACATACTCACATCTGCACACATTCATGATGTTTCCAAAACCCGAACGGAAGGCTGCCACAAAGGGATCATCCATCAGGAGTAAGCTGATTGGAAGCCTAGGCGAGCTCGCTTTGTTCCTCAGACAAGCTCGCCATGAACCAGGTAGATAACTGCGAGGCGTATTCTTTGCATGCCGGTTGATTGAACATCAAGGACCGCCTTGAGTACAGGAACATTAAACATGTGGAATGCAGTAATGTGACGAGTTCTACATGCAAGTGCAGGCGATAGCAGCAATGACTTTCGCAACAATTAAAATGCAAACAAACGTATCTCTGTCCAATCGTTGCTTTGGAAGCTTCCAGCCCCCATCCGACCCTATACAGACAGAAAAGGTCTGAAAAAGAAGAGACATGATCCATCTCCTTGTTTTCATTGGTTTAAAACACAACAAAAAAACACAAGGAACCTGACAACAGGTCCTTGTGCTCATTTCTCCCCAGCAATTTAATTTCTTTATGTGTTTCTGGTACCCTTTTGAAGGTCCCCCTCCACACATCCCCAGGCTACCTCCCTTCGCAGCTTTGCGGCCGCAGCTTCACGGCCGAGCAGCGCTGGCGCCAGTAGGGAACGATTCGATCCACGGTCCGTGCCAGGGATTCCCCCCCAGGAGGCAGCTCCTTCCTGGGGATGTCGCTGTACAACCTCAGCGAGATCGCACTGGAAATTCCAATGTTTTCAGTGTCGATGTGTTTTGAGGTCCCGGTTTTGCCGTAAAACTAAAGCAAACTGCATGGTGGTCAATCAAAATACATTGCAACACATGGGGGGACGGCATTTGCTCGAACTGTGAGCTGCATCTCTGGAATTATGCGCAACAAGTCATGCAACAAGCACGTGAGAAAGGGTTCCCGGTGTATGGATGTGTATGGTGCCTCCTTGCTTTGAGGCGGAGTCTACAACAGGGAGCAACTCTTTGCACCATCCATCAGGATTGGAAGGACCACATCGTGCAGAAACCCCATGATTTTGAGGACATGTATCACACAAACAAATAGTATCGTATAGTAGAGCAGGTCGCTCTCCGGATGAGGTCACGTGCCCAGCAGCTAGCTCTCCTTGTCTTGCCACAATATCACCAACTGAATTACATGGCTTGGCTCCATCTGTTCGATCAGATTCCTGCCGACACGGCAAGCTTGCAACATCTTGCAACAACTAACCGCTCCCCTTGCAGGGGTGGAAACCGGCCGAGTAGCGGGTTGTTGGCAGGATGGCGGGCATCGTCCATGCCCACACACTCCGGCATGACATCATAGCTACCCCTCCAGATGTTCACCTTCTCCTGCCCGAGGCAAGCACACGTGAATCGTTGGGAGCGTTTTCAAGACAAGCCCCAAAAAGACACGTCTGGCTCGAACAGTCCAAACCGCTCCAGCCAGGTTCAGCCGTTTGGCAATGGGAAACAAAGGAAGCCGTATTTGGGGTGACAAATTTGAGTGTACAAAGTGTCAAGCTAGATTAAGAAAACAAGACCGTCAGGTAGGTGCCCAGTGCTGCGAGCCTGGCTGATTCTCCCAAACTTCTGAAACGGGCTTGCGTGATGGACAACAATCTACGAATCAGACGAGTCACAACAAGAATCGCCCGTAGGCAACCCTTTCGGAGGCATCACTGGGCGACTGTTTGGATGCCCCTGTGGATCCACCCACGCGTGCTTCAAGAGCATCAAAATCAGGAACCCAACGGGCCAACCCTACTCTTGGACATGACTTTCCCATTACGCTTTGCACATCAGTTTGGTCCATTGAAATTCATGGCCCGCATCCGCAGTTAGGAACATCCGGGTCTCCTTTCCGTACAAAGTAATCGCCTGATGCTTTGTCAGGCCCTGGAGCACGCCCGGGTGGCGTGCGTTCAGCTCCCAGCTCTTCACCATCGTCACATCCTCAGGGCGCGCCCCTTGAAAGGGCCAAGCGCTGCCTGTTTGAGTGGCCCAAAGAAACTTCATCCCCTCCTCTTAAACGCGCAACATGTATTTCATTAGCAGAAACTGAACGCTTGGAAAGGGACAAAACACATGGTCCGGTTGGGTCCATGAAAACAGCTCAAAAGGAACTGTCCGTCGCAAAGGCCATCAAAAGCCGCACACCCAATGTACATTTGGGTCCCAGGTCGAAGGGACCGTCCCAAACTCACAGGCCAACCATGCATACTGGAAAAGATGGTTGTCTTCAGATGCGTTTAGATGGGAGTGGCCTCGGAGCCCTTTTGGGTTAGTGCTTCGAGGGTGGCCAAAATAAAACCAAACACATTTTTGTGGAACGCCAAACACATATGCAAACTGGCCAGAATACCACGCGGCTGTGCCAAATGCCGATCTCTGCGAACCCAGATCCCCCCTCTTTAGGCCTTGACTAACAGTCCAGAGCTGGGTGAGGCAACATCTAAACATCACCCGCGGACTCCAAACACCCACCGTGTGCAGCCAATTTGGTAGGTTGGCCAACATCAGATAGGAGCATCCCCCAAAGAGGAGTGTCAGTGCCTCTTCAGTTGCTTTTGCAAGGTGCTTTGTTCTCTAGGTGTCCTGATTCAGACATCAAAGGTGGGAGGCCTGCCACAGAACACTTGCTTCACGTTGTGCGCAAATCTCAAAGGATATGTTTGGGATTCCCTGCCACACACAAATGGCATGCCAGGCCATACCTGAGCTCTCGATCAACATCAGCAAATAGCAGTATGAAAGGCGACCCACACAAGAAACAAAATGAGCCACAATCCAGACGAACCACATAAGAAACAAATTGACCCAAACAAGTTCAGCTATGACCCGCCAGAAACAAATTACCTGCATTCCCCATGGTCTACCTTTTTGTCAAGATCAACCAGGAATCAAGGGCGCGAGCCAAGTCCTTGCCGTCCCGGAAACCAATCAACTTGGTGGTTCTAGTATTCCACATTACGGTGGCTCAAATGACCTCAATCCCAAAAGCGAGTTTGCCAAGCCAGACTTTGCTTCCGACATCAAACACCCCCAACAATGCGGGTTGAAACTAGACCCTGTCCTGGTTGCCCGACTCCTCGCAGATGTAGGTGGCAGACTCAATAGCTCGGCTTAGCACCGAGGTGAACACCACGTTGAACTTGTAGCCCTGGGCCTTGAGGTACTTGCCAGCTTTTCCTGGTTGCTCTTGAAACAAATGCAAGGGCTGAAAGACGAGTAGGGCCCATGCCAAGGTCATCATTGTAAGGCCTTAGGCGCTGCTATGCCTTACTAGAACCGATTAGACGCTTTTACGGGGCCCAATTTGGGGACGGCCCTTGACAGCCATAGGATAAACGACCGGAGGTTCCGGTTCCTCCAAAGAATTCAAATCATCACCTTGTTGCTTGGGGCTCCATGCGAAAAGAAAACTGTAAAGCGACAACATTTGTCAGATCGTCATTTCGAGCATATTGTTGACTTTCCGGTGAAGCTGGTGATACTGCTTCATGCTGCGAGCAAGGATCACATGGGCCCTTTTGCTCGTGCAATCTCGGGCATATTTGTGGAATTGCTTCTGAACTCATTTGAACAAAGCTAAATCTGGAGTTAATGGTATGCAGCCGGCTGAGAAACATGAAGGTTCAAATGTAGAACCTGACCGAAGCTTGACAAATTTGGAGAACAAAAACAAGTGGTTCCCACATGTTCCCACTTTGCCGGGCCGGCAAACAAGACGATCAAACTCATCGACTGGGTCAGACCAGCACAAAAACGTCAGGATGCCAGCAACGTGCGGGTGTGTGTGTGTGTGTTTTGTGTGTGTGTGTGTGTTTGTACGGTGTGTGTCTCTCTGTCTCTCTGTCTCTCTGTCTCTGTATGTGCACGTGGCATCTGTGGCTGTCGCTGTGTCTGCTGTGTCTGCGCCTGGCTCTCTCTGCGTCTGCCTGTCTCTGAGTCTGAGTCACAGTTTCCGTGAGGGGAGCTAGGGTGGGCGGCCGGGGCCTCGGAACTTCGACAAAGAGTTCTTGCGAATCACGTACGCGCGACCCCAGCAGTTGGCGGAAACCGCCTCCTACTTGCTCCACAGCTCCGAAGAACCCTTGGAAGCAGACTCTTGCAGATCCCTCCCACAAACCATACTTCTCTCAACAAGGTCCGCGGTATAGCTATCCAGAACAGACCCTCCCATGTGATCACCACCGTGACTCTGTGTCTGTGTGTCTGTGTTTGTGTCTCTGCATATGTTTGTCTTCGCGTTCGTGTTCATGTGTTGTTTGTGTTTATGAGTGTGTATATGTGAGTATATGTGTATGTGTGCTTGCTTCTCCCTATGGGTAGCTGTGCTGCTTTGATTTTGCCTCGCTTTGAACTTGTGTCTCTGTGAGTTTCTCTGTGTGTGCTTGCCTTTGAAGGTATTCTCTTTGGTATGGTTGAGGAAGTCAAAGGAAACCCCTCCGATTTTCAGGCAACAGCAGGGAGCAACCTTGAACCCACCCCGAAAGCCTGCCCACTTCGCGCCAAGGTGCTGGCCTGCTCGACCCCCTTGGCCGTCATCCCGCTGTCCTCCCAGCCGGTGAACTGCTCCTTGAGGTTGCACTCGCTTTCCCCGTGCCGCAGGAACACCACCTGACCAAAACATGCGGTCCTGTCACTTTTTGAACGCATGGCCAATGTTGCTTCTCCTCACCTCCTTTTTGCTGTGTGGCCCAAAACAACCTCAGTTTGACATCAAGGCGTTGCACGGCCTGGCAGCATATGATATGATGGACTCAAGTGGGTAAATTAAAAGCGCGCCAGTTGGCCTACTTGCAACATCTTGCAACAATCCCCGCACGCGCCCATCACGGATGGATGGTTAAGGGATGAAATATGGGTTTGTCTCAAGATAAGGGCACCCCAAACTGGGTGCCCAAAAAACAGGACCCTCAAAAAAAAAAGACACACCCATACGCATGGACGGCAAGTCACCCTTACAAACCATCCCAGCACCCCGCCCCCGTAACTCGGGCCCCGCCTCACCCACCTTCTCGCTGTGGTGGGCCCCTGGCTGGTTGTGGAATCGCATCAAGCCCAAGCGCTCGGGGTTCAGCCCCAGCTCAGGGCTCATGGTGCTGAGGCTGTACTTCATCACAAAGGTGCCGTCGTTGCCTGATCCAATCGCATAGACGGAAATTCTGGGGTCGCATGTTGCCAGTCGTCCAATCCCACGAAGGTTCTGGGGTCACATGTCGCCAGTCCTTCTACAGCTGATGCCTCCAATGCCATAGACAAACGTTCTGGGTCAAGTTTCGCCAGCAATCTTTCTGCAGCTTGTGTCGGAAGGCCAATCCTGGGTTTGGGAAGGCTGTGGCTTCGGTTCTGCATTATTCGTTTGAAGATGATGTCGAGGATATGCCTGGAGCTCTTGTGCCAATGGTGACTTGGGCAAAAACCAAACCCGAACAAAAGGGGCCCTTCAGCCCGGAAATGGTGAAACATGGACTGGCTGATTTAAGCCTCTTATTGCTGCCGGAAGCGAAACAGAAAGAGGAATTACACTTTTGATACACTGAAGCAGGTGCCAACCAAACATGATTTTGAAACAGGCCTTGGTGTGCTCTAAAGCTCTGGGCCCTTTTCAGCTGGCACCTACCCCAGTGGAAATCGGACATATTTTGTTCAAAAGACTACACCTGGATCGTCCTTCTCCGGATGACTATAAATAAGAGTTTCAGCTGTGCAAGTTGGTGACAAGCAAAAACAAGAGTGACCCCAGAGGAATCCGAAACCAGGAGTGCCCAAATGAATCTTGTAAAACACGGGAAAGCATGCAAAGCAGGACACATCTGCCAGGCTCACTGGCTCTACAAGTTTCACGTCTCAAGTGGTAGGGGAAAGAAGGACATCGCCGTTGTAAAACTTTGACCCTCAGAAAGCGAACAAAAATTCGCTGAGGCGCCGAACTCGTAGACCAAGGGCGCCGTCTGAGAGGTGCCGTCCGGCACCTCCCCGGGCGGCACGCCTTCCAAATGCCCGAAGAGCGCCCGCAAGGAGTCGCGGTGGGCCACCACGAGGATGTTCTTCTCGCCTCAAGTGCCCTTTTGCAGACCCACAAGCCACACAAAGCAAAACAGAACTGGGCTGCCCTCAGATCTCCTGCAAAAAGTGTAACCTATTTTTAGTTGGGTAAATGGGAATCTCCACTAAACCTGAAAAGGCTAAAAGCTAAGGGGGTAGCTGGGAACCACCAAGATAAGAAACCGCTACACACTGCTGAAACAACCTCTTGAGGGTGGCTTTGGTTTCAACGGAATCTTCCGGGAAGCGACTCCAAGAGGGGATGGCAAAGGGAGCTGTGCAATAAGGGTGGCACCCCCTACTGAGCATACGGCTCTCCCAAACCCTTGGGCACCCTATGCGCTCAGTCTCCAAGGGTAGCCTGTAGGAGTTTCAACAAGTTTGCTTGTTGTCTTTGGGGGTCCTTGTCATTAAAAGAACTGAAAAAGGAGACCACTAGTTGTGCCAGTACCATTACTTTAGACACATGCACATCTCTTGCCCCCCCCAAAAAACAGGCTTATCTTTCTTTCGGACAACCATAGCAGCGACCGGCTGGTGGTTGACCCACGGGGGCATGGAGTTGGCTCGCAGATCCAAGGCCGTTCCCATGACTTTGCTTCAAAGTCAATTTACCGGAATGGGCCAGTGGGCCCCTGACTTTGAGCACAGCGTTGACATCGAACGCTGATCATGCTTGATGCACTGCGAGTCTCGTTGCCGCAAAACGCCAGGAATGCTGCCTTCAGATGGCAGCATATCCCACATGCAAAGCAATGGAAGCCCAAGATATTGGTGAAGGATTGGACTTGATGAACCTTCGCTTGTGCAACTCAACTTACTGTGGCCATGGGAACGAACAGCATTTGGGCAGCATGTGGGCTGTTGAACACACGGGTGCCAGAGGACCAACGTCGAGCTCAAGGACCTGACTTTTTCGACGGAACAACAAGCCGGCCCAGGCGCCGGTGAGCAAGGGCACAATGTTGTTGGTCCAATATGCCTTGACTCTCGCCTGAGGGTGGCGCTGATGGGGACACGTTGAACTTGACAAACACTCCCGGTATGGGTCACAGTCATGAGCATCTTGAAAGAAAGGCTCGTAATGATTGTCTAGCTCACTATTCGAAGAACTGATGGGCACCTATATATCAAATGCATATATATATAATATGCTTATATGGAGCATACAGGTACTGACCCCAAACCACGCGGTCAAGCCTACAGATTGGAGTCATTCCTAAGAATTCCGTGGAATGTGATAGCATCATCGGCCAACAGAGCAAGAACAGCAAACCAGGGGCCTTGGCCCCTGCCAACAGCAACAGCAAGAAGAAAAGAAATCAGCAACAGCAACAGCAGCAGGCAACAACCACAACCACAACCACAACAACAGCAGTAGCAACATCAACAACACCACCAGCTACAATACAACAATCAAATGCGCAACAATATCAGCAGCATCAACAAGAGCAACAGTAACAATAATAACAAACAGCAACATTAATTAATAACAAACAACAACAAAAAGACGGCAAAGAACACCAAACAAAAAAAGAACAACCACAGCCACCACAACAGCAACAGCAACAGCAACAGCAACAGCAGCAGCAGCAGCAGCAGCAGCAGCAGCAGCAGCAGCAACAACAACAACAACAACAACAACAACAACAACAACAACAACAACAACAAAAACAAATAGACAACAACAAACAACAACAAACAACAAACAAACACAAACACAAATAAACAACAACAAACAACAACAACAAAAATAAACAACAACAAACAACGACAAACAACACACACAACAACAACGACAACCACAACGACAACGACGACGACAACAAAACAACAACAACAACACAAATAGACAACAACACACAACAACACACAACAACAAACAACAACAACAAACAACAACAAGCAAACAACAAACAACAACACACATCAACACACAACAACAAACAACAAC
Organism: Effrenium voratum; assembly: GCA_963377175.1. NCBI lineage: Eukaryota > Dinophyceae > Suessiales > Symbiodiniaceae > Effrenium > Effrenium voratum. Next base: position 476,038 of record CAUJNA010000635.1, on the reverse strand, counting down.
AAACAACACACACAACAACAACGACAACCACAACGACAACGACGACGAGAACAAAACAACAACAAACAACAACAAACAAACGCAAACAAAAATAAACAACAACAAACAACAACAAACAACAACAAACAACAACAAACAAACAAACAACAAACAACAACAACAAACAACAACACACATCAACAAACAACAACAAACAACACACACAACAACAACGACAACCACAACGACAACCACAACGACAACGACGACGACAACAACAACGCCAAGATCAACTCTCCCAGGTTGCCCAGGTGGCCCCTCCCCAGCTTCTCCGAATAAGCCACGTCGCCATGGTAGTGGTCAAGGACTCACCTCCCGGCAGTTGGTCCACAGGAACCTCCGCGTAGAGTGGGTCGTTGGCCGGGTGCCGGGGGTCCTCAGTGGAACGAGAACGGTGGCGGCCGTTGGTGAGTTTCACCGAAGTCCAAAGGGAAAATTGGAAAAGGATAATGGCAGGGCGAAGAACCCTAATTTAATTGGGCAAAATGCCATGTGATGTTCAGCTTCTACTCCCTGATCGCTGTGGAGTGCTGCTTTGGTGGAGCCCTGTTTGCTTGACGAGCTTGATTTGGTACAACATTTTTTTCATCTGCACATGGGTGCGAGGGTTGGTCAAGCAAACATATCAACTTATTCCGGGATCGCAGGTCTGCAGCACAACACTTGGAACCGCTTCTTTCTGCTTGCTACCAAGCCGGCGGAGGCAAACGCCCCGCCGGTGCTTCCCATAGCCCTACTACCCAGTGGAGTGACTGCTCTCGAAATCCGGAAACTCAAAATTCTGCCTATTTGGACTCTGGACCCTCCAAGTAGTCTTCCCAGGATAGCCTGAACAACCTACAAGCTCGGGTTCGGAGCAAGGAATTGTGTGCCACTGTCAACATGCTCCAGAAAGCTCCCTGGACATCTGAGCAAGGCACCGACCGTTGGACGCATTCAGGCAGAACATCATCCTCGGCAGCCAAAAAAAAGGTGTGATGCGTCGTGTCTTCCGTGCCTGGCAAATAAAGCTCAATTTGTGCTTCACCCAGTCTCGTGCTGGCCATGAAGCGGGGTGGAAAACCAATAAATAGCTGCAACATACTATTTTATTCAGCGGCTAGAATAAAGCACACCTGGGTAGAATGCAGCTGATGAGTAAATCGAGTCTTGATAGTGGGTAACTTGCGGAAAAGTCATTGACATGCACAGTGCCATCCATCAGACAACCCACGCGCGAAATCGTCGCAGTTCCATGCTTCATGCTGTATTCTTGACAAGGGGCACTGCCTCGCCAGTACTTGACCTGACACGCGCAATGTCGCAAGAAGTGAGTCGGTCTCCACGTGTGACACCCCCCAAGAGGGCTAAAGTTGATATGGGCACATCTTTTGCGGATCCTGCCCGGTGGATGTCGGTGTCCTTTTGGTTTTCCTTTGAAAACGACAGCCAAAAACAAGTTCACCAGTCCACCCGCATCTGCTTGATAATATTGCAGACCGGAATGGTATCAACATGGGGCCGAGCAAGGGTTGTGATGTACTCGCCCGAACATCAAAACAGAACCCCAGAAAAGGGTTCCTATGAGGATTTCTGACATGCTTCGAACTGATGCGGGGTGCCGTGTTCCTTTCAGGCGAAAACATCAGGGGTTTGCCCTTGATGTTCAGGAGGGGTTTGCGGCCTTGATGTTCAGAACACCCCATTTCAGTTGAACCACTCAGCTGGCCGGTGCGACGTCTTAAGCGGCCAAGAAAGTCAACAACGAGATTTGACTCATTCCCCCAGAAGACTGGACGAATTCAAGAATCCCCCTGCAAAACAGCGCCTTATCTTCGCCGTACATCTCGATGGCCTCCTTCTCAGTAAGGCCCTGGGCACATCGCACTACGGCCAGCGCACGTACCCTATGTGAATGGGTATGGCCCTATTGAGGCAGTCAAAACCCTGATGTACTGGATATGATCAACATATTCCAAAGCTCCAAATCCATCACCGAGTGGCGTTCTGTTGCGTTGTGTTGTTTGCGGTTTCCGCAGAAGCGGAACTCCAAACACAGAGACGGGCCTTTCACGGTCGCCCAGTTCTGTTCGTCCCTGTCCACTTCAGGGTGGCTGCCATGATGGAATCAAACTGACGTGCTCAAATTAGGGATCTCAGGAAGACTCAGCGCGGGAGGTCGCAATCAATCTCCCTTGTTAGGTCTCCATACTTCGTGCAAGCGAATTGGAGTACGAGTCACCTTGCTTCTGCAGATGCAGATTAGATGGCTTACAAAGCCAGACAACTCTCAAAAACTCAGGAGAATGCCAGTGGGCAACTGGGTCTTTGGGAAGTGGTGCAGTCTCGCCGAGAATGCGAACTCATGCCTTGGGAATCGGTGCCGTGCTAGGCCCTGAACTGAAACAAACAGCTGCCCTGGGCATGAATGGGTGCTTGGAAACAGCTATCCCTTGTGGCTGCCTTTGCGGGAGATAGAACACTAGGGGTTATTTGTGGCATCCACCAACACAGCGTGCACCATCACACGCCTCTTTGGAAGCTGGAATTGTCTTCTGCGGCTGTAAAACGGTAATCCCTATCCATCCCGATCAACTCATTGGACCCATGCAACTCCCTGTCAAGACATAGTGGAGCATCCATAGCGATCCGACCACCCCTTCTGACAAAGAACTTTCATGACGTCGGCAGTTCAACCCAAGAAGCAAACCAACTGTCCCAAACCTCCTGCCAATTCTGATCCATTCGATCCCCCAAATATTGTAATCAAAAGCAAGAAGCTGTCATCACACGCGCCACACAGCATCCCTATTCATAGATACAATGTGATGGTCAGTCAGTGAGCGCAAAGTCTACACCAACATGTCCCATTCTTGGTGTGAAACAAAGTATGCAAGTGGCTGACAAAGCCTGCCTTCATTGGTCTGAACCCTCCTTCTCGATGAATTGTAACAACTCACCCACCTGAAATAACCATCCCTAGAAAAGGACTTGTTCCCAAGAGAAAATGAAATGGTGGCTTTCCTCTTAGGTTCCCTCAAACTACCCTCAACAAACACACACACACACACACTCACCTTCTAGTAAAGGAGGACCCTTTTGTGCCAAGCTATGGCAAAACCGCTGCCCATCTTAGTTTGATCCGTCCAGGCCCAGCCCAGGATGCCCCTCAATGTGGACCTCCGTCCTTGAAACAGATATACGTCGCCTGCTTGCTTGAAGTCCTCAACCACGTAACTGCACCACACCAGCACCCAAACCCCAAAACTCTTCGAAAATGAATTCACTTCCCTGGTGCCTCTGGCGCCCTCCCCTCCCGTCTGCCCGTCTCGCCTGCAGCACCCCGGAATGCCCCGGGTTCAGCTGCCAGGACTTGGTGGGCGGCAGCAAATTCTCCGAGGCCTGGCACACCAGCTCGGAGGTCCGCACCTGCGCCAACTTGCGATTGGTGCGAGAGATGCAGGGAATGAGACATGGGTTTTGTCGAGGGAAAACATCCTACTGGTAGTTGTTGTTTTGTGTTAAGAAGGGAATCCCAAAACGGTTCATTCCCACATTCACTACTGAGCAGCAAGATGACCCATCCCACTGGTGGTTTCCTTTATAAGGGAATCCCAAAACGGTTCATTCCCACAGGACCCTACTGAGCAGCAAGATGACCATCTTCCACAAGATATGAATGGAAACACCCAGCCGATCCCAGGCTTCAAAATGGGTGCTTCTCTTTATTGGGCGACCCTTGGCACTGGGTGGTGTAGCCAGGAGCCTTTGCAATGTAAAATGAGATCAAGAGAGATCCCAGGAGTAGGGATCCCTATCCCCAATGGGGCGCCGCACTCTGCACACATTTACCTTGTGCCCACAAAACATGTACAGTACCAAGGCGAATTTTCCGGGAGGTGGACGGAGCACAGCAATAAATCACCATATCTGTGATAAAGAGGGCCATCCCCGTGACCACTTCTCATTGCCCAAGCAAATTCCGCAGAATCGGCTGACACAATCAAACCAAAGCTCTTTGTTCGCTTCCAGGGTGGGCTCCGACAAGGCCAAAGTCAGTGGAAAGAACTCCAAGGCGCCGAGAATTGCGGGAATCAAGCATGACAAGTGACGGCCAATTGATTCTGGCTGCTTTGGGGCATCCATCTGCCAGTTCCAAGATTACCCATGTGTTTAAGAATTGCGAGGCGCGCGCTTCCGCACGTGCAAGCAAATCCTGCACGTACCTGCCCCAAACTCCCTGAAATATTCGTTCGTGAGAGGAAGATCTATGCATTCAAAAAATACGTTTCTGGATGCTGGGCTTTAGGCGAACCGAAAGAAAACCAAGAAGCAATGATAAGGGAGACCCTTAAAAAGGAAAATCAAATACATTGCCAAATGCTCGGAGCCGTTGGTTTCAAGAGATGACCCATTGAATCAAGGCTCCGCCCGCTGCAAGACGGAGGTGAACACGTGGTTCAGCTTCACCCCCTGCTGCTTGACGAGCAGGCCGGCCTGCCATGTCCAATCACCTCCTTGGGTGAAAAGGATCCGGGTTCGGGTTGGTCCAAACTACCTACAAATAACAATCTGAGCGAGTAGGTGGGCAAATGTCACGTTTCCACAAAGCCAAAAGGTTGACGGTTGTCAATGCAAAGCAACGGGAGATACAGGGAAGTCTCTAGACTATCTGGCGCTTGACGAGGAAAGCGAACTACATTCCTGGCAATAGCTGCTTGTACCAAGTGAAGCAACAAGCACGTTGCAGTCACCAACTGGAATGCAAGGCAGCTCAAATTATGATCTGTTCGAACCACTTCAGCGGCATGTCCCTTAGAGGATACGTGCATAGCATACTGCTTCAAAAACCGGGTTCTTGAAAGCTCGATCATTAGATCCTGGTGTTCAAGACAACACTTGACAGTGTGTACATCAAAGAGCTTGATGATTGGACACGTACACTGATATAGTTTTTGGGTGGAGAGATAAACCCATCCAGAAAATCTGACGGTTCCTCAAACAAATTGGGATTGCAATGGCATTGATATGGGCACCGGCAACCCGTAGTTTCGTGACAAATCGTTGAGTCAGAAGGGCCCTGAGCTCAAGGTCGTGTCAGTTAGGCTCGTGCAATGGATCAAAGTTCGAAAACCTGAAGATCAAACATATCTTCTCTGGGATGGAACAAGAGGAAACGAAATGAAACCCACTCTGCCAGGTAGATCACGAGGGTCTTAAGCCCCAATTCTGTTGGGAATCTTCTTTCCACGGTCAAAATCAAAACAAGTAGAAACAAAGAGCAAACCAAAATCATCTGCATTTCCGCAGGGTTTGTGTCACGTGATACCAATCCGCGTCCTGCATGGCGACGCGTGTGGGGCCCCGCACCTCAGTGGCCTGCTGCTCGCCCTTCAGACTCAACGCAGCATCCTCCCAGCCGCCGTAAATGCCCTTGGCGTTGCCAAGGCTCTCGGCATGGCGCAGGAAGAAGACCTGAAGACACGCTTTCGTCTTGGCCCAACAAATCGTAGCTAAGGATGCAATTTGGCCCTCTTGACGCAAAAAGGCGACCCTTGCTGATCCCAAATGGTTCGAGCATCTTCTAATGCTGTGGTTGGGTGGGTCAAAATCAGCTAGAAGGTACTTGAATCAAAGGGACACCAAGGAGAAACCACCCATGAGGACTTCACAATTTGGAGACAAAGTGCCCAACAATGAGAGATTTATTTCTGTGGTTGGCTTCCTTTTGGATTGGCTGATGAAACCTTTGCAAGCAGTAGTGCAACACAAGTGCTCACTTGATTGACATTCTGCTTCAAAGATGCAACACGTCAGCATTTAGGCCTGCTGACCTTGAACACAGAAGACCAGGAATGTATTGACATCTGAAACCACTGGAAGGCCTTCTCAAACACAGATTCTGCATCATGGAGGTGTCTGGGTATGGAAGGGTGGGGCAAACCTTCATTGGCAGCCTTGAATGGACTTGGTTTGGAGTTCCTCGGGTTCCCTTTGGGCAAGGCACATGGTAAAGGGACATGGCCAGAAGGCACCTGGCTGATCCAACTCGCGTACGGAATGAGAGGCGCGAACTTGATGCTGGCTGCTCCAAGCGACAGGGCGCTCATGAGCTGCTATTCGTTGCCCCTTTTGATACAAGGTCCCGGAACATTTGAAAACTGGATGCTGCACGTTTCATGAGAACTTTCATCATGTATCCTTCAAAGAACCCTGCACTGGCGAGCTGTGTTCTCAAAGTACTGCTCTCGTTTCACTGACTGGCTGGCCTGCGTCTTCCCCTCAAGCACCGTCGACAGGAGACCTTTTCCAATTTAAGGACACTGCTACACCAGAAAACAAGTGCCCTCATTCCTCATTCTCTCATATATGTTCCAGGCCGTGGTCGGCTTAGGGTTGGTTTAGGGTTGATTTAGAGTTACCCAGCGACTCCTAGTAACCTGCATAGCCTCTATTTCACGGTTCCAGGCCTCTTTTTCACTGTTCTGGGCCTCTTTTTCCAGGTTCCGGGCCCAAGTTCACGGTTTCGGGCGGTTCCTGGAACCAGCGGTCAGTTACCAATATGGCAGGTAACCAAGCTAAGCTGGTCCTGCACATGGAGGTAACTGGAAGGACTGGGTTAGGGTTAGCGTCTAAGGGTGTAGGATTGGTTTAGGGTTGGGGTTTAACTTAAGTTAAGGTTGGTTGTGGGTTGAGTTGACCTACGTGTTGGGATGCAAGGGGCGAGTTCCGGGGCTTGAAGAGGGGGTCTCGGGACCGTAGCAGCCGGGTGTGGGGATCTACCCTTGATGGGCGGGTTGGTGGCCTGGGGACTGGAACATACATACCTCCAAAGGTGTGAGGAAAACCCTGTATCCGGGATACCCCCGACCACCCCCCCTGGTTACGCGCCCTTTCATCCATTGCAGTTGTTGCGGGATTCCTTTTCCAATTCAACGACACCATGGCCAACCTTCCTGGCCTTGTTGGTCGACGCAGCATCTACCCGGACCTGCGGCGATGTTCCGGAGCCTTCGAAAATCCGGACCCCGAGAACGGTTGGCTTCCTTTGGCTTTCGTTCCAAATGGGCTGTGCTTGCAAGACCCCTCCACAGTCTTACGAATGCTCTTGTCGGGAGCACGGCCTCTTGAAGGTCCTCCCTCTTAGGTGGGGGGCCATGTCTTCGCAATCCTGTTTTGTTGGTGGCTGATGGGGAAAGGGCCCAAACACTGACCAAGGGACAGGAAGTTGGACGTTTTCCGTAACTTGTCAGACTGCGAGGCGAGATAAATGAGATAGATGCAAAACGTTGCAAAACCCAATTCCTCCAGATCTTGCTGTGTGATACTTCCGGGCTGTTCCTATCGACCTGAATCCATGGTCATGTTCGGCCGGTCCCTGTGGCAGAAAGGCCTGGATAACTTCGCGCTTTGGCTCTCGAAAAGTTGCCCATGCTTCGAGTCCAAAAAGGTCCAAACAAGAAAGGTTGATTCGGGAATGCCTTCCCCTCAATCTGCTTGGTGGTCCTTTAAGTACCGCGCAAAGGGCGGTCCTTTTCCTGTTGTTTAAGCGTCTTTTCCTGACTCGAGTTCGCTCCGAAGGCCTTGGGGTTGAAGGTGGGAGCGTTCAGGCTGTACTTGCGCAGGAAGACCAGGTCGTCCCCAACGGGAGGAATCTCAAATTCCTTCGCCGGGTCAAAGTGCCTTCTGAGGATGTACTTACACAAACCACAAGGGGTCAAAGTACATCCTAAGGTGGTGCTTGGAGCCTTCTCGGATTGCTTCACCAGTTACACGATTGAAACCAGCAACTTGCGTTGAATTGGGTTCGACCCCATGCTGAAAGGCGACAAACAGTGAACCGCTCCTTCAAAACAGGACAATTTAATCAAGGGCTTTCACTTCTCTTGCTTGCCATGAGAATACGCAACCATATATATATATATATATATATGGGCAAACCTTTCGGGTGGTTCATGAAAGGGAACTTACTGGGTGGAGCCCACCTGACAAATGGGGCACTACAACAGCGTTACCTGGTTTCAGTCCCAGCAATTTCCGCCTAGCAGGCCCGCAAACAGCCAAATCACTTGCAGGTGGAAGATTCCATCACCAAGGGGGCGCTCGCCGGCATCATCTTAATGTCCAGCGCATCTTCGTCTGGTACATTCCTCGAGCGCAAGGAGCTTCGTGTCGGCTTCACGCTGAATCACCCTCTGCTCAAGCCGATCAAGCAGGCTGCGCATAAGACTTGGGTTGGGACCACGCTCACTAAACCTCGAGTGTTCGAAACCTCAGGTCGGCAGTCCACATTTTCAGTGCGCTATGAATGATAGCCATGTTGACCTTAGAAAGGTGTGCAAGTCTTCCGAGCGACAGACAACCAGACCACGGATCGAAACCACACTTGGTATCTGGCTGCTTTGGGTCGCATATGCCGTCAAGAACACAGTTTGGGGCCATTAGAAAAAAAAAGAGAAAGAAACATGACTAACTTGCAATCACCGGCCATGCGAGCAACGAAAGGACAGCCCCTTTTCTTTGGTTGTGTTTTGTGGGAGCGCCTCCAAATCAACAGGAAGAAAGGATGAAACAGCAGTTGTATCATCTAATCCATTCCTTTTCAGCCTTGGCTGGGAGCACCAAGCCAAGTCGCTCCAAAAACTTCCATAGTGCTCGCAGAGAGTTCTTGTGCGCAGCAACCAGGACTGACTGGCCAGCCTTGATGCGCGGCACGATCTTCTCCTCACAGGGTTGGTTGCAAACATCCGGCTCGGATGGATCTCGGCATGACGATAAAACTAAAGCTGCTTCATGTGTAAGCAACTGCTGATTCAACATGTTGAGATGCGCATGTTCTTAGTTGGGAGTATTGGGTTCAACAGGAAGCTTATCATTGGGGAAATGGTTGGCGGGCTTCTCAACCATATTGCATACAAAGAACAAGCGCGGCACCGACTAGCCCAACCCTGCCTGCTTTTGAATCTGCTTTCTGGTCAAGAGAAAATGATGCTGGCCAACGATCAATACCGATGCTTTCCACAACCTCACCAAACCATCCCCAGAGGAAACACAATATATACATAATCGCCCGGTAGCCAATGTGCGCGGAACACATACCTTTTTTGGGGCGGTAATGCTCGTTGCTGACCCCTGCCATCCAGTGGAAAAACGCATAGTTGTCCTCCGTCTCTGACCCCTGCCAACATGTTCCAGGCTTGACGTGCTCACCAAGCCAGGCTCGAGTTGAGTGGCCAAAAAAAGACCAAACTTTCTGTTTGCCACTAATTCGACTTTCCCAAATTTGTTGCTTTTCCCCCCCTGCAAAAAGTTTAACTTTTTGGGGGTTTAGTGGAAAATCCCTTGATTTCCCAAAAAGTTAAAGTTTAAAGATCCAAGCCAATAGCAGTCAAGCCAGAAAGTGCAAAGTTCAGGAACTCAGGAAGTGAGTGAAATGCCGTGGGGGTCCTGAGAGCTTGAGTTCACTTCTCAGGTCTGGGCCCTTGGCCCTTTCGACGGCACGAACGTCGTCAAAGGCGACTCCCAACTTTGGCCACTTTGATCCCAATGCGCACTTTCACAAACAAACGCATCGTTGCAAAGGCAAGTCGGAACGGCGTAGAAATAGGTCAGTGCCCTCATTAGCGGAAAAAAAGCAAAACAGCACCGGTCGGGTGCAGCACCTTGCCGCATCACCGGCACCACTGCGTCACCACCACAAAAAAACAAGAGTTAATGTGAGTTGCAAATTCTATTCCAAACCAGGGGAGTGGAAAAAGCAAGTTTCATCCCTGAAACACCTGGAAGCCCAAAGTAACACCCGCCAAGGAGTCGGCTTTCAAGGCGGTTCGTAGCTGGCCTTTGGATGCAATCCCCGTGTGGTTACGTGTCTAGAAAGCAACACGGCTTGTCTTCGCATGGGTATTTCCCGGCTGAAAAACATCGAAGCCAAAAAGGCCCCCTCAAACATGACTTAGTACATGACCAAATGTGTCAACATGCAGTTTGGGTATGCTTGTTTTTGCTGTGTCCCCGTTCCATCCTTTTTGCACCTGTTCGTTTTGCCATAAGGGCCATATCCAGCACAGGAAACCTCGTGTCCCAAACAAGCTCCCACGTCCTCCTAACGTTGGTGGCTGTGTCCAGAAAGGACCCCACTGGTATACTGGTATGATATCAGATCTGTGCGAACACTCCAACTCAGAAACAAAAGCCTCAATCGGTGAGATCGATACGTTCAACGGATTTCAAGAGCAAATCCTAGTTTGGCATGGATGGCCCCACACAACTAAGAACAACACAGAACAACCACCCGCCGACCCATCCCGAGCTTTTCCGGAGGAGTCCTTCCAGTGAGGCATCACCCGCTTGACCGTGCAGGCCAGAGACTCCCCACCCGGTGGCAGCAGCTCAGGATCCACATCTTTGTAGGTGGGGTCGTTGATGGGGTGCCGGGGATCCTTGGAAGGGAACAACTGACTCCAAAACCCCACTGAACATAGAAACTCAACCTTTGTCTCTCCGCCTTGCCCCAAAAGTTGAGACAAGTTGCCAACCAAGCAGCAACTTTTCAGATTGGACCCAGAGAGTCGAATCCAGTCAAGGACTTGAGCGCTCCGTAAAAGGTCGCCTCTTGAGCTTTCCACGAAGCTATGAGCTGACCGAAGCCACATGGCGATGGCCCCGATATCATCTCGCCAGTTGGTGGCCCAGGAAGTCTTTCATCTGATTTCCACAAACTCCAGTACAACGCCATCACCAATCCAAACCTACAATAGAAGCAGACTGATACCTTTCTCAAGCGATCATGATCACAAGGCGCCAAACAAATGCTGGTGCAAAAGAACAAAACTCCCCCCAAACGCAATCATAGACGTGTTGATGCCCCTTGTCCTTTTGCAGCACAAGTATCCGTTGACGTGTCCATGCTGAATTTGAGAGAGTACCTGGCTTCCTGTATTCAAATAGTTGAATGTGAAAGAGTACGGCTATTGCTCAAAGTTGGCCGTGCCCGAATTAGCTAGGAACCTTCAATAAAATTTGTGTCGTTTCCGATAGGCTTCTGGCGTCTGGTTCCAACCAAGCCGTTTGGGGTCGTTTTCGCAGGGGTATGACAAAGGAGTATATGCTGAAGTGTAGTATAGGTGCAAGGCGAAGACTTGGAGATTTACCATCCGCTTACCCAGTTCCGATGTACTGCGCTTCATGTTCTCGCAATCTCGATGCTCATCTTCGCCAAGGCTCGTCTTTCTCGACACAGGCCGGGAGGATATCGTAGCTACCTTGCAGCATTCGAAATGCCCCCTACCTCGAAGTTGGCTTGCCCACACCATGCCGGCATTAAACTGTACAACTCCCTTTTCTCAAGCGGTACCTCCAGTCGCGCTCGACAACAACTGATACGGAGATGTGTCCAACATCTCTCCCTGCAACGAGACAACCTCCTGTTGGTTTGTGATTAAGAACCCCCGCACACACACACACACAGACATTGACTGATTGACTCCCTCATGGCGGATTGGAACACCAAAGATGCACCACGATTGAATGTTTCTGTCCGCACGTTGTGCCAGCCGTTCTCTTACCGTAAATGTTCCTTGGGCTAATTGCATTCAACAACTTGAAATCAATTACTTTTCACACTGGATCGTTTCAAACCCCCCAGCGCGGATTCACAGGGGGGGCTACCTCATTAACTAGGGGCTTGTCAGCCCTGGGTGAAGATTGACAACCTCCTGATTTTTTTCCAACTAGAATAACAAACACAAATCCCCATCATCCTAAACCAAAACAACCGTCCGATACAACAATAACACGTCCTGTGATCTTTTGGACCTCGCCAACTCGCCAAACGCAAACAACACCACACATCCATCCCACAAAGAACAAACCGAGTAGCAGTGCGAAACACCCCAACACTGCTTGCTTTCTCCTTTGTGTACAAATATGCGTATCTCACAGTCATAAATCAAGAGAAGACTCAAAGCCAGAAGTAATTACTACATCACATAGGAACTCAATTCCAATCTCAGCAGCAAGCTCCAGATATGCTAAAGACGCAACTTGAACCAATAATACTTGCTCAAACTGAGACTTCAGTCTAGGTATGTCTGGTTGAAGTACAAAGAAAAACGCCAACCTGACATGAGAGGACCCCAAGAAAGGAGCTTTTTTGGTGAGATCGCAGCCAGACTTTGTGTAGACTTTGTGCTAGTCCAACCCCCCGGCTCAGCAAAAAGCTTCGGCAATACTTCCAAATACTAGAATCAAACGCAAGCTTGAAATCGGACCCATTGTTTTGGTGCGTGCTGGTTTGTTTGCAGTACGTTGGCGGCTCGGAAGGTCCCATTGATCCAAGGCCACATGTAGGCAAGTGAGGGCAGGTGCCAACCCTTCTTCTGCAAGGCAAAAAGCAGCCCGGTTTCACTGCTCGCGCATCAACGCCCCCAACCGCCCCCTGCACCCATGTGCAAGAGCTTGAATCTATTGGACTTAAACTTCAGGAACCCCCTTACCCCCTTTTGGTCCCCCTCTTTTTGGACCAATGAACCCTCCTGCCATATTCCCTCGCCATGTTTTCGGTATCCAACGCGGCGCCTCGCGCCCGAAAACGAGGTCGCGGCGCTCGGCCAAGGCGCTGCGCCAAAGAGTCACCTTGGACTCCCCGTAGAGGTCCACGGCGTCGGCCTGGGTGAGGCCCTGCAGGCCCCCCGAGTGCCGCGCATTCAGGCGCCAGCCTTGGCAGCTCTGGTCTTCGCGCTTTTGGGAGTGGGACATGGCGGTTTTCTTTGAGCCGTGGGACAAAAGGGTTCTCCGAGTTTTCTTGATTTCCCTTAACCCAGGAACATGTAATGCTGGTTCTTTTGTTGATTTCCCTCACAGGAACATGTGATTGTCGAGAAGGGTGCTTTCTGAAGGGTACGCCCAACCCCGCTTCCATACCTTTTATGGGGGATCCGCGACGAACACCAGCGAGACTCCTCTTGCTAGAAGCGGGACAGTGCAATTTACATGCATTGTTGCAGCAACAAGGAAATTTGTTGAGCAAAAACCTGAGTATTGGGGGAGGCAAGTTATCGGATATAATTAGATCTTATCAGCTTCCAGGCAGCTCTTTTCGATCTCCGCCTTCTGGTTCTTTGAGACGCGCATGGCCATCTCCGCCGTGCGAACCGCGCGCCTGGGCCGCGCCACTCCGCCAGTTCTTCGTTGAACATGTGACGACATGTTTTGAGAAAAACACGAGCTGTTTGTGGATGTGTCCTTTTCTTACGGGACCCTCCAAAGAAAACAAAAAAACACAAAAAGACAACAACAACTAGTGATCCTCCTTGCGGTTTCTCTTTTGAGGCCACAGAAAAAGGGGTGCCCTCAAAAAAGACGTCCATATGGCAAGCCGCCAGAAAAGGGATCTTCACGGGGAAGCTCGCTCCTCAAAGCTCGTTATAGCTTCTTACAACTTGTTCAGAGGTCATGGTCTGGCGCTGGGTGATGGGTGCGGACTGCTCAACCCCACGTTGATCTCGACTCCCTTTGAAAGGCGCCAAATTTTGATATCAGGGTCTCAGGGGTCGCAACATACTGACCTTCCTTCCACAAGCATGGCACCGATCAAGTGGGAGGGCCAAGCCACTTTATTGTGACCAGGGAAAATGTGTACTGTACGACTAGGACGCTGAGCCCTGCAAAAACAACAATAAACCTGCAGCCCTGCCCCTCACCCCAACACATGCCCCCCCCCTCCCCACAAAATATCACAAATCATGGTTGGTCGCAAATGCGGCATGTCTGTTGCCCACAATCCTACCCCATGGCTCGACCTGCGGGCAACACCACACATGAAATATACCGAAGGACGCCCGGATCGGAACTCGTCGACCCGCCCGAATTGGGCAAGGCTCTGAAGCGCCGACGTGAACACCACATCGAACTTCAGGCCCTTTGCCTCAAAGGTTGGCAACCACCCCAAGAGGCATACCTCTGCTCAGTATGCCGCTTGGGCCGGGTACATACATCTGGGACCACTTATTGAATGGGGCGTTCATCCAAGTAATCACCTGAAAGGAAAAGCGCCTGTTCGAGACAGAAACGGTCATCTGTTTGAGATCTGTGGTCGGCCAAACAGGGTCATGTTCATGGCATAAACATGGCATAAACATGGTATGCAGAAACACGGCAAAAACATGTGCTTGTCGGAGTAACTTTTGCATGCATGTATTCATGCAGACTTCCCTTAATAGGGGGCATGACTGCTTGAGGATTCCACCGATTTTTGCAACCTTTGCCTTCAAGCAAAGCCCGGCTTCCACCGCCTCTTGCTCTCCTCGAATGCTCAGCGGCGTATCGTCCCAGCCCGTGTAGACATTCTTTGCGTTGCCCTGGCTCTCACCGTGTCTCACAAAGACCACGCTGGCGATTTTCGGAGACATGACTCTGCGCATGTAAAACTGACAGCTTGAGCCAAGATGCATGTGGCATGACGTCACTTGCTCAACACCAATCAACATAAGCCGCTGCCGAAACTCGGATGTGCCATTATATCTTTGGATCCTTCGCTTTACAGAGACGCCTTCGCCTTTGAGCGTTTTTGGCCACATAAGGATTCTGCGTTTTAAAAGCTAACCTGTGTGTTTGGGTTGTTTGACCTATTTCGCTCCAATACATGTATCCCTCACACGAACCCTTTTAGTGGTAGCTCACATGCACCCTGGCACCGAGGAGTTTGCTGAGTACCAAACTCCCTTACAGCCCCGTTTTGACACCACCCCACCCAAAGGAAACTCAAAATGAGTCCGACAGGTGATGTTTAAATCCCCAAGCAAAACAGAAGGGATACAAGGACAACGCAGTCAATCCAGGCATCAACTGTGCAAGCTCCTCATCGGCCAGGTTGACTCCTGTTGCCTCACGCAAGGAGCACATGGAACTCAGCCAAGTGCCTTTCTGACTCCAAAACCAAGAAGTTGAACTTGAACAAAAGTTGTGTGCCTCTTGTTTCGCATTCCCCAGTTGAACACTCGCTTTTTGGAGGCTGGAGGTTGGAGTCCAGCATGGGCCACGCCCAGATCTCATGTGGCGCGCAGGGCCTCGTGCAGCAGCCGCATGAAGGCCTCTGGGTGCTGCTGGATCGCCTGATCGGGGTGCTTTTGATTGTCCTTTGGAACATTTGGATCTGTTTGGGCAGCGGCCTGTATATGAAAGATGTTAAATAGGAATCAGCTGTTTTAAAGGAATCCCGGAATCCATAAACAAAGCAGGTTTTAAGGAACCCCCTACATTGGGACGCGCGCGCTTGGTGGGTTCCCTGGAAGGTTTTCGGAGGGCAAGGGGCATGTGGACAAGGGTCTTGGCTTGGGCTAAAGCTGGATATTGGCCCGGCCACACGGAAATTATCCTTCTGGCCTCTGGCACACAAAAGGCGAGCTCTACAAACAGTGGGCCCAGGTGGCGTATGCGTTGTGGGGCTTGCATGTTTCTTCGAGCTCCGCTAAGGCAGGGCAAAGGTGCAGCACGCGTGCTGCCAGAAGCCACGGGCAATCTGTCTATGTTCTCCAAGAGGACATTGGAACATGGGGTAGGCCGCCTAGGCCTCCATTCTGTTTCATAGAAATTCATAGAACATTTCTGTGGGGCGGGACTTTCCACAGCCTCCCCAAACTCAGACTAGCAAGCCTTGGCAATCTCACCAACGACCTGCGCGCCTGGGCAATCTCCGGGTGGCTCTGTTGGACGCCTTGCATCACCTGACCCTCAGTCGTGACCGTGTGAACACAGGCTGGCTGTGTGTCAACACCAGTTCGACACATTAACATGTTCCTGCAACTTGCACCAACATTGGGTCGCTGTTGCTCTTCGGGCTCCGAAACAAAGCTGGCTTTCACTCACAGCTGCATGGGGACTAACAGTCCCCAACAGGACATCACAAGCGGGATTTGAATTATAACGCAGTGCATGTTGGTGTGGGGGTTCATTCAGAACCCATCCCGTCTTGCGTGACCCTAAATGGGTTCTAACAACTGGGTTCTAGGATGCTACGCTGCTACACGATTGTCCTTTGGTGCAAAGCTGAAACCCGTTTGTTCACACTCGTTTGGGGCCCCTGACTGTTGAAGCATTCGGGAGTTCAGCCAAACTTTCATCCGTCATCTGGCTGCCCCGCCAGCATCTGCGGGTTGCTGGCGATCAATGCCGCAAGCTGTCCGAACCTCACGCAAGAGCTCGGTGGATTTCCAAACGCACGAGTTGGGTGAAACTAATTTTGGCTTCACATCAATGTTCGCACATGCTACACACAAGGTGCCGCTCAAGACAGTCATAATGAATCTGCCTCTGAGACTTCAAGGGGGACGATAAATCAAAGGACCGGAGAACCCCGCCTGTGTAGCCTGCTCCGCATGTAACAATTGGGATGGATAGTCTAAACCTCATGATCCCACCTACAAGTTGTATGAAGGTCTTCCTACAATCAGTGTCCAGCCCCTTTCGGAATGACGCTTCGAGGGAGTCCGAAAGGCGCCATCTGTGCACCAAATCCAGGGATCCTTACGGTATACACCTGAACATTGCCTTGTACCTGGTGGGTTTTCTCTTGGCTGGAAAAAAACATGTTTCAAATGGGTACGGGTCAAAATTGAGCCACCAGGGAACCGCTTGTTTTAGCCCATGTTTCCATTTACCAGGGCTCCATTTTGGCTACATACTTTTGACCCATGTTTCAACTGGTGTCATAATGTATCGTTTAAGGAGCCCTGAAATCCGTTGACCGTTGGGAAGCATCGCAAAGCGGCATGGCACAGCGTCAGATTCGCCGGGGAGCTGAGGATTGGATCTCAGCTGCTCCAGAACCTCCGGCATCGGCTCGCTGTCCCCTGGCGCGAGACTGCCAAGGACCAAACCGGACAGCCTAACAAATGTCCTGTACGTCTACATACATATATATATATATGTATATCTATTATATGATATGTATGCAAAATATGCTGAAAAAGGCAAGTACATATTGAAATATTTCTGGGATATTTAGACAACATGTTAAGTTCGCAGAAAGTGATACAGTTGAAGTCTACTCCAACAAAAATCGGCGGGTGAAACGCGGAGTATGTGTTTGGCTCCAGTCAAAAAACAAAAGCAACATCTGGGGCCAACAAGGACAGGTTCCCATCATACTCTGCAGAATCATTTCCAACCACAAGGGGACCGCTAATCTGGAATTCATGAACTCAGAGACAACTTGGCGCGTTGCCAATAGCAATTTGCTTCAGGAAGGCATTGGCCTTGACAGTGCCTTTATGGTCCTTGCTTTGCTCTCCTGCTTTTTTGCCATTCGGTGGCTGCGAGTATTGCGTGGCGTTCGCGTCACAAAACAAGCAAACCCCTCTCTCATTGAGACATGCCCAATAATTGGCTGACCACTCCGAAGGCTACCTCTCCAAAAGCTTGAAGTACCCCCCTGGTCCTTTCGAGGGAAGCAGCTTTCGGGTTCCCTGCTTCTTTGGGAGAGTGAATGATGGCAAGATAAAAGTCAGTATGTAAAAACATCTAACGCAAAACGCATGGTTCTCTATTTCCCTGAAAACCTCGACTCTACCAAGAGAGCCGCTCCTAAATGGTTCAAACAGGAAACGATGAACGCTTTTGAGCCACCAAGAGAGGAACATATGGGGATGGGTGAGATATTACAGTATGTCGTTGGCGAATTCAAGCGGGGAGCCCAGCCTCCGGCATCAAACGAACAATGCATGCCTCACCTCCTGCCCGGGGAAACTGCCTTTTGGGCGTGCATAAGACAACCCATGTCGTCTCCCACCAAATTGGTCCCAAAGACCACCAAGTCCAGCAACTTTTTGAAGGCCGACTGTATGCCCTCGAACCCATCGCCATGGGCCATTTTTAGTACTTGGTTGACGACCAGGGCGTCGATGGTTGAACCGGCACGTGCAAGGGCACCCTTGAGACCAAGCCATTCGTGCAACGAGCGTGGTCTCGGCGATGCAACTCGCCTGGAGTAGTGGGGATCGGAGCTGGAGCCTCAGAAATAGAGAGGTCGCAGGGAGATTCTGATGTGGTTGTTCCCCCACAGGCCATGTGTCAAAGAGGGGTGTCCATAGTTGCCCAAACACCTCTGAAAGATCGGGCATAACGGTGGGAGAAAACTGGGCAAAGGATGCCGCTGAGCAACCATGGTCTTGGCTATATCTCCCAGTAATCCCCCGCGTCTCTGCTCTCCTGAAAAATAGCGTAGAACTCCCACGTGTTCAAAGAAATCGGTGAAGAGTTGTTAGATGTCCTTTGACGTACACTAAGTGTTTGAATCCTGCCCAGTCTGGTTTTCGCTGTTGCAGCGACTCTCGCGAAAACAATGACTCTACTCCATCAGACACCACATCAATCGAGGTGGCGGCATCCGCAAACAAAAGCCAGGGCATGTGAGTCACACATAGCTTCTGCAGCCATCCTTGCCTGCACAACGGCATAAGGGACAAAGTGGATTGAAACCAGACGATATGTCATTTTCGTCCGAGATGATACCCACTTCAAAAGGCTGCTTGTTATCTGCAGTGTGTGTCGGTTTCTCAGTCGCTTGGTCAGTTCGTCCAAAGGTCAGCGGGGCAACGTCCAAATACTGGCTGTCCTCTCTTTTTCTGATTTGCCGAGCCATTAAATTGAAGCTGTCTACCATCTTGCTTCAATTCTTCAACTAAGAACAGCACGCCTGCCATCCCACCCGCATCGCCTGGCTGAGATCTGAGGGAGCAGAGTAGCTCATGATGTTTTGCCAGATTCCCCCTGAAACACACCGGAACTATACACAAAACTTTAAATACCCGGAAACGATGAGGGATGTGTCATGTTTGACACTGTAGACATTTCCTCCAGGACGAGGGCGTCTATGGGGGCGGGGCAACGATTGGGTTCTTCAGGCCTTGGCTTTTCCTTGGCTAGTGCTTGAGCCCATAGACCCCAAAAACATCCGGGGGCACGGGTGCAAGCATCTTCATGACTCTGTAACCAAATTCCAATTGAAACTGAGAAGCATCATCTGAAGCCGAAGCTCAGAGTCTTCCTACCCACCGCAAATGTACTGCAGTCAAAAAGCGAGTACGACTAGATTCTGGCAGGCCCCCCCCTCTTGAACATTCTTCATTTGTGCTGTGAACACCAATAAAACCCACCAAGATGTTCTCTAACAACCAAGGCCAGTCTCTCAGGTGTTGTACAAAAGCACTAGAACTCTGACGGATTCTTGTCAAGGCAGCAGAAAGGGAGGCCATGTCCGCAACATAATGTAGGGATCACCTTATGCACATGTAGTGGTTTCCTCTTTGTCTCTCTTTCAAAAGAGATCCCAAATTGGTGTCTGTGTCCGCCGGCCTCCACCAACGCCTGCGGGAATGCCGCTCATCAAGAACCTCAGGGACCGTTGTCATCTACTTATCCCATGACTCCCTAAGGGCTTAGCCTTGACGGCCCCAAACCCATAGACCACTTAGGTGGCAAATAGCCACAAACGGGGATGCATGGTCTTCCAAAGAATCGGGGTACATGGTGCCGGGTACCTCCAACGGTCCCAAAGTTCAGGGACCCTTGCATGGGTGAATGGGGAAACCACCCGGGCCTCACAAGTAAGTTCGCAATCTCCAACATAGAGGTATCCGCAGTTTTTGTGGGGGAGGGTGTTTGGAAGCAGACCTGGCATATCGGTCCATGAAAGCCCGATGAAGCATGCCGCGTGTTTAATTTTGGTATTTGCGGAGGCTGCATAGTTGATTTAAAACAGGTTGGAACCAGCACCCGGCCACTGCAAACAACCTACCTACTTGCTCGGTAATTCAGGACCTACGAAGGTGAAAACTGCCGAGTATTGGGTGGGGTTGTCCCTGCACATCTCGATTGGCCAGGAAAAACGGGACAAACACAACTAAATGTGCAACTTATATATATATATACATTACGCCCATGCATGTGTCCTAACGACGAGCACTTCCCCCGTGTTCAGTGGGATGTCTCTTGGTTTCCTGTTGAAACTACCCAAGGGAGGGTCTGTGCATTGGGCATGTAGGACCTGTTGGTTCGCATTTCAAAGGGCATAGGGCTCCACACTCTGGCTAAGCACCCCATATTGAAGACTCTTGAGAGAGAGGTCAAACAGCGACCTCCGCTCTGACACTAAAGTAACAACGAAAAATACGGGGCACATCCACCTTTTGTCTTTTCTATGGCTTCATATGGATTTGATTTACCACCACAAAGGCAAAGTTTTCCCTTCCCCCTTGAACATCGTCCACCCAAAGTTCACAGGAAGCTTGCACCAAAACGTGATACCCCAACACCCAAAACCGACACTTAAAATTAAAAGGACGGATAGCCGCACATGTCTAGCCTTAGAAAACACAGGTCCGCGTGAGCCGGAAGCATGCACGGTATCCCGCGAGATGCGGTAAGCGCGAGTCAATACTCAACCAATCAACCAGTCTATCTGTCTACGCGCCTTTCTTATTCATCTAGGAGTTAATGTGGTCTTACATCTATTTATCCATCTATCTGTGTATCTACCTGTTTATCTATCTAGGAACTATACGGATTTGAATATCCATCCATCCATCCATCTATCTGTCTGCCTATCTTCCGAAAGCGCTGCGCTTGCCACGAGATCTGTGCAGGCCTTGCGAAAGTGATACGCCTGCCACGAAACCTGTACATGGCCTTGCGAAAGCGCTGCGCCTCGCGCTCCGAACACGCTCCGAGACCGTTCGCGAGCGCTCCGACCAGGCGTCGCGATCAGGCTAACCTTCGAGCACCCCAAGGAACCGAAACCGGCAGAGGGTTGCACTTCTTGAACATTGCGATTCCCCTGCACGTGATGTGCGTGTGCTTGTTCTTCTCTTCGGTCACAGAGCCAGCTTTCAATTGGTTGCCGACCACGGAAGTTGTTTCTAAACCTCCTCTGGTCATACTTCACCAACCTGAAAACTCAGGGATCCCGCTGAAACAAAACATTATCCTTTGAGTTGAATATCACCCTCCCGTTGGCTGTGTGCAAGCACGCCCTCAAAGCGACAGGCATCTCGATCAATTCGCCCAATTTTCGTCCGAGCTGCTCCACTGCCAGGGAGGGGTTCCCATTGGCTGCTCGCAAGGCAGGCTCAACCTGCAAGCCATTTCGCACGTCCTAAAGTTGGACCCTAAAGCCCACCCTCACACCCATAATGTATAAATCCTCAAGTGCAAAGTGCCTAAATAGCGGGCAGTGTACATAAGAAAGTCTGTCACTGGTGCACGCTGCTGACACAATTGAAAACGAACCTACATAACGGTGCAAATTGAAGCTAGGAGTTTGACGGACACTAACGCTATGCAGCAGAAACTGCCTGACGCATCCATCATTCTGCAGCTCGTGGGTTGGCTTTGAGTCCTTTGAGGCTCAACAAATGAACAAAACCAATGCACACCTCTTTGTGTCAGCAGCTGCCAGTCATGCTCGATCACTCTTTGCCTAGAGCTACACAGGGAATGTTTCAAGCCCAATTTGTTGAAACATCCCTCTACAAGGCCCAACACAAACAAACACAGGCGTTCACGATCTATCCTGAAGACACTGTGTGGTCTACACAGCAAACGACAAATTGTAAATAAGATCACCTATTTCAGAGCAAACTGCAAATGAAATGGGAACCGTATGTTATTCTTTGCTTTACAGCTGGCTGATTGGATCTTTCCTTCAGAGACCCCTGAACGTTTGGCTTCAAAGCAGCCCTCTCAGGCGAAACACATCGAGCTCATGTCAATGTGAGCAACTGACAATGAGACTTATTTCTTACTACAGGTGATCTGAGTCCCTGTCACAGCCATTCAGAAGGGTAAGGACATACGTCTCCGTCATTGAGCTTCTGCATGTAAGGCAAGACTTGACAAAGGGTCCCGTGCCCCAATAGCCCTGCAATCCATACACCGTTTTGGTCAGAAGCTCATTAGCATCGAATGGAGCGATGATTGGGCCCAACTTGCAGAATCTAGAAACGTAGCTGGCTTCTCTAGTCTTTTGGGTTTCCATGAAACAATGAGAACCACAATGTCATGTCACGTCTGGTCAACCCGCCCACAACTGAGCCTGTCGCATCCCAACACTTGACCCCTTTTGGCAGCCCCCGTTAGGGTCACTGGAGTGCTCTTAGGCTGCTGAAAGTTGAAAGCATATTGCCAATTGAAACAACTGCTGCAAGAAGGTCGAGCACATCCACAAGAGCTGCCTCGTTTGAAGGCTTAAAACAAGACATTCAGGACCGGATCCCTGTGCTTTCTGCCTGGTCTCGGGGGAAGCCCATCTCGCAGAGGCTCTGCACGGCGTCTTCCTCAGGCTCTGTACGTGTTCTGTGGGGCAGCCTCGCCATCTTGCCAGAACATATGCGCTCAGACATTGGGAATGTCATACTCTGTGCACCTTGTCCTGTGGAAGGAGGAATGCGGCTTTTAGGATCAGTGTTGCTGCACCTTGTGGCATGCGTGTGAAACCCAGCAGCAGGGGGTGCCAAGTTGACCATGTTCAGGGAATCCAAGCGTCCCACAACCACTTCTCGCAAACGCGCCAAGTACAACCGCGACGGTGTTCAGCTCCCAACACCACGGAGAGTGGCGAGTCAAGGCATGCAGCAAGCTCCCGAGGCCCCAGCATTCAAAGGCACCACCTTGGCTCAACATGGATTGGCTTGACATCCTTGAATGAAAAAAAACAACAACATAGGGACCCAACCAATGATTTGAGACTCCCACTCGAATTGTGCTGCTATATCAACCCTGAGAGGACTGGGCATGGCTTCACTGTTGGTTGAAACAAAGGCATCAACATGTCAGCAACCATTTTGACGGCTCCCTGAATTCGAGCTAAAGCAATACCTGGGGATTGATGGGCGCGGTTCTCCCAACACGGTTGTTCTCCTGGCAACTCTTCTTTTCAAGAAGTCATCAACGCATCGATGATCACCCTCATTCTCCATTTAGTTGCTTGTGTCCATGATTGGAAGCCAATGTGAACTCTTGCTGATGCTCAGTCGGGAATAAGGAAATGAACCCAGGCTTCGGTCCCCTTACAGGAAACCACCAGTTGGATGGTTTATAGGGGTCATTCCACTTCTCATTCCCTGCCTATCGCACCAGCAAGATTCCGCCCTTTCGCCTCAAATCCCCTTGGCTCTGCGCAGCCGGCGTTGGCGGCGCCGGAGCTGGAGTGGGGGCCGCAGCCTAGGACACAATTCGGAGTGCCCAATTTCCCATAGGCGCAGTCGCCTGATTTGGCAACTCATTTTGATAGCGTTGGGCGTTGGACATATTTGGACAATGGAATGGCGAAGTCACTTGTCAACTTAGTCTTGCTTGATGGGCAACTTGCTTGGCAGCTGGTTCGGCAAAGTTTGGCAACGTATCTGGCCCTAGTGCAACTGGCGGGTTGTGAACTTGCACTTTGTCTTTGGTCAGAACCCGAGGACGATGGCTACAGGGCTGGCGAGCCCTCCAAGCAAGGACATCGAAATGCAGTTGCCAATGAATGAAGGACCCTCGGTATATTCAGGCAGTCGACACTAAGATGATAAGCGCTCCTTCCATTTACTCGGCCTCACACAGATCAAAGACTTGGGATCGCATCATCAAGCTTGATTATGGTGATTATAGCTATATGAAGGCTCATCATTATGGGCCTTAGACTCATACAAGCAGCAGGAGCAAAGGAACTTTCGGCGCTGCATGTTAAGACAAGCAACTCGTTGCTCCACTTCGCAGTCCGTGGTGAAGGAGTGAATCATACTCCTTTTCTGGGGGAACTGGAAAAAGCCTTGGGCTCCCCTGTATACACGATTTCCCTTGTAGTTTCCTGTAAAGGGAACCTGCTTCCACACATTAACCAATTTTCAGGATCTGGCCGGAAATGACCAAAACAGGACTCTGCCGGGCCGGTCGGGGTCCAATCCAACTGGACCAGCCAAAATGACCATTCTTCAAACATGGCCCCAAGAAAGACCGCTAAAACTGCCAAACGGACAAAGTCAAAACAAGGACCGAGCGAAAGCAAAGCAAGCAAGCATGCAAGCAAGCAAGCAAGCAAGGAAGTTCAAACAGGCAGGCAGGCAGGCAGGCAAACAGACAAGTAAGCAAGCAAACAAACAAACAAAGAAGCAAACAAACAAACAAACAACCAAACCGACAATCAAGAAGCAACAACCACACACTCATATCAAGGTGCATATGTCAACTTCAACGAACCACAAGGCAAAGGAATGGCAACATCTCGATGGACGCCCTCAACTTGGGCCGCGCGCCGGCGCTGGCGCCGGCGCCGGCGTGGGTGTCGGCGCCGCCGCGGCAGGGGCTTTTGCCTGGAGAGTGAGGCCCTGTCTGCCAAGTGCGACGCCAAGAGACTTGGGAATTCCCAGCCTAAAAGGGGGAAGGAAGGTTGTTTCTTTCAGAGGAGTCTGTTGAGAATGTCTTGTTGGGTTGCACGTGAATCAGGAAAGTGCAAGGCAAAAACATACGGATAAGCCATGTAGATGTTCTGGCCCTGCAAAGTTCAGCCGCTTGCCAAGAAGCTCCTGTCATTTGTTGGTTTGCGAAACACACACACACATTACGATGCTTGAAGGTCATGTCTTGGTGTTGCAAACTGACAAAGGGTCCCCTTTTTGGGACTTGTAGCACCGAAATACACCAGAATAAGACATGCGTCCGGGTTGGAGGTTTCTGCGCTCGCTTGGCCAACATTTTACGTACTGCTTGCCTTTCCGCCTTCCGAACATGCCATCCCAACAGTCATGTTTGTTTACCACTTTTGAAAAGCGGGACCCCCTACTAGTCAACCAGGGTTCAATGGTCCTGGACTCTCAATTGCCTCGCGAAGGGGCAACCCCCAACTCCCCGCAATGCCAATTCACACGGCTCTTTCCATAGCTGGACTCTACCCCCAGCTGTTCTGCCCTCAAACTCATGGCGCAAAGAAGCCCATGATCAGTGGGAATTCTCCGTGTCTTGCATGATTTTTCGCACACCGGCAAGTGGTAACATGCGCCTGCTCAACTCACATGCTGAAAGTTATGCTTCGAAGTGAAAGGCATACCCCTTTCGGCACAAGGAGGTGTACGAGCGCGACCAGCCAAATCTGCGAATGGTGGAAGAAATCTTCCGAGTGCAAGACTTGCCATACTTCCAAACCCTGCATTCTGGGATCCCCAAAGGGCCCATCGAGCTCCTAGGGAACCGATGTTTCAGGATGCGGGGAGGCCCAAATTGCCGCTGAAAGGGACTACCTAAAAATGCGCCTATATGACAAAACCCCCCACCACCCAGAAATGTCTCAAAGTGGAGCGCCCTTTTGGATTTAAAGGGAACCAACTGCAAACCAACTTTTTTAGGGGAGTCCACTAATTTGAGAAACCCCCAAAGACTTGCCCTGCCGAAAAACAGCCATCCTTGGTGGCCATCGCGACGATGAAGTTGGCACTCTGGTATCCCGTCTCCTCGATGGTCGCCTTCCGACGAAAGCGAGACATGGGTAACTGCTGCTCAACTTGTGATACATTTTTTCGTGGATGGACTGTTCTGTCCATCTAAGTACAAGCAGACAGGCATCAAAACAATACCCAAAGACGTGAAGTGTAAGGAATCAACAGAGCGTTCGCCATCAGACCCCCGTAGTAAACAATCCCAACTAGGATTGTCCTGTTTGCTACTTTGAGTCTTTTCGGAGATAGGGGTCTTCACAAAACCATGTGTTTGGATTTGCATTCAATGCCCTCCGATGATGCTCGGGAGTCTTTCGCAACCAACCAACCAAACACAACTAAGCGACAATAGCCGACCACAGCCAGCCAGCCAACCAACCAACCAACCAACCAAGCAACCAACCAACCAGCCAGCCACCAATCACAACACCAACCACAACAAAACGTAACCAAGCCTAAAACTAAGATTTCCTTCAAACAAGACAGCATTTCCCTGGTTTGTGGCTTGTAGGGATGCTATATTTTAGGCTTTGCCCTTGTGTTTGTTGTGCGTTGAA